>OY829914.1:107286464-107629892 GCA_963691935.1 Nephrotoma guestfalica
ACTTTAAAAAGTACCCAATTGATAATCCGGACATTTTGAGTATCAGGCTCATCACTAGCTTCTATGCAATCTTCGGGCCAAGAGAAGTTTCTTCTGTTTTCCCCTTTCTTGAGTAAGGTGGCCAAAGGCCTGTGAATCGGCGATAACAGTTCAGCTAACCGTGGTATAAAGCGGTGGTAACAGTTCACCATACCGACGAACTAGTGTATTTGGCGTATTGATGTTGGCTTTGGAAAATTTGAAATAACATCAACTCTGTGTTTCGACGGAAGGATGCCATCTTTCGAAATTGTGTGACTCAAGAAGTCGAGTTGCTTTACGCCGAAAATACATTTCGAAGCTTTGATATTAATTTCACATGTGGAGAGACGTTTAAATACTGACTCGAGAAGTTCCCTGTCATCTCGGAGAGGCTCGCAACGAGGATATCGTCGATATAAGGGTAAACGAAGTCCTACACTTTTAAAACTTCGTTAAAAAATCGATGGAATGTCTGGCCTGAGTTACGAAACCAGAATTGGCACAATTCTATTTAACATTAAAGATTGTTTAATAAAGTGCTAACTATAAAACGTAGTGTCTTAATTTTATAAACGATTTTTATTATTAAATAAGAATATTTCGTGTTCATTCATTTTTTTCCAATTTTATTTAATACTTTCGACATTAAACACAAATTCATTATTTAACGTTTTAATTCAAAATTATTTAATATTCATAAATTTTTACTCAAATCGTTCCCGATATTATACTAATTTTTTGTAAATTAGCATTGCTGGGTCTACTAACTGTATTTCCGTCTTCCCTTCTGATAGGTATGCCTCAAATTCACCATTTGGCCGCTTGATAATTCCAACATAATGTCCGATGCCGTTTGACGTTGAATTTAGAATAAAATGAATTATTCCTTTCAACCTGAACACATCTTTCTTTACTGCAATCTCATTTTGAATTTTATTTTTGTGAATAGAATCTACGTTTAATGACTGAGTGTCTGTCAACAAATAACAAACCTTTTGGAATTTCAATATTTTGCTTTTGTTGACTAAATTTGTATATGTTAATAAAGGGTTATCCAATTCAGGCTTGATAAAGTAAACTTAAAAAAAACACACAAAATATTCGGAATGTATTGTAATTTTTATTTCATTTTACAGATTGATCCTTGCCATTTTTAGTTAAACAAGATATCATTCAAATGTCTTCCACGGGACTTCTTACAGGCCTTGATTCTTTTGCGGTAATTTTCAATGACTTTTCGGCACATTTCGGGCGGTATCTCGGCCATTACCTTACGAATATTAGTTTTCAATTCGTCAAGAGTTTGAGGATTGTTTGCCTAAACAAGATCTTTCGCGTAGCCCCACAAAAAGAAATCCAAAGGCGTTAAATCACAGGATCTTGGAGGCCAATTGACATCAGCCAATCGCGAAATCAAACGTCCAGGAAATTTCTCTTGCAAAAGATCTCGATTTGCTCGTGTTACGTGACTGGTTGCTCCATCCTGCTGGAACCACATATCGTCAAGATCATAATCTTCGATTTTCGTAAAAAAATAATCGATTAACATGCGGCCATAGCGCTCAGAATTGACGGTAACGGTTCGTCCATGGTTGTTCTCAAAAAAATACGGCCCAATCACACCACCAGACCACAATGCGCACCAAACAGTGACTTTTTCCGGGTGTAATGGCTTCTCTACAATCAATTGTGGATTTTCACAATTTTTTGTGGAGCCCCAAATTCTACAGTTTTGCTTATTAACGTATCCACCAAGCGAAAAATGAGCTTCATCACTAAGTGAGCTAAATGAGCTTCACACTTTATAATAAGATTTAATAATTTTAACGCTTTGGTCGATTGTTAAATTTAAGAATATTAAATGGCAGAATGTCAACTAAATAAATGACAGCGTACTTGACGTTTATCTTTGACAGATGTCGGTATACAGATTTCTACTTTATCAACCTCGAATTGGATAACCCTTTATTCAAATTGTCATCTTATATAAAGTTTCCTTAAGGTAATAACCCCTGTGCTACGATATTTCACGTTTTTAACCATTCGGCAGCAATGTTTTATCTCAATAGAAGCACTGATATATTTCAACTAGGTATAAGATATTATACGAACAATCTATCTCAATGTATGCCCCACTATTAGAAATACTTTAAGAGCAAATCATTTCGTTTTTACTCTCACGAAATACCATTTCGCCTTAATTCATCAACAAATTTCATGAAATCATTTGAGACGTCTTCCTTTAAACAATCGTCATCTGTTATCACTACCACAATTACTTGGGCGAGGGCAACAAACGGACACGTCTTTACTGTACTGTCAGTAACTGTTGTGTTTTTTTATTTATAAATTTGAATCCATTTTTAAGAATTGGCAAATTTAACTGTGTTTTAGGCACCATACAAAAATTTAATTAGAGGTTTATTATCGAGCGATCATTCCGTCGCTCTATACGCCTTCGCTATTTTAATATTTTTCCCCCGCATACACTGCTGGGGAAAAAAATTGGGCAAACAAATTTTATTGCAAATTGGAAAAAATTACCTGGAATTTAGGGGAAAACCCCGAAAAATGCCAAAATATTCAAAACACATTGATTGGAGTTAAAGTAATGGTATACATTAAACACCTTTTTTTAAGTTTTTTTTTGTTTTTTATTGATTTATAGAAGATCTACGAGTATCTTTAATATTAATATTTTGTTGGACCGCCTTTTGTTTTTATTACACCGCTACAACCCCGCAACTGATGTGCAAAAAAATTGGTCAAGCAAATATTTTAGTTTACGCCTACCGTTCTTGGCCGTCATTAGGGTGCAGATGTTTTATTGCCTGTAATTTTTTTGTTTGAGTATAAATAGTGCATATTTTGTAAGATTAAGTTATTCTGTACGTGATCCTAGTCAAATAAAGAATAAAGTGCAATTTTAGTAAAAAAAATGGAAAAAGTTAGTGAGCAGTGTAAAAGCAATATGTTGATTTTGGCGCGAGAAAATTTAACCACGCGTGAAATAGCAGAAAGATTAAACATTCCTAAAAGTACTGTCGCGTGAAATACTAAAAAAATGCGAGAGAGGGGCTGTACACAAAGAAAGAAAGTCTTTGGAAGGCCCAGAAAGTCAACGCCAGTAGAAGATCGTTTCATAATGTTACAATGTCGTCGGAACCGTTTTAAAACTTCATCGGACATAAGAGCAACGAGTGTTGTTCGAGCGAGCAACGAGAAAATAAATTTGAGCCAGCTTAGTGAGAAAAAGACTTGTTAAAGCTGGTTTGAGAGCACTTAAACCAGTCCAGAAGCCTGAGTTCACATTACTAGTGAAAAAAAAACGTTTGCTATGGGCCCAGAAGCATGTTTATTGAACTCCAGAGATGTGGAATGATGTGATTGTCTCCGATGAATCAAAATTCAAGCTGCGTGTTGGAGATGGAAGAATTCTCGTAAGAAGAAAACCGGGCGAGAGGCTTAGCAACGGATGTCTTTTAAGACTTCCACCGAAAAATGAAGGAATTATAGTCTGGGAATGCATTTCTGGACATGAAACCGATCGATTGTGCTTCCTTAGTTCTAGCATTATAGCAGCTGTTTATCTGCAGCTCCTACACAACGAATTTGAGCCTTCTGTGTTAATGCTTTTTGGCGAGAATTGCAAATTTATTTTTCAACAGGACAAGGCTCCGTGCCATACCGCCAAAGTTGTGAGTTATTAATTTTGAATTGTAGATAGAAAAATTGCCTTCCAGATAAACATAAAAAATTTGTTAAAAACTTGTTTTTTTTCTTATCTCTTCATTTAAAGATAAAAAAGTACTTCGAAGAAAGAGGTATCGATGTGTTGAGCTAGCCCCCGTATAGTCCAGACTTAAATCCAATTCAAAATATTTGGCCTATAATGAAGCTAGAAGTAGCAAAAAAGCGTCCAGAATCGATTCAAGCTTTAAAAAGTTTATTCATGACGATTTGGGAATCCATACCAATAAAAGCAAAATGGCGGTCCGACAATATATTAATATTAATGGTAGAACTTCTATAAATCAATAAAAAACAAAAAAAACTTAAAAAAAGGTGTTTAATTTATACCATTACTTTAACTCCAATCAATGTGTTTTTATATTTTGGCATTTTTCGGGGTTTTCCCCTAAATTCCAGGTAATTTTTTTTTCCAAAAACCTACGTTATACATGTATTTAAAATGAAACAATAAGATAATTGATTTCAAAAGTTTTGTAATTTTAGCAAAAAAATACTCCAATTTGCAATAAAATATGTTTGCCCAAATTTTTTTCCCAGCTGTATGTCAGAAAATTGTTCATTCAACGGTCGTTGTTGTGCAATGCAATTGGGCCAATTCTGGATTAGCACAAATTCAGCCACTATATTTTTCGGATGGCAATGTACAAACCTGACAGAAATATGCTTTCTGATTTGCTTATGACTTGGATTTTACAACATTTTATTTCTATAGTTTAATTTGTTGTTCAACACAAATATTATTGAACGACCTCTGCATTTTGTTTGTTTAATATAGTATCTTTTAGGGGCAATTTTAGTTTTCCTCGATTTATGAATGATGATTTATGACTCATATTTCTATTATAAGCACAAATTTCGTCAGTTTAACCGCCTTTGGACAGTTTTAACATAGACTTTATTTATTTCTGGTTGTTTCTAGAAATCGGATTTTATTTGATTCGTCTTTCAGGCGAAATTTGAAATTTTATTTTCCCATTTTTTCGGCTCCTGTACTATTTGTTTCCCGTGAGCACTAATTAGCACAAATTGGGCTTAATCGGTATGCAAAGTTTCATTTTGAAATTCGAAAGTTTCCCTGCTGCAGTTACCCACACGCTACTAGTGTATATATTTCAAAATCATCTAGGTCTTACCCGAGAGATTTTTAATTTTGGCAAAATCATTTTAGTTTTCTCGAGAGGACGACGAAATTTAAATTTAATTCAATGAAATTCCTAGCCCAGAGTTCATTTTCAGGACTTACCATAGAACTAATTTTTACATAGCCTATAATTTGTTTAATTTTTAATTTTTCCATAGCCTATAATTTGTTGATGTTTTAGTTATTATTCATAACTTCATATAAGTTTTGGTTTTAGGATAGGTTTATAAAGAAAATGGGTATTGAATCAACATAAATTTATTTCAACCCAAATGTTTAATCACCGTTTAAAAGTTTAACAACTTTTGCTTCCTGTACATGTTTGCTTCCTGAATATGTTCATAAACCTATCCTAGGAATACGGGATTGACAGCTTCCACGAAGTATTTATAAATGGATACGGGCGTACTCGAAGCAGACTAGCAAATTAGTCAATCAAAACTATGCAATGGTACAAACAAAAGGAAATAATACCCCAGGTGGTACACCAATATCAACATTGGTAAATCCACTCTCTGTGGAGACTGGCTCGATAGATTCTGGGGAGGGCTATCCCTGATAATGCAGGGAACATCAAATCCGTTCCAGAGAAGACCAAATCTACAAAGATCACCGATAAAGAAAAATGGAAGCAAATCGGTAGCTGACCAAGCCGATACTTTTTCTAACGCTATACCTAGACAAACATTACACGAAATAAGTGATGCCACCGGAAATTTTACTTTGCAAATAGCCGAATCTAGTAAAACAACTATTGACCTAGAAAAGGAGAATATGAATCTCTTGGCGAGGCTGGAGCATATGGAGCAATTATTTACCAAGCTAAGCGAAGAAATTGAGTATCTAAAGCAAGAAAATGAAAACCTAAAAATGAATCGGGATTCAAAAGAAGATTGCGATATAGGAAGCATTGAATCAGACAACCAGACCAACTCATCTATTCCACTGATGAAGATGAATTACAAAGAGAGACGGACTGGATCCTAAAGAAGAAAAAACAGTCCAGGAAGAGTAAGAAAAGAAAAGCTGAGTCGTGACCTGAGATTAAATGGTAGGGGACAATCTAGTCCAGATTCAAACGAACGCTCTACCCAAAGCCAATCAACCAAAAGGTAGTAAATCTACCAAGAACATTACACCAAATTTGGTGCAACCGAAAGAAAAATCACCCCCACCAATAAATATTGTGAGTGTAACCAGTTACCCAGAAATTCAGTCACTGATGAAATCGGTTACTAACAAAGACTATAAGGTAACAGCGCTAAATAATGACGTTTGGAAAATTAATACACTGGACTCAGATACTTATAGAACCTTATCTATGAAGTTGAATGCTGAAAAGTATCAGTGGTTCACTTACGAGGAAACCAAATTATCAGTAAAAGGGGACTCCCTCTTTTTATGCTAGTATTTGACAATAAAGAGAATGTTCGAAACATTTATGGAATAAAAGGAATTCTTCACATGAAGGTGAAAATTTAACCAATGAGGAGAACCACAACACGCATACTCCAATGCAAAAAATGCAAGGTATTTAATCACACCCAAAAATATTGCGGCCGGGATCCAAGATGTATAAAATGCTTAGGTAATCATTTTACCCAGGCATGTACAATAGGGAGAGATGTGCCAGCCAAGTGTACAAATTGTAAGGGCCAACATCCGGCTAATTATCGAGGCTGTGAGGTTGCTAAACAACTACAAAAATTAAAAGATAAAACAAGAAATCAACCGCAAAATCACGAAAATCGAAGGACTCAAATATCAAATCAAAACCCACAACCAAGCAATACAGGGCAAAGAAGTTCATTTGCACAGGTAGTGAAAGGTTTGGGTTCAACCAAACATATGGGCTCTGAAAGTAACCAAATTATGGAAAACATTATAAACAGCATTGCAACTATTACAAAGCGGCTAGATGACCAAAGTAATCTGAACAACATGAAACTTGATCAACTGAAGAAAATACAACTCCCTCAACGCAATCCAACAAAAAATGTTAAGTAAGAACATAACTTTCAAAATAGCAATCTGGAATGCGAATGGCATTATACAACATATTCCAGAAATAGAAATATTTTTAAATTCAGAAAAAATCGACATTTTCTTAATATCTGAAAGCCATCTAGTTAAATCTTCGTTTGTTAAAATACGGGGTTATAACTTATATCACTCCATTCATCCAGCGGAAAGAGCAAGAGGTGGTTCGGCATTAATAATAAAAGAAAATATAACACACCATTTAGAATCAAATATCGAAGAAGAAACAATGCGAGTCACTACTGTAAGGATCCAAATTAAACACAGACAGCTCACTGTCTCTGCAAAATATTGTCCTCCCCGGCATAACTTGAAAAGAGAGGGCTACATTAAACTATTTAAATCGCTTGAACGTCATTTTATTATTGGAGGTGAATTTAATGCGAAAAACACCTATTGGGGATCTGGAATTACGACGTCATTGTTTCAAGCAGGGCAGACATCAAAATGTGAATTTTACTCTGGTGGTTCCACAACATGCTGGCCCAGTGACGGAACGAAGATATCTGCCCTAATACTCTTTTATGTAGCAAAAGGTATATCCCAGAACTACATTCACATTGAATACAGAAATTCTCTAGTATCGGATCACTCCCCGGTAATCATGACAGTCAGTGAAATGGTAATTCAAACGGAAAATCCCCACCAGTTGGAAGATGAATTAGAACAACTCAATGAAGCAATTCACTATGCTGCTTTGACAAGTACCCCCATTATACAAAATAAGAAGAAGCTTAACATATCCTACCCAATGGAAATTAGAGAGTTGGTAAGACAAAAACGACGGGAACGTAAAACCTGGCAAATAACTAGAACACCGGAGAACAAAACAATCCTTAACAATGTAGGTAACAGTCACAAATCTCTTCTTACAGAAGTTAAAAATGCATCAATCAACAGATATCTAGTTAGCCTAACCAATGAATAAAATTCTGATTATTCTCTGTGGAAGGCGACGAAGGGACTCAAAAGACCCAAAATGCAAGTGTCTCAACTTAAAAATGAGGATGGAACTTGGCCAAGAGGTCCTAAAGAGAAAGGCTAATCCGATTGCGGAGTATCTCGAGGATACCTTCCAACCACTACTAAGGCAAACGGCCAATGAAAATATAATGTCAATCCAAAAGCTAGATGATTTTGATATGCGCCCAGTAGCTCTCAAAGAATTAAAATAAAAAGTGAAAATCAACTTGAATGTTAAAAAAGCCCAAGAATATGACTTGATTACTTGCCAAATAATTGAGGCTCTACCAGATAAAGGATTTCGTAATCTATTACACATAATGCAAGCTTTCGGTTAAAATATGTTCCGTGGCAATGGAAAGTAGCAGAAGTAATCGTGATAGCAAAACCTGATAAACCACTTAACGATAAAAAATCATACAGGTCAATTTCATTGCTGCCAATTATGTCAAAACTCTTTGAAAAATTGTTACTAAAAAGACTTAAACCAATAATTGAGGAGCGACAACTAATACCTCCACATCAATTTGGATTCGGGGAAAAGCACTCCACAATTGAACAGGTGCATAGAATCACCAACGTTATTAAAAGAACGTTAGAACGCAAAAAAGTATGCTCCAGCATATTTCTGGACGTCGCCCAAGCATTCGATAAAGTTTGGCACAGTGGACTGGAATTCAAGCTGCATAGAGATTTCCCGAGGCAATTCTATGCCATAATAAGATCTTATTTATCCAATAGACATTTTCGTGTGAAGTTTGAGGATGAATACTCCGAACTAAAGAAAATCTCTGCCGGTGTCCCACAGGGGAGTGTCTTAGGACCAATCCTGTATTTGTTAATACAAAGGCAAATTGCCTTGACTTTCATGTCAACTGGACGTAGGTTATTTTTTCAATTAGAACATTTTATATTTTTTATTTAATTTTCAATTATATTAATTTTAATTGTGTTCCTGTTGGATGACTTTTGTGGTGCGCTTGGTATTTATTGAAAATAGGCGGTTATGATGTCGATTTGGGCTGAGATTTGGGTTAAGAAGAATCCGAAGCCTAAGGTAATGAAAACAGCAAAGCGTGAAACATTTTCTTCTGTAAACAATTATACGTGTTCATAAAAACACTTCACCTCAGGTAGATAATTAATTCCATATTATGTCGTAGCACGTGGTAGCTGAAATCTAAGGATGTAAACAAACTGCTTACTTATTAGCTGAAGAAAATGGAATAACCGTTAAATGAAGCAAATAGCTATAACTAGAAATTTAATAATCTGTGCATTTAATAACAAATCAGCTTGGAAGCTCAATATATCGTGTGCGGTTCAATATTAATTAATTAAACATTATCAACTGGGCTAATCGCTGGAGAATCAAGCTTAATGAGACGAAATCCACGCATATTAACTTTACATATCAAAAGGATTCCCATCTACCGATAGTAATTATCTCACGACCGGTGCCATATGCAAACAAAGCTAAATATCTGGGCATGACTCTCGATGCAAAGCTCAAGTAGAGAGAGCACGTCAAAAAGAAAAAAGAAGAACTTAATATTAAGTTCAGAAAAATGTATTGGCCCATAGGTAGAGGCTCTGAGCTTACAATATACAACAAGCTGCTGCTATAACGGCAAATACTGAAGCCGATATGGACCTACGGTATTCAACTCTGGGAATGTACTAAGCAAACAAACGCCAAAATGATACAGACGTTTCAAAATAAGGTTCTCCGTAGCATCGTAAATGCTCCGTGGTACACAAGAAATGAAGACCTTCACAGGGACTTACAGATGGAATACATCAAAGATGAAATAAAAAAGCACGCCGCCAAACACGAAATAAGGCTCCTGGAACATGGAAACCCCTATATTCGCCATATGATAGATAAACCTGTCGTTGAAAGAAGACTTCAAAGAACGAGACCACTTGACCTAGTAAACATACCAAATTAAAATTATATTTTAAATAGGTTTAATTAATTTTGGGACTAACCATTGGGTTTCACCCCAATAAATCAGAATTATTTAAGAAATGTAAAATTTGAAAATTTGAAAGATAAATTGCTAGATGAGCACAGCATCAGTTGTAATTAATAAAGGAAAAAAAATAAATAAAAATAAACCTATCCTAAAAACGAAAACGTATATGAAATTATCCCAGCATTTTATCCCTAGTAACTTTTGTAAAATAACATATTTTTCAATTCAAAGAAACTAGTTTGTCAAACAGCAACCAATGTCTGTATATATTTTTACGCCAGTATTCCACGTCATTTACTTTTCCGTGTTCTTAACAATTTTTGTTTTAGCCAACTAACGAGAAAAAAACAAACCAAATAAATTTTAATCAATGCATCCGCAAAGCAATTTTAAACAGTTTACTATCCCATACACCCTCTTCGTTAGAGCTTTCTAATGGAATGATAAAATATCGTCAAATAAACATGAAGACTTATTCGCAATCGTTTCCGAAAAATCAAACAAAACTATTCCAATGTGTGAGCAGACACCCATGCCTTATTCACAGTTTACCCAAAAAATAACATCAAAAAACGTTAAATTAATTTTTTGTTTTCTAAAGTGACGATTGATATTTCACTTTGCGCGAAAAGATGAAAAAAAAAACAAAATAAAAAATCTTCTCGCAATTATCAACAAGCGAATGAAATCGTTACAACAAAAATAGAAAATTGAGGATAAACCCATAATACTTAAGAAATTTCGTAGAGTGTATATGGAAATTGGTGATATATGAAAATTGTGTTTTTTATTTTTTGTAATCCAATTTTCCATATTGGTTAAACACTTCTGTTTATTTTAACATTTAAGTCATTTAACAATATTAATTACTTCCTTTATTAAATTATTTCCCTCGACTTTTGGTATTTTTTTCACATGTTGGTTGGTGTTTTTCGGTAGTGAAAATAAATAATCGTGGATAAATACAAATTCTCTCTGTGTCATTGATTATTTTTATAAAATCGTTAATTAGTTTGAGATCTTATTATTTTTTATTTTCTTGTTTTTAAATATATTTATATAAATTAATTAATTATTGAAAAAACATGCGTAATTTACTTATTAATTTTCGGTTCTTGAACAAAAAAAAATTTGTTTGTTTCTTGTGAAACGATCGGGTACGATTAATAGAATTTTTGAGGGTATGAGTCACATAAAAAATATCTTTGTGATCAGTGTTTGGCTGTTAAATAAACATTTAGGTTTTTTTTTGACTGTTTAAATGAATTCCATGCGGAAAATTTTTTATATCACGGATTTTTGTGTATGGTTGGTTTGGTTTTAAACGTTAATGTGTAATTAAATTGTATGCGGTATATACAACGATCTGTCAAGTTTTGGTGGTTTCGTTCTTTCTAGTGGATAATAGCACTTCATTTACGATAATTCGGTGTACAGCGGCTTTTGGTTTCAAATGTAATTTTGTCTTGTCATAATTTCACAAACCTATATCATAAATGCGGCTTTATGAAATTTTTTGATGGGAATTTCTCGCGGCATACCTTTAATTCGCCGATTGTCGCCATTACATTTTAATCTTTTGAATATTATAAAGATCTACGTTTTTATTAAGTGATGCAGCAGATTTTACTAAACAAATAATTTTTTTTTCACTATATGATGGAGATGAAAATAAAAATATAGTCACGAAATTTAATGACAATCATTAAAATTTTAAAAAAAAATGTTACTGAATTGAAGATTTATATCAAAATCATTTTAAACGTCTACCTATATGTACTCATATTGAAAACATTTATTTTGTTATTCATAAAATTAATAACGACGACAAAAATGAGAAGACGATATATGACTTGATTGAAATGTGTTATTTTGAGATTCCATGTGTCTCTCTCTCCGGAGCAATAAAAAAAATGTATGTGTGAAACACAATACGTTGGGTCGTCGATAATACAATTGATTGAACATAAAAACCCCTTCGTTGAATTCAACATAATGGTAAGCATTATAGAATTATTTCAACCGTCGTGCTACATCCACTTAACGAGAGTGTGAGAATTGGGTTAAATTATCATTAAGTCCATATTAATATTCCAATAAATTTATTATAGCAGTCCGGTTTTTACCAACATCGTTTCCATTCTAAGAGAACAACAACATTAATAGATTAGTCTGCGGATACTGCTATTTTCAACGCAACAAAACCCGTTGTTGGAATGCCACGTCCTACGTAGGAATGCCAAGTTCGCAGTCCCAAGGTAGAACTTCGGTCAAGTTTGCTATCTTTAATAATAATTTTATTTGATTTCGGTAATGTTGGAGGATATCGTTTGAAATGTATTGAGAATCTCAAATATATTGACTGTAGTACTAAACCTTCTTTTACAATAACACCTACGGCGTTTTAAAATGTTGAAATTCCACATTAAAATTTTGTTTGCCATTATTCGCGACAGCGCAAACAACATATTTTTAATCCCGTTTAAACATGTCGAATTCCGTACCAATAAAACAGGATTTGCGGGAAGCATTACTTTTTTGCTTTAATAAAAAAAAAGCTGCTGAAAGTTTTCGTTCGCTTTAAGAAACTTATGGTGAACATGCACCAACTCAACAGACTTGCGAAAACTGGTTTAAACGATTCAAAAATGGTAATTTTGATGTTAGTTACTAACAACGTTCTGGTCAACCAAAAAAAATATCGAAGATGAATAATTGGAAGCATTATTGAAGGAAAACTCAGCTCAAACAGAAAAAGAACTTGCAGAACAGTTAAATGTCACTCATGCAGCCATAAGCAAAATGGGCACCACATGAACTCACTGAAGCCAACCTTGAAAATCGTCTAATGGTTTGCAATTACTTGCTTACAAGACACCGAAGATGGAATTTTTGGTTTTAAATTGTGACTGGCGATGAAAAATGGAGTTACTACAATAATCCTAAACGTAAACAATCATTGGTTTATCCAGGCGACCCATCCACATCAACAGCAAAACGAAACACTCATGAAAGTAAGATTATGTTGTGCATTTGGTGGGATCAGAAAGAAGTGGTGTAGTACGAGTTGCTAAAACCGAACGAAACTATTGCTGGTGAACGTTATCAACAATTGATAGATTAGAACCATGCATTAAACGAAAACAGTCCATTGCATGGTTCAATCTGTCAAGTGATTTTGCTGCACGACAATGCTCGACCACATGTCGCAAGACAAAAATACGCTGGAAGTACTTAAATTCTACCGCATGCTCCCTATTCACCAGATTATACCCCATCATATTACTATTTGTTCCGATCAATGCAAAGCGATCTTCAAGACCAGCACTTCACAAACCACGAAGAAATCAAAAAATGGCTCGACGAATGGCAACAAATATTTTTTCGGTGGAATCCATAAACTGCCAGAAATATGGTCGAAAGTCATAGATAACGATGGACGATATTTTGATTAAAATAAAAGTTACCATTTCTTAGAAACAAACGTGTATTTTCTGCAAAAAAATAAGTTTTACTCCCAATATTTTTTCGATTGATATTTAGACCAATTTCTCCTCCATATGACCAAAAAAATTAAAGACAAAGTTAAAATTGTATTCCAACCCCAATTTTCCATGACATTTTTTTTAATTTCACAAAAACATTCGACTGAAATTTTTCAATCTTTAACGTACTCAATTCACTCCGTATCAAACATCCGATTCTCATTAAAACCTAGATAGTCAGCCATTTTTTTAAAAGAAAGTATTAATTGTCCAGTGGATTTAATGTCCCTTGAAGATCAATTAATATCCTCCTTTTCATTCACGCACACACCACCCATTCACACTATTACAGTTACCACCTGCGCATTGCAAGCTCCATGTCAACCTGTACATTGACATGAACGGTGGGTCGGCGCTGAATTCTGCACTCCAACAGAGGGTCTTAGTTGTGTTTTATTAACATCACCGATCGTAATCCATGATGAAAATTCGCTTTGCATCCAGCCTCTGGTGGTATTCGAACCCAGTACCTCCCGGTCCAAGTGCCGAAGCTTTAACCACTGCACCACTTGTCCGGTATAAGCCATTTCAATTTCTATTCCTCGATTGAGAAATAAGAAGGTTCTATTTTGGAACAAGTCGCAACATAACAGCTAAATCCACCTCTAAACAAATTTTGCAAATCATGATCTATCTTGACACTCGATAATATCCTTTCTCAATAATAATTTTATTGACTTTTATTTTAATTTTAAAAATGTTGATTGATTTTAAACCCTAATTTTGCAAAATATTATATTTTTTGCATGTCGATTTTTTGTTTTTATAAAAATAAATTTTGTTGTATGCGTTTGAAAATGACACCGAAAAGGTTACGAAAGCTCTAGCAAAAAATAAAATATTTTTGCAAAATTAGGGTTTAAAACCAATAAAAAATTTAAAATCCTATCAATGTTGTTCAAAATCGTTCGAGCCGATTTTTTAAATAGGGTGCCATCCCTATCATATATTAAAAGACCCCCTAAACAAAATTTCGTGAATTCAATCGATTCTTACAAATCATTCGAGTCGAAAGCCCACAAATGAATTTCCCAAAATTTGAACTTGGCGCAATCCATGCATAGCATTAGAAAATTTGTTTTAAAACACGAACTTGAGCTCCATCAAAGGACCTCCTAAACGAATTTTCTCGAAATTAGCACTGGGGTTCCCTTCACCAATTTTTTTCTAAATCATGCGAATCGGAATAATCAAAAACCCGGGCTCCACTAGATAACATCAAAATCGTTTAAGGTGGAGGAAAATGTGAAAATGACACCACCTACAAAACGTTAATTAGATAGCCCATGCTCCAAATCAATATTGATACTCATAGCGACCAACATTTTCAAAAATACCCGATTAGTGTAACCATACAATGTAATCGTAACACATAAAACACAACATGGTACAACATTCCGCATTATGATGGAGCATAACGCCAGATATCTAACAAAAGAAAAACAAGACGCTCCGTGGTACAAAATCATGCAACAAGGTGAATCATCACACAACATGGTGCCATTCTGTAATATGAAGAAACATAGTGGAACATCATAAAATATCCCTCAACAATATGCAACATCAAGCAACACGGTGCAGCATCAAGGAACATAGTCGCAACATGATGCAATATCCCAAAACACAGTGCAACGTCCCTCAACATTTTGCAAATTCATGCAACATGCTATCCGGAGGACTAATAAATGAATTATCCAGAAATAAGAATTCCTTGTAATCGATTACTTGCATTCGAAACCCCTGTCTCGCGAAATTTTTTCAAATTCGTTCAAGCCAAATAAAATCTTAAAATAAGGTCCGAAGCAAACATGATGCAACATAGAAACATCGAACATTACACAACATCCCTAAAAAAGATACTAAATTAAACAACATCTCACAACTTGGTACAACATAACGCAACATCATGTAACATGGTGTAACATCATGTAACATTGTAACATCCGGAGAACCCTGAAATGAATTATCCAGAAATCAGAACTCCTTATAATCGTTTAACCGCATTCGAAAATTTTGACGGAATAGCTTCTGTTAGTAACGTAGAAGATGACAATTCCGGGTCATCAAATAGAAACTTTCTAAGCCGATACATAGTTGAAAGGGGAATTAATTTTTAAATAAACATTTAATTAATAAACATAATGTTTCTGTTTTTATTTAATTCAGCAGAAACAATCCATTACATGAATTTAAAAAATAGCAGGCCATGAGATTCATTCATTCCAAAACAAAATTTAAAATTAATTAAATTAATTGTGTTATCTCTGCAAAAGTATAGCTTTTATATCTTTTAATAGGTTTACTATCTTCTCCTGCAGTTTTAAAGAACAGATCACAGACGAAATAGCGATGCCCCCCTAGCGATAAAATGTATTAAAAATATATCAAATTGGCATTTTAGGTATTACTACGTGGGTCGTTCTCTCTATGTCTCGGCGCGTGACGTGGCAAAATGTCCGATATCCGGTCTCTACGAAGTCTGAATCTTCTGGCACCAGAATATCGTGTCTGGCGGTGTGCCCTTGGTTTCTATGGATGGTGAGGGTTGTGAAAGATGTTGCGGTCCAGATTGTGGTGATGTAAATTGTTGTGAAGAGGGTTGAGTTGTTAGTGAATGTGGTAATGTAATTGAAAGTGATTGGGATAATGAAATTAGAGATTATGATGCGGAATATGGTGGAATTGCAAAGGAAGATATTGGTTGTTGGGATACTGATAAAGGTAAAATATTTTTCGAAACTGGTAAAGGTAAACTATTTTGGGTTAGATTTTGCAAAGGCGTTGGTTGTGCTGGGGTAGGTTTTTGGTAAGTGGGAAGATTTGACCACCCCGAAAATCCAGGTTGTGGAGACAAATTGCATTCCTTTAGTGGCGATCTAAGAATTAGTGGAGAGAATTCCGGTGATGGTGGTTTGCTACTTAAACCAGATATTGTCGTTACTGGTGGCTCCTATATAAGGTAAAATGATGGTGAGAAACATTAACCCTAAGACAATAATATTTTCATTTTACCAAACCAGGCTCACCAACAATTTCGGCACCATCCATGTACGTAAAAGTCAATGACCCGCTTTTCATCAATTGTCACTTTCATGATTTCCAGGAATTCCCCACGTCCGGTTTTATTTTGTGCCGCTTTAATTTTATTAAACGTCCACTTAATTTTTTTTTTAAGTCTTGCCATGCCTGTTAGAAATAAATAAACTTAAACAAACGAGTAACTCACATAAATAAGAACGTAATGCTTACCCGTTTTTATTGCTATACTCTTCGTAGGTTCAACGAGGATTCGTACAATTTTCTAGTTATTTCCTCCCACAATTCTGTCCGGCATTGGTTGCCGCAGGCTGCAGTAATACCAAATAGACTCCCATAGTTATCAAGTACAAAATCGATAAGGATTTTTTTCTGTTGGGCAGTAATGCGAATCTGTAAATAATTCTAGTGTTAGAATTCGTTTAATGAATTTATTCATTAAAAATATTAAATAATATAATATTAATAATATTAAATAATAATAATTAAATAATTTATTTCGTTTATATATATATATATATACATATATATATATATATATATATATATATATATATATATATATATATATATATATATATATATATATATATATATATATATATATATATATATATATATATATATAATATACATATATATATATATATATATATATATATATATATATATATATATATATATATATATATATATATATATATATATATATTTATATATATATATATATATATATATATATATATATATATATATATATATATATATATTTCAATTTGTATTTTTAAATTACAATAATATAAACGAAATTCTAACGATACGCCCGAAACACTGAAATGTTCAATTTTATACTGAAAAGTCAAATTCCCCATCTCAATACCATGGGAAAATGTCTCAAAACAGGAGTGGAAGCACCAAAAAATTGAACCGATTTCGTTAAATGTTGATGATGCTTATGATCACAAAAAACACACATACTTGTATAAAAAAGGACAACACACTTATTTAAAATTGTATTTTATACGTCGTATACGTATACACAAATTTATGGTCTCGTCTCTCAATTTCCGCAAGAAATAGGGGTCTGGAATTCTCATTGGAATATTACTTTAACTTTATCTGTTGCCAGATTACGGGATTTGTTCCCGTTTGCGGGATATTTCGGGTCAAGCATGAAATAACATGGAACGTGCGGGATTTTGATACATTTAATAATTTTAGGTGCTATATAAATTAACAATTCATCACAAAATGAAATGCGACGAACAAAATTCTATATGTGTACTGCAAAGGAAAAGTAGCGTAATTCATAATGGGTAACTATGAAAAACGGTTCGAAGGGTAAACCAATTGTCAAATTTTAATTTTATGTTGATTTGGTTTTCATATCGTGTAAAGTTTTATTCTGCATCGCATTGATCATTAAATAAATTAGTTATTTTTAAAGATTAGTAATAATCAAAATTTATGGAGACTGCTAGTGATAATGACCAGATTTGTTCGGAAATAGATGATACTGATGTAGAATATGTTAATCAGCTTGATACTCCTAAGAAAAACGTACGATTAAAAACGAAAATGAAATAACAAAAAGTTAAGTATTTTCAAGCATTGTGGTTAGAAAATAAAGACTTTAAGAGCGGTTGCTTCCAGTCAAAAACGACCCGACAAAAGATTTTTTCAAAGGCCTGTAAATCGTCGGTAATTTGTGACAGTAGCGAATTGAAACAGCATAATAATGGTGAGAAACACAAAATTAATTTAAGGAAAATGTTGCACACACCATCGACAAGTAATTTTTTTGTTAAAAATTGTCACGAAAAGCAAGTGAAAACGCTGGAATTAAAATTGCTTCATTTTTAGCAGATAACAACGTTTCTATACAAATTGTTGATTCGTTAGTTCCACTGCTTAAAAACATTTTTATAGACTCAAAAATATGTAAAGATGTCAAAATAGGTTGCACAAAGTGTACAAAACTTATTACGAATGTATTATGCAAAGTCGAAGACGAACATTTAAATTATATTTTAAGCAAAACTAATTTTTCCATTTTTATTGATGAATCGACGGATTTAAGCAACCAGAAAAATATATGTGTTCTTGTTAGATATGGCGAAAGCAATAAAATTAACACGCAATTATTGCAGTTAATAAATATTAACGCTACAGATTGCTCTGCCAAAACATTGTATGAACATTTCAAAAATTGTTTATGTCAACGAAATATTCTAATTCAAAATATAATTGGAATGGCGTCCGATACTGCTGCTGTAATGATTGGTCGCAAAAATTCATTTTTTACAATGCTCCAGAAAGATGTCGATCACCCAATAATATTATTTAAATGCATTTGCCACTCATCCGCTTTAGTGGTTAAGTCCGCAATGGAATTGTTACCTGCTGAGATCGAGATATTTCTTAGGCATACGCGAACATGTGTATCTGAAAGTCCAAAGAGCGCCGCTGTATTATGTGAACTTCAGGATTATTTTGAAACTGGCTTTCTATGCATCCGTGCATTATAACATATTAAAAAATTGGACCGTTTTGCATCATTTTTTTATTTATGAACAAAAGGAAGGCGAAATCTAGAAATCACACCATATCTAATTTTTTTTTTAAAATATCTTGAGCTATTTTAATAGATTTAATTCCTTATTTCAAAGTAGTACTATTTTAGTTCATAGATTATATGATGAATCAAAAAAAATGTTGCTGGTTGTTGCTAAGATGATTCTTAAACCAGAAATTGTTAATAAAATATTTTCAGATAATATTTCAATATTTGAAATCTAAGTGAATGATGAAACAAAACTTGCCGTCGAAAATTTTAAATTGTGTACAAAACAAAAATTTAATATAAGAAAAAACTGTGGAAAATTTGTTGAAAAATGTATTTACAAAATTCTTCAAAAATTTCCTGTGTCCCTCAGCCTAGGGTACTCAGAGGGCTTCGGCTGTATCTGTGTACACCTACGTAACACCAAGGTAGCCGCGTCCTCGTCGCGGGGGGCGGGTACTGCTTCGAGAGTAGCAAAGTGCTACCGGGGACCAAATGCCAGTGGTATAAATTGGCTAAAACAAACAATGAATACAATAAATACGGAATGTAATACCCCAGGTGGTACAGCAGCAGATATGATGCTAAATCCACACTCTTCGGAGGCAGACCCAAATGATTCTGGGGTGGGCCAATCATTGTTTAACCCATTTGGACGAAGTTCCAAATTATCAAGATCACCAAGATCTTCAACTGGAAATATATTTCAGTACGAGAAGGAAAATGCCGAACTCCGTGAACAACTAAGAGAAATAAAAGAATTTACTACTAAATTGAAAGAAGAATTTACAATTTTAAAGAAAGAGAATGAAGAACTCAAAAAAGCAGTTGAAACACGTGCAGAACTTATAACTCCGTGATGATAACATAATTATATTCCATACGGATGAAAAAGAAGTAGAAACAGAAACAAATTGGATGTTGAACCGGAATAAAAGACCAAATAAGAAAAGAAAAGCGCAACACTCACAAGAAATGGCAGTGACTTTACCATCAACTTCAAAACAGGTTCACAGAAATCAGTTAATCATCAAGAAACAACTAGCTCTAGAACAACAACCAGCTAAACCAAAAGAAAAATTACCTCCACCAATAAATGTCGTCGGGATATCAAATTTTTCCACTATACAATCGATTACGATAGCCGAGTACAAACTCGTATCTCTAAACAACGGCGTCTGGAAAATTAATGTTGTAGACTCTGAAACTTATAGAGCTTTGGCTACAAAGCTTAATTCCGAGGGGCATCAGTGGTTCACCTATGAGGATAAGAATGATCGCCCAATTAAAGTTATGACTAGAGGTCTTCACCCAACCTGTGCAAATGAGGAAATTATTGAGGATCTCAAGCAAAAGGGTTATCAAATAGAAAATGCCGTAAACATTAGTAAGAAAGAAAAAATCGAAACTGAACTAGGAGTTTATGGTCAGTTTTAATAACAAACAAAAAGTGGAAGATGTGTATAATATCAAGGCAATGCTTAGCATGAGAGTTAAAATAGAACCATTGAAAAAGAATAAAGGATTAATACCGCAGTGCAAAAAATGTCAAGGTTTAAATCATACGCAGAAATATTGCCAAAGAGAAATTAGATGCGTGAAATGTGCCGGAAAGCATCATGTCCAGGTATGCCCGGTTAGTTAAAATATTGCTGCAAAGTGTGTCAATTGCAATAAGTCAATTCTCGCAAACTACCGGGGATGTGAAATAGCTAAGGAGCTACAAAGAATAAGAAATAAAACGCGAAAACAAACTCCAGGAATATCGTTAAAAAATTATCAAACTTCCACCAAAGAGGAACCTAAACCTCATGCTAGTAAAACGGGAGAACCAAAACCAAAACTGTACTCGCAAGTAGTCATGACAAAACCAGCTATTTCGGAAGACACTACTGAAGGTACAGCAGTGCTCCACAAGATACTAAATAGCATGGAAGCTCTTAACATTCGTCTAGCTAAACAAGAGAAATGCCTTCAAGCTCTAAGCAACAGGTTAGATAAGCAAGACTCTCTAAATGAAATGAAATCCATGCTCTATTAAAATGATGCAAACAACAACAAATAAAACATTAAGAATAGTACCCTGCAATTCCAATGGGCTAATGCAACATATTCCAGAATGAGAAATTTTCCTAAATACTGAAAAAATAGATATATGCCTAGTATCGGAAACCCATTTTACTTCAACTTCATATCTTAAAATATATGGATATAATTGTTACCACGCCATTCATCCAGCAGGAAGGGCAAGGGGAGGATCGTCGATGGTTATAAAAGAAAACATGAAACACTTTATAGATCTTAAAATTGAAGAGGAATTTATGCAAGAAGTCACCTTAAAAGTATTTATAAATAACAACAAAGAATATAGTGTATCGTCAATATATTGCCCCCCACGATATAATTTAATTGAAGAAGACTATAGCACGTTATCTAAATCACTTGGATCTATGAAACTAGATGGAGGTGATTTTAATGCAAAAAATGCATCCCCAGTAGGTGGATCAAGAGTAACCTCTAAAAAAAGAAGAGAGCTGTTAGCAGCAGGAAGACTATGCGATGGCGATTTTCATTCTGGATATCAACCAACTTATTGGCCTACGGATAGAAACAAAATACCCGATATCATTGACTTCTTTATCATCAAAGGTATAGACGAAAACTACATATATCTAGAAAGCAGCGAGGGGATTATGTCGGATCACATGCCTGTTATTAAGACAATCAGTGCAACGATTGTCAAAAAAACTAGTCCACCTTCGCTAACGAACAAAAAAACCTGCTGGGAGAAATTCCAGAAACTTGTTGAGGATAATATTGATCTTCAGGTGCCAATTAAAAACCCGATAGAGCTAGAAGAAGAACTAGAACAACAGTATACAAGAAGCGGCGTGGAGTAGTACCCCCTCAAGTTCAAAGGAAATGCGCCGAAATGCTATTTATCCTCTAGAAGTTAGGGAACTGGTTGCAGCAAAACGAAAAGCAAGAAAGGCCTGGCAAAGAAGTCGAGCGCCAGAATATAAAACAACAATTTTTTATCTAATAAACTTAAGTTGCTAATTAAAGAAATCAAAAACGAATCCATTAATAAATACTTGAGTGGCCTTACTGGGGAAAAAGATACCGAGTACTCCCTTTGGAAAGCGACAAAAAGTTTAAAACGACCTAAACTACAAATTCCACCAGTAAAAAATGAAGATGGCACTTGGGCTATAAGTGCAAAGCAAAAAGCTTCGTTGTTTGCAACCCACCTCGAGAACACGTTTCAGCCTCTACCTAGACAAACAGCAGAGGAAAAGATACCACCGGTATATAAAATGGAGAACTGCAATATATCTCCTGTCACATTACAAGATTTAAAAGAGGAATCTCAACCTATATACAAAGAAATCTCCAGGATATGACTTAATTACAGGACAAATAATAAAAGCTCTTCCTGAAAAAGGCCCACGTAAACTACTCCAAATAATTAATGCAGTGTTCAGACTTAAACACGTTCCAAGTCAATGGAAAGTAGCAGAAGTAATTATGATACCTAAACCAAACAAACCACTTACTTAATGACAAAAATTCGTATAGGCCGATTTCCTTACTCCCAATAATTTCAAAATTATTCGAGAAACTACTCCTAAAGATACTAAAACCAATAATAGCAGAAAGAAATCTTATTCCTCCACATCAATTTGGCTTCAGAGAAAACCATTCAACAATAGAACAAGTACGCCGAATTACAAACATAATTGAAGACGTACTTGAAAAAAAAAATTATGTTCAAGCGACTTCTTGGATGTAGCACAGGCCTTTGACAGAGTATGGCATAAAGGTTTGGAATATAAATTACAAAGAGACTTACCAAAGCAGTTTTATGAAATTCTAAAATTTTACATATCTAACCGACACTGTCGAGTTAAATTAGATGGCGAATACTCAGAAATAAAGAAAATATCAGCAAGGGTACCACAAGGTAGCCCAGTGTGCTACCAACTTTTTATGTTCTATACACCTCGGACCTGCCAACGATAGAGGAGACTAACATAGCGACGTTTGCGGATGATACGGCCATCTTAGCAGTTGCTAATTGCATAGCATAATCAACCAGTAAATTGCAAAGAGCTACTAATATTGTCAGTACCTGGACCAAGAGATGGCGAATAAAACTTAATGAAACAAAATCTGTTCACGTAAACTTTACAAACAAGAAGATCAACTGGATACCAGTAGAACTGAACTCCCAGCAAATTCCCTATGCAAATACGGCAAAATATTTAGGCATGACTCTAGGCGCGAAACTAAAATGGAAAGAGCATGTGAAAAAGAAAAAAGAAGAGTTAAACATCAAATACAGAAAGATGGATTGGCTCTTTGGAAGAAATTCTGAGCTAACTCTACATAATAAATTGCTACTATACGGCAAATCCTAAAACCTGTGTGGACTTACGGTATTCAGTTCTGGGGCTGTACAAAGAAAACCAATGTCAATATCATCCAGTTATTCCAAAGCAAAGTCCTTCGTGGAATAGTTAATGCACCTGAAGATGGATTTCGTTAGTGAAGAAATAAGCAAACACGCGAGAAAACACATGCAACGTATTAGTCTACACCAAACTGTTGAGATACGTCGTATGCCCAGTAAGACGGCTGCGAAGGAAGAAACCGCATGATCTACAAGATCCAATCAGGATCGACTAAAAATATAATAAAATTGTAAAGGGGACTAGCCAAAGGGCTACAACCCTCCAAACAAGAATATAAATTATGAAGGTTAAATTACTAGATGATTTGTAAATCAGTTGTAATAAATAAATATATAGAAAAAAAATAAAAAATCCTGTAAATGACAAATTTTTCCAAACAATTGAGTTTTTAAATCCTGAGGTTGCTTTGAATATTTCAAGTCGAAAATTCTGTAATAGTTTAGCTGATATGTATGAATATTTTACGCCTGCATGTGATAAGTATCGTCTTGAGGACGAATGGAATGATTTGCTTTTTGAATTTTCAGAAAACGAGAAGCAGAATTTAGAAAATCTTGATGTTGAAGCTTTTTGGAAAGAACCATCTACGAAAAAATCTTTAAATGGAGAATTAGTTTCTCCGAACTTATGCAAAGCTGCCACATTTATCTTAACTTTGCCTCATTCAAATGCGGATGCTTAGCGCATATTTTCGATGGTAACAGATATAAAAGTGAAAAAACGTAACGAATTGGGGAAGAATGCTTAATTCGTTGTGTGTTTTCAAGCCAGCAAAGCTGAACAAAAATATAAATTGTGTGTCATTTGAGGTGACTGAAAAGCATTTATCTTTATTATCATCAGCAAATTTATACCAAAATTTAATACGTATATGTATGTTTTTATTAAAATATTGGCGGGACTTTTTAGGGATTTTTGCTTTACAGAAGTCGGGAATTTTTGTTGCTCGGACGGGAATTTTTTTTTGAAAATCTGGCAACACTGATTCAAACAGAGTCTCATTCATTTAAATCTGACATTTTCAACTGTTTAATGCCCATGAACCAATATATATCATATTTTTTACGTTCTATAGCATATGAAAAAATATGTTCATCCAAATTTTATTTTATAATACAGATTACTGTTCCTGTTAACTTTTGGTAAAACCCCCACTAAATATTCAAGACAATAAACCGAAATTGACTGGCGCGTAATGTAATCAAAACATCCTTGTCTTAAAAACAAAAACAAATTTAACCGCACTGTAGAAAACAAATTACATATCTTTCAGATACAGGCCAAATGACTAATGTTAATTTGATGATCAGAATGTTATGTGTATATTCAATTGACAAACGATCATATACATTATGATCATTAACCAAAAATTGTTTCTCTTTCTTTTAAGCTCAGGGAAAAAATGTATTCTAATTTAAAAATATTGTTAGTTGTGTACGGATCTTAAAAGATTATAATAACAATATATAGACAGTATATGTGATCATGAAAGATGATCAATTTGATCATTTCAGAAAAAAAATATAACGCATAAAAAATAAATTAAAAATCCAAGAATTTATTTCTTAGATAATTTCGTGTACCGACAAATCAATCAACTAAAAAGTCATTTGTCAAATTTTTTTTCTCGAGATCCCTCGTTCTGAAGCTTCACAACCGAAGATTTTAGTAAACTTTTTTCTCTGTTTTTTGACGATCGATGGACATGTGCGCTTGTTGGTATGTGATCACAATAATCAACTGTGGATCATTAGGGTTTCATTTGTTTTCTGTTTTGTTATGTTGTGTTGTGTGTTGATCATTTGAATTATGAATCTAAATAAAAATATCATTTATTGTTTTTTTAGCCGCTGTATACATACCCCAACTCATACAATCAAAATAATTATTGATTTCAAAATATTTTCAGTGTTTTGATCTCGTCTCATGTGTTTGTGGTGGGCTAATGCGTTTCTTTTGGGTCTCTTTTTATTATTATTATTTACTTAAATTTTTTCTCTACTCTAATTTCAAATCACAGCATGGACGAAAAACAAGAAATAAAACAAAACGTAAAATTGTCTTCAATCACATAATATAACAACAGATTCCTTTTGTTTTGTGAACAAAAGCCAAAAATGATTACTTGGTGATCGTCAATTCTACAATTATTTTCTGTTGTGTGCTGTATTCTGGACATTTTAACAATTACATAATCAAAATAATACATTATTTCTTATTTGGTGTGTGCTTTTGCTGTTGTGTGTTCAATGCCAACCAAAACAGAGATCGATTTTTTGGTGGTATGATAGATTTTTAGACGTTTCGTGCCATAAAGAAAGAATACCAAAATCTTATTAAAACTAAGATTTTCAAAGTCACATGTAGTATGATCATTACAATTGAATTGATTGTTTTAAATCAAAAGATTAAGGTTAATTCTTGCTAGTGAAATTTTATAAGATTCAGGTTGTATGAGCTTTGGGGTTTTGGATTTGATCAGACAGGTAAGGCTATTGCCTAATATTTTAGTTGCGTAAATACGGAATTACACAAAACTTTGTCTATTTCAAAATAATATTGGTGGAAAAGCAATCAAATTTAAAAAAAAAGCATTCAGATAATTAAAAGTGTGAATTGCTTATCCAAGATTGATGATCAAGTTATCAATTGATTACATAACCTATAAACTAGTGCTTATTTATTGTTCATGAGAGGTGAAAGCGATAGCAAGTGAAACAATGTTGTAAGTGATAATCACTTGTGCCATAAAACGTTAATAGGAAGCGCGTGTTTGGTTAACAGGAAGTGCTTCACGTTTCATTCATATAAATTCTGGAAAATTGAACAAAAATGAACTTTTGTTCAAAATAATTGCTATCTGTTAGACTCTAGGAATTTTTGTGGTGTACCAAGTGTAAGCATATATCGCCTAATAGTGGATGGATTTATCAAATCGGAACAGTTAACCACATTTGAATAAAAATACTTGTAGTGGCTCCACCTAGAGTGGTCAACCAGTTCAAATCGTAATTCGTAGATTTTCGGCATGGCAACCGCTAAGGTATAGGACGGCACGTTGTCTTGGTGGAGCAAGATTTTTTTCTGCAAATGTTGCGGTTTTAACTATTGCTGTCACAGAAAACAGCCGCCGAACAGTCTTTGCCTTTTTTGGAGCTGATTACTCCATGGCAGTCCGCTGTTTGGACTGTATTTTTGATTCTGGAGTGTAATGTATCCAAGTTTCATCAACAGTAATTAGCCGGCGCCAAAACACTGATTTGTCCCAAGTATCAAATTAGGGAATTTTTTCCAGCGTTTCGTGTATTATGTGCTATTTAAGTCGAAGGGGGGTAATAGCTTACTTATTTTTCTACTATGAAGTAGTTTCTCCATATTTGTAAAATAATAAGGAAACTTTCCAAAAATTCTACTTCGTTTTTCTACATTAGACCGATATTTACCTTATAGTAGAATAACAAGGAATTTTAACCTAATTTACACCAGCAAAGTGTGCTTAAAGTTGAAAAGTCTTTATTGTTGAACAAAGGGTTTAAAATAGGATAAATATTCTTTAGATTTGACCTATTCTCGACATTAAAGTTAATATTACTTTAAGGTGAAAACTTTCCCAATTTTCGACTTTGGCGAGGAATATCCATTACAAACGATAAATAAGGATTTTTACTTATATTTTTACCAATTTTTCTACCGTATGCTTAGAGTTTCTTTAAAAACAATCTAGGTAGAAATCTATTTTATTCAATCGACCTTAGAGAGGTATATCATCTGAAAATTACACCTACAAGACGAATTTTAGAATAAGTGCCGCTCACATTTTCCTTTATATTCGAAAATAAGTAAAAATGTCTAAATTATGACATTTGACATTATTACATCACCGCAGCATCATTTTTCGTGCAAGTCGTTCATCTCGTGTCGTATTTTCAATGTCTTTGAAAATGAATACAAACCTGACTAATAAAAAATCTTATCGTTATTCGTCAAATTATTTTAGAAAAGTAAAAATAAAGAACGGTTACATTTGGAATCTCACAATCCTTCAAATACGTTTTCAACTTTAAATGTGGGTACTTCATCACAAATCGAGCACGGTCGGGTTCAACGGGATATGAAGATTCGCAGATTTCTCTTCCTCCAAGTGAATTGTCATCTTTAAATGGAACTGCTTCATCAACAGCAGTACCTACAGAAACCGAACCAGATATTTATGAGGAATTATGGGAAGAAAACGTTTCTTTAACTGATGAAATTATCAACGATGTTTATCACGAATAAAACGTTTTCAGTTGGAAGGGAAGCACATTTCCGATAAAATTAGTTTTCAACAAAAGTTACGACATTGGGCTTTTTTAACAAATGTACTCACTGGTTTATTAAAAATATTAAAATACCATGGACATTCAGAACTTCCAAGCAATAGTCTAACGCTTTTAGAAACACCAGCTAAAGTTGAAGTAGTTGATATGGGAAGCGGACTATATTGGTATTATGGCATAAAGAATAATTTGAAAACAGTTCTTTGCGATGTTAAAAATTCGATGACGATTAGTGTTATAATTAATGTTGATGGAATATCGCCATTCCAATGTTCTATGTTCGAATTTTGGCCAATTCTATTTAGTATTAGAAATATGATGCCACGTTTAAAGCCGATGGCTACTGCCGTATACTATGATATACTATGATATACTATGAGTTGGTAAACCACCTTTGAAAGCCTATCTCATGCCTTTTGTGAATGGATTAAATGGAATGTTGGCTTCCGGGAATTATATAAATGGTCATAAAATATATCTGAATATAAATTGTTTCATTTGCGATACACCAGCTCGAAGTTTCATTAAAGGTAAAAGTAGAGAATTAGTTTTTATTTTATAAGCATAAGTAAAATTTTATAATTTATTTTTACCCTTGCTGTGGTTGGGGCGAATTCAGAAACCGGTGCTTGCATAGAATGCACAGTTGAAAATGTTTGGGAGAAGGCGGCCGTCACATGAGTTATCCTATTTTTACTTGCAAACCCCGAACTAACGAGAGCTTTAGAAACGGAATTGATAAAGATCGCCATAAGGAAGTCACACCATTAACCGAATTGCCAATGGAGGTAGATCTGGAAAAAAGGTTTTGTTGCCTCCGACTCTTTACATTTATTTGATTTGGGTATGTTCCAAAAAAATAATTTTAATCACAACAAGTCAATATAAATGTTTGGTCTATTTAATATTTTAACTAGGAATCATGAGAAAATGCTTGTTTGGTTGATGTAATGGCAGTTACAATTTTCGAGAAAAAAAAACATTCACCGGCTGCAAAAATAAGGCTAGCATGCGTGTTAGAAGACTGCAATAAAATAAAACCGACAGAAATTAACCGCCCAATATGAGGATTAAAATGTTTGAAATATTGGAAAGGTTCAGAGTACCGAAATATGCTGCATTATCTTGGATCTGTTGTTTTAAAAGATATCCTGTCTAAAGGACATTATAAACATTTTTTGACATTGTCCTGTGCGGGAACAATTTTATCATGCCACGAATATTTACAATATATTCATCTAGCTGAGAAATTATTGAATGATTATTAAGAAGGGTTTATTAAACTTTATAGAATTGATTCAGTTAGCAGCAACGTTCACAACTTGTGTCATGTCATTGCTAATTTGAATAATTTCGGCCCTCTACCTGAAATCAGCGCATACCCTTTTGAAACTATCTTGGCCATCTTAAGTCATTAGTACGTAGTGGTAATAAGTCTATCAAATAGCAATGCGAATCATAGAATTATCTAGATTAAATAATAACCTGTCAAGGGAACTACCAACAATTTATTGTAAAGATGAAGTTGATGAAATTTATCGAAAATGAAATTTTCGAAATTTTTCAAAGTGTATCGAAAATTATGTGTTGGAGAATGTTACATACTGACCGATAGTGTAAAAGATAAATGGTTACTTACAAAACAGAGAGATATAGTTTATATGACAAATGCAACTTACTTGAACAATCAATTATACATTTATGGCGCTGCTGGAGAACAAGTCTAATTTCTTTACAGAACCATTTAATTAAACGAATTTGAATATTTACTCATGTAAAGAAACTTATGACAATATGAAGTTGTATAACGTCAATTAAATTAAATGTAAAATATTTTGTTTAAAATATCGAGCTAACTAACTTTCTTCCCATTGCTTCATACTCTAGATGTAAAATCCTATAAAAGTATATAAATAAAAAAGCGAACTAAATTTTTCTTTTAATTTTATTTCAGTTCTTTGGAAAAAATTATTAAACAAAATCACAAAAAAATATTTAATTTTTAATCACAGTTCTATTTTACTTAGTAAATTAAATTATATTTGCTTAATTATCTTCATCGGCATCGCAAGCTTGACTACCACGATCATTTTCTTCTTCAGCACTTCCTTCAGCACTCTTAATATTTGCTATCTCTGGAATTTTTTTTTTCATTTCTCTTACGTTCGGTGGCATTTCGTTTATTTGAGTATTTGAATTTCTCTCCAAACAATTTTTCAGTCTCCATCTGATTCCAGCGATTATCTGCCTTCATAAGAAGTGTATGTATGATATCGAGTACATCTTCAAAACTTCGAAACTCAACCTTTTCGCTGCAAGACGTTAGAGTTAGTAACAATTTCCGACACTAATTTCACGCCCGTTTTATCTCCTCTTTGAAGGCCATTCACTCCACAATTTCCCCACAAATGATGAGTGATGTAAGTTTTGTACTGCGGGTTACTTCCTATTTCCCTATTGAAATTTTTTAAACCGCTGATCGTATTTCGTTTACGCGTTTGCCATCTCTTCCGATTATCAATACATACATAATGTAATAGTACTTCAGTGCACAATAAATTATTGGCACGATGATCAACTGAATTCAAATGGAAAACAGCTAATAATTTGGTTTCCCTTACATTAGCTGCTGCTTCGTTTTCTTCTCCGTGTCTCTAGTACACATTTTGCCTTTTACGTAAATGGCAATCAAGTCTAATTATCGAATGTGTTTGATAATGCATTAGAAATTCAAATATTCTCAAAATATTCTGAATTGCATCTATTTCCAATTCTCCGTTAATTTCATTATTAATAACCCCAACCTCTAAACCAGCACAATCATATCCTTTGTAAATATACTTGTAAATATATTTTACGCTTTTAACAGTTGTACATATTTCTACGTTGACATGGCAATTAAATTTGGCCGGGAGATATGGATTATAAGGAACAACGTAGCGATTTTCAACAGAATTCCCTCTGACTTCGACGCTTACACCGTTATCTGTACTTCTGTAAACAGGATAGCCATTAATATTATCTACAGTTTGTTCCGAAAAATCTTTGAGGAAATTTTGAATACACACAGAATTAGGATTTAAATGACCACACAGTCCGTGAATCATATGATTTAAAACGAATTCATGTAGCTTTGGATGTGTGTTTATGTTCGGAATTTCTGCACTTACTATTTTGTCTATATCATTCGATCCACGTAATTCATCATTTTGAGCTAACGTAGCTAAAATATGTGCATGAGGTAGATACCTCTTTTGAAATTCAATGGTATATATAAATCAAAGCTTCTACTTTACCAAATATATGCTTATTCCTAACGCAATTAATTAATTCTTTTAATATCAACTTAAAAACTCTAACAACAATGTCTGGACGAAAATTAGAACTTTTAACATTATCAATGAACTCAATAATCTCTGGCCAACGTGGATTGCAAGTCATAGTTAAGAATAATGAAGGTTTGCCGAAATGTTGAACAATTGACATAGCGTCTAAATAGTTCTGAACTCTTCGCCCCACGGCATTAATACTATCAGCACCATTTGGACGTAAATTCAAAAAATCTGTTAAATTATTATAGACTTCAGCTCGAAGATTTGTTTGATTATTACGAATAAAATGTAATCTGCTTCCTTCAATACGGACGTACATATCAACAATTCATTGCAAGAATAACTTTTGTGCATTATGTAAAATACTAAAATCGTCGCGAATTGCAAATCTATAAGATGCATATTGTAACTTAGTTATTTTGTTTCTTGGCATATTTGAATTTGAAGTTGTGAGTCTGTTATGAACCATATTTACGTGCCACCCAAAATCGCTATTTGGAAATAGAAGAGGATAAGCCACCGGATCTAAAGACGAATCCAACACAGATACATTCCGAACGGTATTATTCAATTTCGAAAAGCAAATCATGTTACGTTCAAAGGGTGGTTCACCATTAACACTATTGAAAACAACTGCTACATCAGTAGCAATTGCATCATTGTTACGTCGAATATCAACATTATTATTTGCTCTAATTAACATGCATACATCTCTAGTAATATCTTCATTTCTATCACAGTATTCGGACATAGTATGAAAAGATCGAACAAATAGATTACAACAATTCAATTTATGATTAATTTCTCTCATTAAATTAATATTACAATGTCCATTTGAAGTATGGCGCATTCTTTACTGAACAGAATGCGTAATGTGGAAGGAGTTACAATACCACCAGCTCTGTGATAAAAAACATGAATTTTAAAATGAAACATACCTTTCAATGCTTCAGTTTCAATCTTTACCTCACTAGTAATCATTGCAAAAGAAGAGTTATATGATCGAATAGAATTAAAATAATGTTTCGATCTACTTTTAACTGCAGCATCATTTGATTTAAGACCATCATAAAGATTTTTTTTAAAAATCGTTTTGCGTATAATGAACTTTGCCCTTATGACAACATAATGATAATTCATTTATATTCCCTTGTGTAACTTCACCTTCAAAATTTCTCGCTCCACAATGTAAATTCAATTGGCCGCAAGAAAATGAATTAAAATTTTGTGGCATTAATTTTAATGCGCACTTAAAAGTTCTCGTTTCTATTTCTATTTGATCTAACTCTGTTTCTATGACTTCCTCGTTATATTCGACCAGTTAATGTAGGCCGTCGGGGCATAATGGGAAACGCTAAAACAAAAATAAAATGAACACACTAAAATGAAAAACACGACCGGCTTATATAAGAAAAATTCAAAAGGGGACTATTCACCGCAAATATAATAAGCGTCAAACCAAAAACACAAAAAGCAAAATTGGAAAGCACACACAGCGTTGAGGCAATTATAATTAGCGTCAACTCTATACTATATTTAAGTTAAAACTTGATAGCTCAAATAAAAAAATCAGAAGCAAGAAGAAAGAAACAACTGCCTACATCGGGAAAAAAATTTGAAATACACATAGTCAAAAAAGTATTCGATCAGTCTGAAATTTTAATTGTTTATGATTATTAGAATAACAACTGAATTCCAAACAAAAAAATTATGTGCAGAGCATTATCGCTTACACATATCCTTTTCATCCACATAAACAAAATGTAAATATTTCCAATTAAATTTAAAAAAAAAAAGTTAATTAATACACACAGTACTAAATTACGTCAAAAAAGTATTCATCTGTTTCAACCTTTTGTTTAATATTAATACTGCTAATAAAAAAATTAAGTAAAATTGAACATTCAGTCTCAGTTTAGTTTTACACGATGGGTCGTGGGTCGGAATTATCGGTTGATTTAAAAAAAGTGATAATACAACACTTTGAAGACAAAATGTCTATAAGAAATATTTCAAAAATTTTAAAAAAGCCTTATTCTACCGTTCATTATATAATTTCCAGATACAAAAGTGATAAAACTGTGGTTAATAAAAAAATAAGTGGCCGGCCAAGAGTGTTTAACATTAGAGAAGAACGAAAAATAATACGCCAAGTGAAGAAAAACCCTATGCTAAGTGCTCCAAAAATCCAAGGTCGAATGGAGGTTGAAATTCAAAAGAAGTGTAGAACAACACAGACCATAAGAAATATTTTACATAAAGCGGGTTATAATGGTCGCACGGCTCGGGAAATACCGGAAATGTCACCGGCCAACAGGAAAAAGCGCATCGCGTATGCCAGAGAATATTGTGGTAATCCAGATGAGTTCTGGAACTCGGTTTTGTTTTCAGATGAAAGCAAGTATAATATTTATGGTTCTGATGGTCGAATTAAAGTATGGCGAAAAGTAAATGAAGCTAATGAACACTGTAATATAAAAGTAACAGTTAAGTTTAATGGGGGTGGGGTGATGGTATGGGGTTGTATGGCAGCATCGGGCGTGGAAGAGATTGTTTTTATTGACTCCACAATGGATCGGTACGTAAAATGTGTTAGTGCTTTGCAACACATTTTATTCAATTTATTTATCACAGGTTTGTCTACTTAGATATCCTCAAAAATAATTTGAAAAAAGCACGGAGAAGTTGGGAATAGAGCGGGATTTCATTTTTCAACAGGACCTTGATCCCAACATTCATCAAGGATAGTAAGAGAATAGTTGTTGTATAATGTAAATACAGTTTTGCCACATCCTCCACAATCTCCAGACCTCAATCCTATTGAGCATTGGTGAGGTAAATTAGAGCGCCGCATTCGCACACAAGAAATTGCAACTAAAGAGCAACTAAAACATTGTCTTGGCAGAATGGAATAAAATTACGAATGTGACTACTTGCAAGCTTGTCAAATCAATAAAAAGTCGTTTACTGGCGGTTGTTGCGGCAAAAGGGCGGAATACGTGTTATTAATTTACCTATGATCGAATACTTTTTTGTCATACAATTAACGGTATTTTTACAATTCCCATTTTTTTTTATTAGGTTGAATTTATTGTACAAATCGATACTTGGAATAAACTGACAATATAATAAGGATTATTTTTAAACAAGTAACATTTGTTTACAATTATTTTATTTGTACTGAATACAGCGATATTTCCGTCATAGTCAAATGATCGAATACTTTTTTGACTATGTGTATTTGAAATTTGAATTTTTGAAAAGAATACATTTTGCTTCGTTTCATTGAACAGTGATTGCAAAGAGAATATGATACGAAACAAAATGTAATGCGCGTGTACAGTGTATTAGTGCGTATATGAATATAAAACTTTTTCTGTATTGATAAAACTTTACCTGCTTAGATAGGTACATAGGTGTTAACCTATTTCCCGTGCACGTATGTTAATAAAACTTATATTCTGCACATCTATGAAAAAATATCTTTCGCTTAATATATCTTTCATTAAGATAAACCATTTTGAAGGGCCAGTGATATCCTGTTTAATGACCGGGAACTGCTTTAAACCCGTTACCGATTTAATCAGGATTGTATTGGATGGTTTTACTGGTGTATCACGAAGGCTGTCTTAGCCCGGGTGGATTAATTAGACAACTTGCTGCAAATTCTTGGATTTCATCCATAACCATATTATCCACCATAGCTTATGTAAATCCCTCAATTTGACGTTTGTTCTTGCCCACTAAAAGCGAATCTTCGGCTGATTCAACTACAACTAACGCTGTATGCACGTGCATTTTTCCCAGAAGAGACTCGTCATGTCGATATGTCTTCTTGACTGACACGCGTCGAATTTTGTCCGATGATAAGTTGTATTGGGGTTATCATCAGGTTACACCACGAACGCCGTGCACCTTATTGTAATTTTAACACTAAATCCCATAAACACGATACAATTAACATTTAGTCTGATATTTGTAGTGATGTGCATCTTCTGGATTCAAGCCTACTAAAATCATTGAGCGATTTGGTCGAATTTAATGAATTGAATTAAATAAATTGTATGTATAACAACTTATAATTATTTATCGATCTTAATATTATGAATATACGAGTACGAGCATGTATATACGATTAAAGCGCACAAAAACTATATTTAAATATTTTTATTTGATTAACTCGAGTAAAAATTACTTAACAATGACACCAAATGTCAACTGTCAATTTTTTTGCTGTTGGCAATTAGCAAATAAATCTAGCAGTGTGATTGTTCAGTGTCTAAATTTTATTAAACTAATTACAGTTCAGAGTCGTAAAAATATAAGGTAGGAAAATAAATTTCTTGGTCTACTCAATGGCCGTTCTGGATTATATTCTGTTCTGTGCGTTATACGTTCCGTGTTTTCGTTAATTTATTCTTTAGAAAGAATAGAAGGAATAGAATATCGATCACGTGACCTAAGAACATTCCGAACGATGTGTAATAAAAGAACATAAATAGAATAAACAGAATATTTTTTTGACAGCATCGATTTGTTTTTGTTTTGGCAACATTTATTTGAGTTGTGTCTGTATAAGTTATTGGGTTGTGTCACGGTGTTTAATTATTGAAAAAATACGAAATACAATAAAATTATGAATCAACGCAGATTAATTGGAATCGCATTAAGCACCAAAATCAGTTGGGATTTATTTTTTGAATCTGATTCAAGTGATGAATCCGACAGTGAATTCAAAAATAATTATAACCCCAAAAGCATGGGATATTGCGAAAACACAATTTGCACCTTAGTGCATGCCTATTCCGGCGGTCAAATTTATTTCTAGGATTAGTAGTGGTAAGTCATATTGTTTATACATCTCATAAAACTGTTTAATATGATACCTGTTTTTATTACAGGTTCTCTAATTATACTCGACAATCAACACATGGTGAGAGATCTTGGATACGGCCTCAAGACCTATTTTCTGACACCATACAAAAATACGGGTATTTTAACTCATCAGCAATCCAAATATAATGAGGCTCATTCGGCAGCGCGCATTACCATTGAACGTGCTTTTGGGTTACTGAAAGGTCGGTTTCGGCGACTCAATAGTTCAAATACCAGGCGACCAGATTTACTTCCATTAACCATAATGTCGGCTTGCATATTGCATAACATTTGTTTGCAGAACGGCGATAATTTGGCCACGGATTTTTTTATATATCCAGATGATGAAAGAAACGACCCGGCACCCATTATCAATGAACGTAACAGCTACGCCAAAAGGGAACAAATTTTAAGATTAATAAATGACAACAACATAGATAATTAATTTAATTCATTTTGTATTCATTAAAATTCATAATATGTATCACAGTAAAAAAATAAAAATTCATATAAAATATTTATAAACCGCTTATTGCAATTTATCCATTATTAATTGTAATTGTCAGGATGAGTTATCTCCGGACGCTTGTTCAGAACTTCGCCCATCAATTCGAAGTATTCCCATTTTTTGTTAGAATTTCCGTTGGTATTGTTATGGTCCTTTACCTTTTTATACATGCTTTTCAACCCTTTCCACTTACCGTCACACTGCTCTCCAGTGACTGTTTTGTTCTTAATAGTGGACAGTTGGCCTAAAAATAAAATTACACAAACATCTATTAATTGGAATACAAATATATACGCATCAAATTTACATGCAATCTCGTTCCAAACTCTTTTCTTAGGTTGGTGATCAAACATCGTGGAATGTTGAACAAACAAATCAATCAGGCATCTTATATCGCCTGGGCTCCACTTAAACCTGTCTGTAATTTGGAAAACAACAACAATTTTATTTTAATATTTTCAAATTTAAATTAACATTTAGACAAATATAGTTATAAAACACATTTTACCTTCGTTAATAATATTTTCCATATTCCATATAATTATTATTTATATAATATATTAATTGTGTGTTTTATTAAAACAAAAATTAAATTGAATTAAAAATTATTTAAAAATTAAATTGCACTCACAATTATTATCACAGCTTGACGACATTAAAAAAAGCGGAATATTCTTTTCATTCTACCTTTCGATGCAGTATAAAAAGAATGCGTTCCGAAAATTCTAGATAAAAAAAAGAACAAACGACAAAATACACAGAATATACAGAATGAATAAACGAAAACTCGGGTTAATTAAACGCGGACGACAAATTCATCCTGTGAATGAGTTTAAATTCTTGCTATATGGACATTGGTTAAAGATCTTTAAGACATAAGAAGATTTAACTGTTTACTGTTTGAAGGTAAGTAAATATAATATTTTTTAAAAGTAATGATCACACGATTTGTCAATTTGTTTTAGATATAACCTTGAAAGTATTTTGTTTAAACTAAAGCAAAGTGGACGTCGCTCTATTCGCACCGATGAATTTTTGACCCACATAACTACGTGATGTGAGCGAAATGTGAAAATGGATTACTATTATTTTCTAATCATTTACCTTGTCCATTAAATCTATAATAACTGTTAATTTATAATCCCCATAATTGATTTGCACATCTCCACCTATCGATAAAGCATTAATCATTAATCGATAAATTCAAATTTAATTTGGAGGCTAACCTTTTTGCGATATTACGATCGTGCCATATTATTATAGAAAGCTATCGAAAGACAACCTCAAATGTACAAACCGCGCGTTATTTACAATTCAATGATTTCAATTTAATTAGCCAGTAATGAATAACAAAAAAAACTGTATTCATACATATGTATATATTTATGTGTAATTAATTTTATTTCATTGTAAAACTATAAATTAATTATAAAGCATCAATATAAAAATTACATTGTACAGTGCACACAAGAAATCATGCGCGCGGAATTTAAGCATAAATTTAAATAAACAAACAACGACTGTGCTGCTTTCTCATGTACAAAGTATCGGAATATATATATATAGGGAAGTGTAATCAACACAGCAGAATCGGTGATTATATTCACGCAATTGACGCCAATCCTATTATCTTACTTAGGTACGAGAATATTTACTTTATGTAAATTATCGCGAAACGAAAAAAAAAACTTTTAATTGTCTTTTTAAAAAAAATTGCGTTTTCTTCTTGTATAATCATCAATTATCATAAATTGAATGGAAGAGTACATCATTCAATTGATTTACAATCTGTGTGTAGTATTTAAAAATTATCAGTGCAATGTAATCTGCGCGGTGATTTCTAATTAAATTTATGTCGATAAAACGTCTTACGTCTCTTTATGTACTCGTATCTATATAACACTCCAGTATTGTTTTCGAGATAATTTCTTCTTTCATTTTTCTCTACATACATATATGTAATTGAATTATCAATTTATGGTACAGTGTCATGACAGGTAAGAAGTGTACATATTTTGAAATGAAAACTTCAACGGAAAATATAAAATCGATTGTTTTAAAGAAACTAACACAAAAATAATTGAATTATAAAGATTAGAAATAATAGAGAAATATTTTTCTTTCTCCATATGACGTGTGTGTTTGATGCTGTGCGTGATTAATTTTCACCCGACGAAGTTTCTTTTATTTGCTTTAATTAGAAAACGAATGAGCTAATTAATAGTTCAAATTAAAATTTTAAATTGAAAATTTATTTTACTTTTACTATTTTCTTATATCAATTCATATTTTCATCTCAGATGTAATTAAAATTAACAATTGATTTTAATTAGGTGATAAATTTTTTTATTATTTTTAACTTTGACCTGTTTGATATAATAAAATGTTCGTATAAGGTATATAAAGACATCGATTAATTAGAAATCTTCTTTATTTTTCGCTATCTGGTTGCAAATATTTGTAAAACAACCGATTCAACGGTTTTGAAAATAGGAGGAAACATTTTAGATAGCGGATATAACACATGTGAAGAAGTAAACAGGTATAAGCTAACCTCCCTAAAAAATGTAGGGCGTATACTACTGTGGGCAAAAAAAGTAAGACTTTTTAACTTAAATTTCGCGCGGAAAACCATTCGTCGAAATATTTTTTTTTCTATGTTGGTATGACTGTCAGTGACATCATGTCACATCAAAATAAGCATTAGTGTTTAGTATACGCTTGTCTTTCTGAAGTACAAATAGTGTAGTAGTTTTTCGCGAGCAAATGTTTTTGATTGGTACAAATTGTTCAAAGAGGGTCGAGAACGTGTTGACGATGAACCCCGTCTAGGACGGCCATCAACATCAACTGATGATCAACACGTTAATAAAATCAAAGAATTGGTGCTCGAGAATCGACGATTAACAGTCAGAGACCTTACTGGCATCGTTGAAATATCGGAAGGATCAGTGAAAACCATTTTGAAAGATCATTTGGTCCTAAGAAAAGTGAAAGCACGATTGGTTCCAAAATCACTCAATTGTTTGGAAAAACAGCGTCGCGTTGACGCCTGTGAAACAATGCTTTCCGACTACCAGGATGTCATGAAACGTATTATAACTGGCGATGAGTCTTGGATCTATGCTTACGTGTCGGAAACAGACGATCAATCGGCCGAATATCGTGCCAAAGATGAGCTGAAGCCGAAAAAACCACGTCAAAGCAAGTCAAAAATCAAGGTGAGGTTATACACCCGACCTTCTTTTACAACGAATGTATAACAATTTCGAATACACTACACTTGACATCAAAGGCGAGGAATACAAAAACCTGTTCCTATGAAAGCTGCCATTAACGGTGGACCAATGTCGGCCAAAATCACTGGGATGTCCCGATTTATGGACAAAGTTTACAAATGAAGTTTCATCAGATCTTATCCAAAGTCGCCATTTCCGTTTAAATTTTGGAAACTGATCCTGACCGGTTTTGTTGCAAAATTAATTTTGAATCTTTAAGTTAGTAGTCGTTTTTCTATACTTTTTAAAATATTTGTAAAACAAGTCTCTTATTGAAGCTGTCACTTCCGATCCTATTTAGGCCAAACATCGCTGGTACCTCCCAATTTCTTGGGATAATCAATCAATCCGTCTATACTGTACAATGACCGAATTTTTGTTAAAAAAATATTTATTTTTCTCAAAAATCATCATTTCCGCTTAAATTTTGCAAAATTGGTTTGGCTCGTTGTTGTTGCAAAATTAATTTACAATCTGTTAGTCCATTTTAGTTTTCTAATAAATGATACACTTTTCAAAATATTTGCAAAAAATGAGAAACCTCCTATGGAAGCGGTCACTTCCGGCAGACCGGTCTCAGCCAAAATTCAGTAGGACCTCCCAATAATTAGTAAAACCTTAAGTATGAAGCTTTACATTGATCAATCAATCCGTGTTTAAATGTATGTTAAAAAACATTTTTTTTTATCAAAAACGTCATTTCCGCTTAAATATTGGAAAACTGGTCTGGGTCGAAATTGTTTGAAAAAATACTGTAAAATCTTTAGGTTCCCAATTATCTCTTTTGTTAATGCTAATATATTCAAAATATTTACAGAAAACGGACAAGCTCCTATGAAGGCTGCCACTTCCGCTTGGCCGATTTCTGGCAAAATTGATTGGATCTCCAATTTATGGTAAAAACTTAAACATAAAGTTTCCGTCAATCCGTTTGGGCAGTACATTTATTCTGCACGGAAGTACATAGCCACATGACGTGTATTGTGACGAAATGCATTATCGTAGCAGCAACGAATCGAACTCCGCTTGTGTTCGCCACCACGATGCCGCACAAACTCCACACTGCCCATTGTACAAGGCGGAAAGTTAAAATCTAATTTATTAAATTTAAGGAAATAAATAAACAAAATTGAGAAATTTAAATTAAATAATAATTAAATTAATTATTATTTAACAATCCGCCGCTGCCACGCCACCATTACACATGGCGGATAAAAATAGTAAAATAAATTTAATTTTAAAAAATTATTATTATAATTAAATATAAATAATAAAATGTTAAATTAATAACAATAAAGATAAAAAAATGAACTTTTACTTTAATAAATTCCTGTAGTGAATTATCTACTGAGAACTAACCAAACAAATAAAACGTGTTTTATGTTCAAATAACAAATCAGAAGTAAGTTTTATTCTTTTGTTTTAATGGTACGTCTCCTATGCTTACACTGTCATCATTATTTGTTTTGTACACTGTTAACACTCCGCCTCGATTTTTGTTAGTTACAAACATCGCACAATATACAAACTTGATTAAAATAGATAACAATTCATTTTTAAATGATTAAAATAGCTACCAATTCCTCCAATAATAGATTTTTGAATTATATCAAACCCAGCTTTCGCCGAAGTTCAACATGAGTTACAGTTGGCAATGCCTTAGTCATCACATCTGCCAGTTGCTCTTTGGTTCCAATGTATTTTACTTCGATATCACCACGCTCAATTACATTTCACAAAAAGTGATATCGAATATCGACATGTTTTAGCTTGTGTGATTCTTTTCCACTGGATGCAATTATAATGCACCCCTGGTTATCCTCGTAGATGGTCCTGGGTTTATTAACATCTTTACCCATTTCGGATAACAAACCCCGGATCCAAATTGCCTCACATGTAGCCGAACTTAACGAAACATATTCGGCCTCAGTCGAAGATAACGCAACAGTTGTTTGTTTTCTTGTAGACCATGATATTGTGTTCCCGAATACCCGAATACAGATTTTCTGTCCACGACATCACTGCCTCAGTCTGAGTCAGCATATCCAGTTAATACTGCCGTGCTGTTTCCTTTAACATATGTCAATTTGAGATTTAATGTCGATTTGACATATCGAAGCATTCGTTTCAAATGAGCCCAATGCACATCACTCGCACCAGCTTGAAATTGACTAAAGTATCCAACAGTCGCACATAAATCAGATCGTGAAATTGTTGCTGCATACATCAAACACCCGATTATTTCTCGATATGGTTGACGTGTCAGGGGTGTACTCTCATCTTTTACTTTCACCAATTTCAAATTGCATTCTTTTGGTGTTGAAGTACTATTGCAATTTTCCATTTTGAACCTCTTGAACATATCATCCAGGTACACCCGTTGACCAGTTTCCAATCTTCCATTCGCTCGATCACGTTTCATTGTAACACCCAAGAAATGACGAACTTCTCCAATGCCCTTCATTTCAAATTCATTTGAAACTGATTTCTTGATTTTAATGATGTTTTTAAGCAATTTCCCAACCAGAATGAGATCATCAACGTACAAAAGTAAATATACTGTTTCATCTCCCATTCCTTGAATAAATAAACATTGGTCAAATTTCGATTACGTAAAACCAATGCTATTCAGATATGCCGTACAAACATCCATTTGATAATCCCGTTCAACAGCCATAGCCAATAATAAACGAACAGTAACCATTCTTGCCACCGGGAAATAAGTTTCAAAGAAATCAATTCCCGGTTTTTGAGTAAAACCTCTCGCAACCAATCTTGCTTTGTAATTTGTTGGTCGCCCACGTGATCACCTTTACTGGTGAAAACCCATGTCGAACTAACCATTGAACGTCCCGGTGGTACTTCCATCAATGACCATGTTCGATTCTTCATCATCGAATTCATTTCAGTATTGACAGCCTTCATGCATTCATCAGCATCTTTTCTTCCTTCAATGTCCGAAAACTTCTGTGGCACATCATCAACATATGCCATCGCATTCAATGCAAATACGGTCATTTCTTCATTTTTTTTCATCCAGAAAACGATCAATAGCTGAGCCATTTACATAATCATCGTAACGAGCTGGTGCACGACGCTCTCGTTGGGGCGTGATGAAGATGCAACATGTTGATTCAAATCAACATCATCTCTCACGATCTGATCTCCAATCTCCTCCTCGGCGTCACCACTTGCCGATTTATAAGTGCTTGTGTCTTCCACATCAACATCCGACATGGAATGTGAATTTTTCTTGAATTTGCACTCATCAAATTTTACATCACGGCAAATAACAATCCGTGAAACATCCGAATCCCACAAACGATAGCCATTTTCCGCATAACCAACCATCATTGGATACGATTTGTTGTCCAATTTCGTACGCAAAGCATCAGGGATATGTGTATATGCCGTTGACCAAATACTCGAACATTTGATAAATTTAGTGTTTTTCTAAACAAAATTTCTGCTGGCGTTTTATTGACAGTTAATGCCTGTGTTGGGCTTCGATTTGTGACATATCTTGCACTCAATATGGCCTCGCCCCAAAATTTCTTGTTCATTTGTGCTTCTGAAAACATCGAACGTGCCTTTTCGAATAATGTTCGATTCATCCTTTCTGCCTCACCATTCAATTAAGGACTGTACGGAATTGTATATTCGATTTGATTTCCAGAATTTTCACAAAATCGTTTAAATTCGTTAGACTTGTATTCACCGCCAATATCACATCGCAAACGTGAAATTTTTCGCTTAAATTGTGCCGATACCATTTTTGAAAAACGACAAAATTCTTCAAAACCTCTGATTTATTTTCCATCAGATAAACGTTCGTGAAATGAGTAAAATCGTCAACGAATGTCACAATAAAACGATTTCCGTCCCATGTTGGTAGATTGATTGGGCCGCAGACATCGGTGTGAATTAAATCCAACACCCTTGATGATGTCATTCCACCATAATTTTTGAATGGCTTACGTATTGGTTTGTCAAAATTTTACAGGTCGCATACACCCCTCAAGTCGTTGTTGAGAAGACCAATTCCATCCACCATTGATGTCAATCGTCGCACATCATTTGAATTTAGGTGTCCCATTCGCCTATGCCAGAGTTCCATACTTGCTTGAGTTTTCTTCTTCCCACCGAGTAATGCTCGGCCACTTGTTTTGGCTTTCACCTCACAGCGCTTAGCAGCTTCCATTTTACTATCTTCTTCCAAGCTCTCGACGACGCGATTAACCGCCACTGATTCACGTAAAAAATTCATACAAATTTCCATTTTTTCTTTCCGGCAATCAACTCAGTGCCATCTTTTCGAAGATAAACTTGGCCTTGAATGAACATAACATCAAATCCAGCCTTTTCTAGCCGGCTAATTGAGAACAAATTACATTTCCAATCTTTCACATACAAAACATCGTTGATGTTTGACCAATGTTGTTCCACGAATCATACCAATTTTTGTTGCAAAAATCAACCACTTTTGGCCACACCAATCGATATTGGTTTATTCAAAATTTTCGATTTAATAAACAATGACTCATCATTTGTCATATGCTCACTAGCACCCGAATCAATATACCTTTGATATTTGTATTTTCATGACATTCCAATGCATGGCTGGCTAACGGTGTTGGCAAAAAATAAAATTTCATCGTCAGCAATATTTGCTTTTCTGATATTTTGTTTTTGGTATTTATTTTGTTCTCGATGCTGCTGATCACGGCCAGTTTTCTTTAACTTCGGGCACTCGAATTTTCGATGACCAAATTGTTTGCAGAAATAGCATTTTGTTTTTCTATCGCTATACATCGCAACATTATTATTATCACGTACATCATCAATACCGTTATTGTTACTCCGTTTGCTTTCATCATCCACCAATCTGCTGCGAACCAGTTCCATTGTTAACGATTTTGGATCCATTGTTTCAAGTGCCGTTACAACCATATCATACTTCGATGGAAGTGTTACTAATAATGTCACAACAACCATACGATCATTTGTGTCTCCACCACATGATTTGAGTTCCCGTAAACACTTATCAAATCGAAGAAAATATTCTTGTAAACTTTCGTCTACACCACATTTCATGAACAACATTCTTTTTTTAATGCCAATTTCCCTGGATATACTCGCCCGTTGAAATATTTCGCGAAGTGATGCGATTATTTGATATGCCGTTTCTTTATCTTTGATGTACTCTAAATGGCTATCGGCTACACGAGGCACAATCATTGATTTACTTGCTTTATCTTCTTTGTTGATTTTTGTCTTCTGTAATTCAGTTACACCTGCATTTTTAGCCACCGAATCGTCATTTTCAATCCATTGAACGAGTTCTTTTTCATCCAACACAATTCGTAATCGAAAAAGCCAATTGTCAAAATCACAGCCATAAAATAATTTCACTTTAAATCGTACTTCGTCTGCCATCTTCTTGATTTTTAATACAGCATAACTACAAATTATCACAATTTATCAATCAATCCGTTATTTGCAAAAATGCAACACACAAAAAAAAATTTTTTTTTTAAATTATTATTAAAGGCCCATAACCTGTTGTTTACTTTAATAAATTCCTGTAGTGTCCTCCCCTAACTCATCACTTATCACTATGTATGTGCAAACAGAATCAATGCATTAGCAGATACATATACGCGCAAGACGGCACGACGTACATTAAAAACGAAAATACGTATTATAAAGTGACACGACAACATAAACAATTAGAAGATCGACGATAACAAATTTATTCAATTAGCATCTTACTTTGGTAATTTTATTGGCCTATAAGACGATATTATTTAAAGTGTCATAATTTTTCACAAAATTTGTGCGAATTTTATTCTGAAGGAGCCATTGAGGGGCCAGGCTGGCGAGCCGAGTGAAGAGATCGTAATCAGCGGATTTTCTTGGTTTCATGTCTTTTAACCCAGGAGTTGTACCTGAAAATAAAGAAACACTCATCTACATCATTCTTTATTATCAGGTACAACTTCTTCAGTTAGTAGTTCGGTTTCTGATGTTCTTCTGAGGTGTTCCTCAAATCATTGAGCTTTTAAAGGAAAAGGTAAGCACTTTCTTACCTAGATTCCCTGGCTACTTCTAAATAAATCAGACAGTGTAGTGGAGACGAGAAGAAAAAATTATATTTAAAGTCATGAACACAACATGTCACAGTGATGGGTCATTGACACCCTAAAACCAGTACCAAACCGGCGTCTGTTATCCAGGTTCGGCGTGGCTGAAGTGGGCGTCGGTCTTGTAGCGAAGCGGCTCGTTAAACGTGTTACACGAATAACTGGGTACCTGTAGATCTATCACCAGTGCGACCCACACATGCAATGATGGCTTGACCAGCAGGTCAACTACCTGATTTACCGGATTCATTACAACAACGACCTCGCAAAGTCGCCCTTTAAACACGGGAACATTCGAACAACTCGGAAATTTACACATAGCATGTACTTGCATTGCAAGAGCTTCGATGGTCTGTTTGTGGATTTTAAATACCACCAATGACTACAATCCCCACTACAGCTACCATCAGAATGGACGAGAATTCAGAGTTGGGGTTTCTCGTAGACCGGCGATTGCAGCAGCATATCAACGACTTTTGGCCTGTCAACAAGCGGCTGTACACGGTTAGATTACACTGAAAAAGTTTAATATCAGGATTGTTAATGCAAATGTGCCAATCGAAGACAAACTGGATGATGTGAAAGATTTTTAGAAATTACATAACATACTGGCCTGTGAAGCGTAAATCAGCTTAGTAACAATAGCCAACGCGTTGCCGCACTTGATTTATTGTATAACTTAGTCTTATCGAGTTCTAAAATTGATCAGATCATGATCACGATGAGACATTCGACCAGTATAACTGATGTTAGATCATATAGAATTGCCGATATCAACATTCATCATATGCTTGATTTTAAAACAAATTATCATCCACATTTAATAAAAAAATATCCAATCAGCTGCCACTGAACATTTAGACCAGCATAACGAAAATCATGACCTTCAATCAAATATCCAGGAGCATTGACAAGCTATTCAGTCAGCCATAACTACCGGAGCAGGAAAAAACATTGGAAGAAGACCACCAAGATCACGTAATTGTCGATGCCAGAAGTCGTTCCATCCCAGATCCACAGATTTGTCTGTGATATAAACATGAATGGAGAGCAGAATAAACGTTACTGATGTTTTCTCAGTATGGCAAGCCTAAAATACTTTGAAAATAAACTAAATCAGCCTGACCAAGTGCCCCCATCCGAGTTATTGCTTCATCAGAAATTGCAGAGAAACTTGTCTTTCTGTTACAGGCTAACAGCGTTTGGTTCGCTGAGTAGAATAGTAGTGGAACGGACAGTATATAACTCCTTCTAAATACATCTGGTGTGTGACAGGGAGATGCACACGTGCCTGTGCTGTTTAATCTGGCACTCCAGTACGTTATAAAAAAGTGATATTGAAACATCGCGTTGCATATTCAACAAGTCAGGCCAAATTCAACAAGTCAGGCCAAATAATATTAAATACTGTTTAATACCGTTTAATCGAGACTTAGAACGGGTTGGCTTGAAAATCAACACCAACAAAACTATTATGAACTACTTGGAGCATCTGTATGGCAAATCTTGGAGAAAACTACTTTGAAAACGTGGAAGGCTTTAAATATCTCGGGTCATTTATATCAAGACAGAAATAAAACCTATACATCGAGTCTTCTATGCGCAGCCATTTTTAGCTGTCGTGTAAACTCGCATTTTATTTGGGTTCGCACTTTCACAAGTGGGAGTTGCACGCCAATTTACAAGCTTCTCATCACACTGTAAACTAAGAAAAGCTCTCTATCACCAACCAGTCGGCGTGCGTGTAACAAGATCTTCGAGTAATAGGATAACGAAACTGAAGGGTGCTCGCTCCCTTCCCCATGTACCAAGAAGTCTGCACATTCGAAAAAAAATTTGATATGCGACGCAAATAATTACGTATTAGATTCCAGCACAAAAGTTCATCGTTTTAAGAAATAAGTTTTGCATCATAACAAGAGTTATAGTGTGCATCAAAATATGTAACCAATTACATTACATTGAAACTGTAATGATACAAGTTGCAAGTTAAGTGAGTTGAGTGTAAGATTCAAATTTGTTCTGAAGCAAAATTGAATAATTTGTTTTTTGTGTCAAGCAAATTTGTAGGTTTTTCCCGCAAATAAATCTACGTATTTTATTATCAACACAACCTGTTGAATTATATATTATTTACCAGATTTTAAATTCTTTAATTAAAAATTCAGATGTCTCGCCAAACTGGACTGAAATACTTTGATCTTACATACAAAGTATCAACACAATATGTTAGCGAATTATTTTAAATTTGCTAAACAATAGTTAACGTTGGGTGAAATTTTCTTTCGATGTGTGGACGTGACGACCAATAAGTTCAGAATTTCGAGAAATTATCCTTCTCCCGAAAATTTGCTCTAAGAGTTCACTTGTCAGACGAGCTGTATGGGCAGTAACACCATCTTGCTGCCACCATACCTCTGGTGTGTCAAAGACTGCAGGGCGCACGAAATTCTCTAGCAGTTCTCGATACCTCTCGCCACTGATGGTTAGTGCGTTTTCTGCCTCAACTTCGAAGAACTAAGCCCCAAGAACTCTTCCTGCAGTTACACCCCACCAAACTGTTACTTTTACGGGATGCAGACCACGTTGGTGGACTATTCTTGAATTTTCTGTCCTGCATAATCGCATATTTTGTTTGTGAACAAATCAGCTTCCTGCATAGCCAATTCATGAATCTGGACAGCATACGCTAATCGATTTCGATAATCTGCTAGCTTCAGTTCCTGCACTAGCTGTATCTTATGCGGACAGACATGCAGCATCCTTTAAATACTCTGGAGCGAGGTTCGGGAAATATCAAGAGTTGACATTGAAGGCTCTTTTTCAATGATTTAGTGTACATGATGAATGTTATCCTTTGACCTCCCTGAACGTAGCTGCTCAGCGGTAAATCACGCACAGAGCCCTGAATTTGAAAACATCGGAATAGACGAAGTATTGTTTCTTTATATGGTTGTTTTTTGACCCCAAAATAACGAGTGTAGGCTCTTTGCGTTAGCACAATTGGAGGGCTCATAGCTGAACTGAACCAAGTCATGAAACCTAGATTACAAGATACAAAGATAAGAAGTTCGTGGCATATTTTTAGTCGACAAAATAAGATTTCTTATTTATAAGTACATCATTTGGTAGGTTAATAGTGTAATTAGACCAGTGCAAAATAATTTTGGCGAAAGACTTATGGTTAGTGTGGAATAATGAAGTGAAAAGAAAATTTGTGTCTTGGTTCGTTTTTACTCTGAACTTTTTTTTCAATTTCAAAATCAAAAAATCAAATTTTAAACAAATTAAAAATGTATTTCATTATATGAATTTTTTGGAAATTTAAATTTTAAAAAACAAAATTAAAAATTTATACATTTTATGAATTTTTTTTAATAGGTTTTCAAAGTTAGTTTGTGTCATACAAAATCTCATCATTAGCCTCATTGTTATTTTCATCATAAACGTCATCATTATCTAGTAATGGTGCCTATGTCTAGTCAATACTGAATTTGGCACTGGCAAATTTTTAATCTGTCTCAACATCTGAAGTGGCTTAACAGATTTTCCTGCCTTGCCTTTCCTCAAAATAAATTTACAAAATTCAACTTCGCCACTGAGCGTTTCTTTAAATTTTATGGAAAGTGGTGACTTTCACTCAAACCGGAGCCACTTAATGTTAAGCCATGCAAATTGATGACCATCAACAGCCTTTTTTCTGTTGGTAATGTTCTCTTCCAGAATTTTTGTCGATAAAAATTCACTTCTCTGCATTTGTATCACTGTATAAGTTGGCGGTTTTATTTTCGATTTTTTTACGATTTCCATCCATTCATCTGGTGAGTAATTAAGTGGTGTTTTTTGCTCCGATTACACCAAAATCGGCATCGTTTGGTAAAAATGAGTGCCCAGAGGCCATAAATTTGATATCAATAATATCGGCATTTGTAGCAGTTGAGCCTATAAATTTTAGGAGTGAAAGGCTGAGCTTTATGTTTCTATTTTGCCCGCCACAAGCATCGCTGTACATTGTTATGTGCTTACAATCAGGTGGCACATTGGCTTTTAAATGCATAATTGCGATTTCCTGCGATCCCTACCCCCTTCGGTTTCATCTGGCATATACATAAAAGCTGTTTTGGTATTAATTACATGTATGCCAAAATTATAAATATACATATTGCGTTTGTAATATGCCACCGATGTTGAAAGTTTTGGAAATGGCAACGCTTTTTGCAGATCGAAAGTACGGGGTTTTTCAATAAGAGCACTTCAACTTTTTTTTTGAATAAAACACAAACTGTTCGACTTTTGAACTAACTTTTTTTTTATTAACGAATTTGAACATATACATTTAAGTATGAAGCTCGATTTGTTTTGCATGACCACCGCGTGCACGTTTTACGAAGTCCAATCTTTGAACTCAATTTTCGACCACTCTTTCGCATAAATCGGCCGAAATTCCAGCAATTTCACGATCTATATTGGTTCTGAGCTCTTGCAACGTCGCCGGCTTATTGGCATAGACCAATGACTTCACATAACCCCAAAGAAAATAATCTAGAGGTGTCAAATCACACGAGCGTGGCGGCCACTGGACGGGCCCATTTCGCGAAATAATACGCTCATCGAACTTAGTCTTCAATAACGCGATTGTATCGTGTGCTGTGTGGCATGTGGCCCCGTCCTGTTGAAACCACATGTCGTCCAAGTCCATTCCATTCAATTGCGGCCAAAAAAAATCGTTTATCATATCGCGGTATCGATTTCCATTAACAGTAACGTGGCGATCGTTATCGTCGATGAAAAAATATGGCCCAATGACGCCGCCGGCATGTAATCCGCACCAAACAGTGACTTTTTCGGGATGCAACGGTGCCTCATGAATCACGTGTGGGTTGCTTCCTGCCCAGTAACGCATATTTTGCTTGTTGACAAATCCATTTAGCCAAAAGTGAGCCTCATCGCTGAAGATGATTTTTCGGTGAAAATCTGCATCATTTTCGATTTGCTCTTGAGCCCAATTCACGAATCGGCGTCGCTTCAAATGGTCAAACGGCTTTAGTTGTTGTGTCAGCTTGATCTTATACGGATGTAGGCCAAGATCTTTACGTAAAATTCGCCACAATGATGTCACAGAAAGGCCCAATTGTTGCGAACGTCGTGTGAGCGACACATTCGCGTCTTCTTGAACTGAAGCCCTGGCGGCTGCGATGTTTTCAACACTTCGAGCACTTCTTGCTCTCGAGGGCACCGGAACATTATGTAACGAAAACGTAGACTCAAATTTTGCCACTATACGGTCGATTGTCGAACGGGCTGGCTTGTTAAATGGACCGTAAAATGACCGTAATGCTCTTAAAGTAGCAACAACAGAACGATTATTTTGATAAAAAATTTGCACGATTTGCAATGGCTGTTCACGTGTGTAGCGTTCCATGATGAAATGTACACTAATGAAGTTTCCAAATGACAAAAGATTAATAAACAATATGGCGTCGTTCGCCGTCCCTATCGGAAAAAAGTTGAAGCGCACCTGTTGAAACACCCGTTACAAACGTAATGCTCATTTAACACGACTTCATTTTTAAGTGAGTCACTGGTTTGTGCTTTTCTTAAGTGCAGCTCTTGTTGTGCCACCAGTGCAGACGATTCATCACAAAACTTAATTTTCATAGTCAGCTCATCGCATATTCCGCAGGTATCTTTATTAGGTGATTTAAAATGCAAATTAAATTTGGCGCTGAATACATTGTAGTAAAATCATTATACGAATGTTTAATTCTGGGTTTAAATATTTCCGTTGAGGATTATCTTTCCTATTATAATGGCTCTGCCATATTGGAAAAGATTTGATATGACAACAGAGTCATCGATTTTTTTATTTTTAGGATTACGTCCTCGGCCATCAACAACCGCAAATACATCTTGTTTTACCAAGCACCGATAAACTCTACCCCAAGAAATTTGCAGAGTTTTCAAAAAAAATGTCTTACATACTCTAACATTCTTATTATTTTTATGACCTCGAGTGCCATCGCGAGTACGGGTTACCTTGGTTCTATTTGATTTTATTAGCAAAACGAATTTTGGTTTGAATAATCTGCAAGTCTCCAAAATGATGTAAAAAATAATTCTCTGTCGTACTTACTAATATGTTCATCACATTTTTTAATACACCCGCAATCAAGATCACTGATAAAGATTTTTGCTGCAATTTTACGACCTTTTTGCGTAATGTATTCCATTCCACTATTACGATTGAGCTTACGTACATTTTTTTTCCAACGTGATGTGCTTCTTAACCTTTTTCTTCCACATTTTTGTACACAGAAATCATCAGGTACTGCAGAAACAGCTCTTATGAAATAAGGGCCATCAAATCGGTCGGGTAAAGATATTACTGTCGTAGTTCATCTGTTGGTGAATTCATAAAATCTTTTACTTAAAACTAAAGTAATTACAGTGCGGTGTGCAATAAAATAATAATTAAATAGAATTCCGTTAAATTTTATAATCAGTATTGCTTTTACTGTATTATTTTTAATCATTAATTAAAAATTTGCTAAATTACCAATGTTGTACACAATCTTTTGATAAAGAAAATTAGTGGAATTCCTTTATTATGTCGGTTCAAATTGAAAACGTTTGCCAATGCAATGTAATTACCTATTTTGTTGCAAACCTCTGTATATCAATGTTACTTACCTGTTAATTTCGGAACATCCTCACTATCTGAAGATTCCGAAATCGGTACATCCAAATCACTTTCACTTCCCATAATAATAAAACACGTCTATTCATAAAAAAAAACTATTAAAAATGAATAAACTTGGTTCATTTTCACTCTGAACAAATTTCAAAAGTAACGGTGTTGACTTGATTTTTTTTTACGATTATCTCCAGAACTAAAAATCGGATTACTTAGTTTTATACAGCATTGAAAAATTTCGAAAAAATTTCGATTGTAAAAGTAACGAATATGGAAAAAAGAAAAAAGTGACTTGGCTCACTTCAGCTTTGAGCCCTCCAATTGATCGTTTGTTTTCTATATAGACCTCAATTATTTTAACAGGTTCCTCAGTCGTAAATTTCTCCATAATTAATTTCCAAAGATGACTTTTTAATTATCTGAAATTAGATAAAAAAATAATTAGTTCTAGAAAGTTATTTGAATTTTAAATGGTGTTGTAACTTGTGGGCTGTTGGTTACATTGCCAATTTAGTCAATTATGAACTCACTACAAAATTTCATATAAAACTACAAGTTATAATTATTATGCGTTAATTTGTGTACTAGTATTGAGAAAAACTGTTGCATTAGTCCGGTTCAGGGTATTAAAGACGACGCTCAAAAATTTCGTAATTAATCGACATGCCTAAAACGCTGGCAGGAAAGCACCAAACCCAAAAACTGGGTATGTAGCACAACTTAAAAAAAATCTTAAACACCCCACTAGAATCGATACGAATTAGAAACTAACCACTTACCGTGGATGTTTTGGTTAAAAATAATTAGCCAATAAAAGGAAAATTGAAAATTTAAATAAAACAATATCGCTATCTATCAACATATATTCATTATCTCGCGGATCAAACAATAAAATAAAACCAAAATACAACAACACGAACTTAAAAAAATACATAAAAATTTGCACGAAACACAAACAGATCATAATAAAAAAATAAATTCAACATACATTCAAATTTTATGATTGTTTTTCCTGAGCGCGCGTAAAAAAAATCTGCACACACCAAAAAAAACCCGTGTGTATGAAAATTGAAAATATAAAAAACCGCGATAATTTATTTTTTTATTTACTCATAAACAAAATGAAATAACAATAAAAAGTGTGAAAAGTCACAGGTCGTGGCGGACAAAACATTGTATATAACAACAACAACAACGTCGGTACGAGAGAACAGCACAGAACAATTGGAAACTAGTTAAAATGTATTTTGCAAAATTCACAGTGGAAAACTGGTAAACGGAACTGAACAATTTGAAGTGAGTGGGAAGGGTGGATTTATGATTATTGTTATATTGCTTTTTGTGTGATTGTTATGAATGAACAGGTTTTTGGATGATGTCATTTAATGGATTAGTTTTTTTCACCGGGAAATTTAAATATGAAATTTTCCAAAAATAATTTTGATGATTACAATTCAATTTAGCCCCAGAGGGATATGAATCCTGGTGTTCTCACTAAGTTGCTCTAAAATTGTCTCTACGAGTAATTTCGATATCGTCTTATATAGAACTCCTTGTAGGTAGGTAGCAATATATTGTATAGCGTGAGTATATTCCACCTAACCACACTACTCAACGAGCCAGACTCGAATGTATTTTAAGAAGAAAGAAAAATAAGATTTGATATATGAGGGTTGATAAAATGACGAATGGTCATTCTGATAAGGGTAAATAAATCAAAATGATTAAGACACATACATGTGAAGAAGGAAACAATTTCTATACATAGCAAAACGAAATAAGATCGGATAAATTTATTTTTAGTTTTTTAATTAATTTTTTGTTGTCTTAAATGTTAAGTTGACATGCACATTTTAACCTACAAAATAATTGTCTTATTAAAGACGATGTATCTACTTTACGATTTTAGTGAATGTTTCAAATCGTTTATTCTAGGGGGCCGTATTTCAGGATATTGAAATTGAAAAAAATTCTGATATGGCTTATTCTGTTTGAGTTTTGGACCTTACACAGACAATCATAAGAAAAGGTTAAGGCCATTTTATAGTAGACTAGAACACCACAATTTAGGTTAAATTGTTAAGGTAAAACGATCGACTTTCGAATTCGAAAAGCGGAAATTCACCCAATCAGTGGCATTCTACGCTTCACGTTTTGTTGGCCACCGTAGAAGTTTTACACGTATTCTACAGTCCAACCATTTTCTAGATCAACGGAAGTAAGAACATGAGTCTTCATCGCAGTCGCTACGATATTGCCTTATATTTTGAGATATACAACGCTTGTGAGGGAAATCCTGTTCTCCGATTCTAATTGATACCGATCTAATAGAAGGTATATAGCTTCATCTGTTAAACACTTCTGAGTAGTTACTAACATTCTCGAATTTTGCTTTCATTAAAATGCTGAGTTTTATCATATACGAGCAGTAAGGCCCCCGTTTACGTTGTACTATACAACGGGCTCTAGAAATATTCAATATAATGCCATACTATACACATTTGAATATTATATAAATAATTTGTAATATGTATAATATATTATTGCTATGATAATAATAAAATCAAAATTACAGGAAAATATAAAATACGCAATTGATTTCTAATGTAAAATTTCTTTATATACGATATTTTCTTATATAATATTTATTGTCATCTGCAATCTCCTCTCGTTGCTCACTACTCTCAATTTGAATCTTTAAATCTTTGAAACGACGAACTCTAGAGAGTGCTAAATATACTTGACCATGTGCAAACACATGCTTTCTTAGGAAGATATCAACATTGTCCAACGTTTGTCCCTGCGATTTATTGATGGTCATAGCGAATGGCAGTTTGATAGGAAATTGCCTCTAAGGATGAAAGGGAAGTCAGTATTAGTTGGTGCAAGCTCTATTTTCGGAATAAACACTGTTTCACCAACACCTGGCTATAAGTTTTTGTCGTAAAATAAAATATGAGAATAGAAATTTTCATATACGTACGAGGTATAAAATAGTCAAATGTATTGTTGTGTGGTGTTATTTTTTCCTGAGTATTAGTATATTTTAGCTGTCAATAAGCATCAAAAATTATTGAATCGGGTCAAACCGGTTCAGTTTTTGGGTGCTTATGTTCGTTTTCTTTCTCGTTTATGATCCTTCTCCCTTGTCATTTAGTAGTGGAAATGTGATTTGACAGCCATTACAAGGCGTCGAAAAATTGAAATATATAATTAATAATTTAATCATTTTAAATAATTTTTTTAATTATAATAAAATTATAATTAACAAAATGGCAAGTATTAAAAAAATTAATAAACTAATTTTATAACCTATTTTTATAAACACGGATAAGTTTTACGCAGAAAAATATGTTGATTGATTTCGTAGAAGAACATTTTAATGATTTATTTAGTTTCGGGGGTTTCAATCGCAACCAAATTAAATAATGTGGTACCGATAAATTCACGTTCGGTGGAGCAATCGAAACGGGTACGCATATAACGGGTTATCCAATTCGAGGTTGATAAAGTAGAAATCTGTATACCGACATCTGTCAAAGATAAACGTCAAGCACGCTGTCATTTATTTAGTTGACATTCTGCCATTTAAGAATATGGAGCATTTAACAATCGACCAACGCGTTAAAATTATTAAATCTTATTATAAAAATAGTGATTCTGCCGTATCCACATTTCGCGCTTTACGAGCAGATTATGGTCGTCATAATCGTCCTACAAAGCAAACCATATTGAATACAGTGAATAAATTTGAACAAACTGGATCTGTTACTGATATTGTAAGGTCTGTGCATCATCGAAACATTCGCAATGCTGAAAATATCGCTTCTGTAGCTGAAAGTGTGGAAGAAGATCCAAATTTGTCAATTCCTCGTCGAGCTCAACATTTAGGCCTATCTTATGGCTCATTATGGCGCATTTTGCATCTGGATTTGCATCTTCATCCGTATAAAGTCCATTTGACACAAGAGCTAAAGCCTGCTGACCATGGACAACGAAGAACATACGCAAATTGGGTGTTGGAAAAACAGGCCGTCGATGCTGATTTTTCGAACAAAATTTTCTTCAGTAATGAAGCTCATTTTTCGCTTGGTGGATACGTTACTAAGCAAAACTGTAGAATTTGGGGCTCAGAAAATCCACAATTGATTGTAGAGAAGCCATTACACCCGGAAATGTCACTGTTTGGTGCGCATTGTGGTCTGGTGGTGTGATTGGGCCGTATTTTTTGAGAACAACCATGGACGAACCGTTACCGTCAATTCTGAGCGCTATGGCCGCATGTTAACCGATTATTTTTTTACGAAAATCGAAGATTATGATCTTGACGATATGTGGTTCCAGCAGGATGGAGCAACCAGTCACGTAACACGAGCAAATCGAGATCTTTTGCAAGAGAAATTTCCTGGACGTTTGATTTCGCGATTGGCTGATGTCAATTGGCCTCCAAGATCCTGTGATTTAACGCCTTTGGATTTCTTTTTGTGGGGCTACGCGAAAGATCGTGTTTACGCAAACAATCCTCAAACTCTTGACGAATTGAAAACTAATATTCGTAAGGTAATGGCCGAGATACCGCCCGAAACGTGCCGAAAAGTCATTGAAAATTACCGCAAAAGAATCAAGGTCTGTAAGAAGTCCCGTGGAGGACATTTGAATGATATCTTGTTTAACTAAAAATGGCAAGGATCAATCTGTAAAATGAAATAAAAATTACAATACATTCCGAATATTTTGTGTGTTTTTTTTAAGTTTACTTTATCAAGCTTGAATTGGATAACCTAGTATTTTTATTATTATATGAATCAATAGTGATTAATAATATTTTATTTCAGACATGGCATTGATTGGGCTGAACCAGCTGGATGGGGCCGAACACGTAGAAAAAGGTGGTATATACGTTACCGAGGTATTTTAAAAATACATATATTGTTGTAGTTGTATAATTAATTTCCTTTCTTTAATTTTTAGGAACCAATACGTCCAACATCACCTGTTCCGTGCTCATCATCTATGACGACGCCACCTTCGCCTGAATTTTCGTTCATAACGAACAGAGGAGAATCGTCCGAAATACAGTCATCCGAAACGGCGCGACAAATTTCCGTTTCAACAAGATCACCTCCACTTCACTCAAGTTTATTGTCACTACAACGGATCTCGTCGTCTCCACGGATTCAGCCACAACTATCGCCTCCAATAAGCATGCCGTCATCACAGGCATGCTCAAATCGATCAGGCGCAGCTCAACGTATTCCGAGCGAGAGTGCCTTGAGAGCCAGAAGGAGACGAGCGCGTGTAAATGAAATTTTACCACCACGAGTCCAGCGCCATCGCCAAAGTGAACCAAGAAGTGTAAGTGTGAATGCTTTACTAACATATTTTACTTTATCGGTATTTTATTTGGCAGGAAAGCGTAGCCGTGACGTCTCTAATCAGGGCATTACAACTGCAAGAACAATCAGTTTCATTACTTCAAAAGATTTTAGATGAGCTAATCTCACAACGCCGCCAACGTGACGAATAATTTATAAATAAATAAACTTATTTAGTTTATCAACTTACTTATTAACTGACTGAAATTACCTTGTGATAAATAAAATATTTGATTATATTGTGATAATAAAATGAAATACAATTTTTTATATGATATATGTATTTATAAAATTTTCATTTATTTTAAAATTTACAACACTATTCCCCTTTCTTCGATATAGTGAGTTAAATAGTCCCTGTTTAGTGTTCCAGCGTTTACGATCTCTGGTATGTTGGCAACTGGAACAATGTGGTCCAACGTTTCATCGTCTTCAATCGGAAAATTGTTCTCAATTAAGATATTGTGGAGCACAGCGCAGGAATAAATAATGTCAGCTGCTCTTTCATGGCTGTAATGTACATACTCTGACGCCGCTTTGAGGCATCTAAATCTGGATTTCGGCAACCCAAAACAGCGCTCAACTCCGTTTCGGATGTGCGTATGAATTTTATTAAACACTTCTTCAGCACTTGTTGAGGGTCTTCTGTAGGGCACCATCATATGTGTTTTTAGTGCATAGCCACTGTCGCCTGTACAAAACAGAAATGTCAATTAGTGTGTGATTAATAGAATGTATTTGAAAACATTAGTAAGTAAATTTACCAAAGAGCCACGTATGCACATTTTGAGTATAAAGGTTCTTCAAAACGGGCAATGCCAAGCTGCTTTCTCGCGGATATCTCGCGTTTATATTTAGGATTCGAAGGTTTATGTCGCATATCTATAAATAAAGAAATATTATTCACATTAGTCAACGCCTAATTATTTATTTTGTATAAGATACAAGTTTATAAGTTGCTATTTGCAATTACCGCTTGTACATTTATAGAACGGAAATGGGCTATCGAATTCGCATAGTCAGTATGGTGTCTATCTTGTTAAATCTATAACATCTATATAAAATAAATTTTTGCAAGTTGGCCGTATGTTGCTATATACACATGAAACAATAAATTAATATCGGTTAAATTGCAAATTGTATTTGTTGTTTGTTACGATACATTTGTTTGCGGCTGGTTATGGAGGTTAGTCACTTTCGACTACGATATTTCAATTTAATATATAGTTTGTTTAACTTTCGGCTAAAGTAGTCAAGACACTATCTGCATTATCAATTTTTCACTTTCGGCTGGCAACTTTCGGCTAACTTTAACAAGGTCAGTCTATTACTTCATGTATACTGAATTGAAATATTTTAACGTGTTTCAATCAGTCTGTGAATAATTTAATATTTTAAAATTCTTTTTAACATAATAGACGATTATGTCGAAATGCTTTTTAAAATATTTTCGAGAAACGAATAGTTAGTACATAGTGTGTGGCAACATTTGATAAAAATCTCTAAAGTTATTTCGAATATTTTAAATTTAAATTTTTTACTGGTGTTCAGATGTTACCAGGAACCTTAAGGCAAAATCACTTGTAAATTTGGCCTTTATTCTAAGTCCGGCCTTTTGTCAAACCAAGATTTGGAATTTTACGACAACACACTTGTTTCTGTCGATTTACATTTCGCGAACACTACTTTATGATTAGTTCGTGAGTTGGTGAATTAACCTCTAAATGTGTGTGGCCTCTCTAACTCCAGACCGATTGATTGAGCAAGATGAAACTTCAATCAATATGAGTTTTCATAACTTCGGGGTTCCAAAGGTGTTTGGTCTAAATTGATTGCCGAATCTTTCATAGGGGCTTCTTGTTTTTAGTAAATATAATATTTTCGAAGGTATAGCATGTACGCAGAAAGAATTGATGAAAGAATTAAGTGCAAAACGTTTCTAAATTAAAATTTCACGAAAGTATTCAGAGCTTGGTTTCTGATATTTAATCAGGAACTTATATTGCAGTGGTTAAATTTTCTCTCACAATTCCAATGGGTTGTATTTGCGATTTACATATCCAGGGTGTCCCGGAATTGGACAATCAAACGAAGCAGGGTGATAAGGAAGCCCATGTCCAACAAAAACAGTCAAGTAAAGTTTTTTCGAATTGTTGATGGCGCAAAAGTTATTCCACGTTTAGTGTTTTTTAGTAAAATCGCATGCGCACCCAACAAAAAATTAATTTAAAGAAAACCAAGGGTTCTTTTGTTTAACTTTCTGTTTTAATAAGATCTAGAAGAGTGTGTCCTTCCAATAAAATCATTTTTATAAGCTGTATTATCTTCTGTCAAATAAAAACAATGGTTATGTAACGTCTTTTTGTTTCTCAAATTTTTTGTTGATGTTTAAGTGACGCCAATGTACTACAGAAAGTGAAAACAATGTACTACAGAAAGTTGACCCATTATGAGAAAAATATGCGACACTAAAAGTGTGCTTCAATTGGTTTAAATGCCGCATAAAAAGTTAAAAATTTATTTGTGGTATTTTTTTTATTTTTTAAATTTTTATCTGTTTCAATTTATTAAAAAAATTTGGCAATTGTCTGGTTGCGATTTAACGTAATTATGAACGTATAAAAAATGGAAAATAACTATAATTAATACTATTTCAAAATATATCTTTCAACTACAGTCAGTTTATAACTAAAGGTTATGATTTTTATCAAATTTTGTACGTAGCAAACTTCTGGTTGCAAACAACTCTTCTCGTATAAAAATTGTATCAGCTCTTGAAGCAGATAAAATGTTGGACATTTTTATTCACATCAACTTTTAACTTTTTATGCGGTATTTAAACTAATTGAAACACACTCTAATGCAGATTTTAAAAATGTATCACTCATCTGGCTAGTCCCAACAGAATGTTTTTTTTTTTAATTTTTTTCACAAAGTAATTCGTGTTTATTAAAAAATGCACTTAACAAAATTTCGCGTCGTTTGATTGTGCAATTATGGGACATCTTGTATATTCATGATTGTCAAAGACGAGAGGTGTGCGGGTACATCAGGAGCTGAAAAGAAAAGATATAAATGTAATTTAGATATAACCATCTTAAAAGGAAAATTGTCATTGCCGATTAAATTATAAATTTGCATTGCTACGTTTGGCGTATCGAGAAACCTTAGTTACCTTTCTATAAATCCGGGATACCAAAAAACGTATCAAACAATGATAGAATAAAGTCTGATATTAGCCACAACATGTACACCTGTTCATACTTTTAAATTCAATTAAAATATTACAGCTTGGTCAATAATCAGTCACAGGATTGTAATTCTCATGATAAAATAATTAGGACAATTTTAGGAAAACTTCACCTAGACAAGCGTGAAGTTTGTCATAAATTTTGTTTTTGTACTTTTGACAGAGGATGTAATAACATAAACCGAGGTTTCCATAAAAATTAAAAACCAATGAGGATAAACATCATAATTTAACAGTGTGCTTTAAACCTTACGAATGGTTGCGTGACTTTTACTGAAAGTCGGTAGCACAACAAATAACCATAGAATTGTACGGTGGAAATGTCATCGTCATTTTAAAACATATACATATTTAACATTAATTATTAAATCTATAAATCATCTTTGATCATTTATTCACTTGTTAAAAATTTCAAAAAAAAAAAATATTATAAAATCCAATTTTGTCGGTGCGTTAAATTCCCTTGGCAATTTACAGTCGGATATAAATGATGCATCAATTACATCCCTTCGAGTCATGTGTGTGTGTTAATTTCCAATTGAATTTTCAAACACAAAAAAAATGTCAAACGGTTTTAAAACCTAATTTTAAAAATTATCACCGATCTAGTAAAAAGATAGTAGCAAAGAACCCTTTTGTGTGTCATTCCCGTTAAAGGGAACACACATCAAAAAGCGAGACTCAAACGAGATAATTTAATTATTTAATAATTTGACGTTTATCTTATTTCCATTGAATAATTTTTCGGTATGATGTTGTTGCTGCCGAGAAAAATAAATTGATATCATCTGTTATCTGATTATATAAATATAAATAAATTTCCTAACCTTCCTTCCCTCGATGGTGTATAAAGATATACGGGAGTAATACAGTATCAAACAAAAACTCGGGGAATCAAAAAAAAATTATCTACCTCAATTTTGCCATCATCAATTTTCCACTTTTCATATACAAAATAATTTTTATTTTCTTGTGTGTCACCCTTATGAAAAATGTGTTGTTACCAACAAAAGACACTCACACCCTCATCCCTTATCACAATCTACTGTTTATTATATATTGAAAAACATAAATTTAAAAAATTTGGATGTTGTTGGTATATGCGTGTTGTACCATTTCTCTTCGAAAATTGAAAATCATATTTTCAATTTTTCAAATATCGCTCTAGGGAATTTTGACATAAATATAAGACGATAGAACATAATTTTCATAAAAATTTTTTTTGGAAAAACGAAATTGAAGCTCTTTATGTTGTCAAAGTGTGTTGTATTCACTTATTTCGGCTTATACTTTTGTGTGTGATCAATGAACAAATTTTCATATGCTTCTTCGTTTTGACATATTCGCAAAAATTTCGAAATTTACATAATTTTATGTATATTGAAAATTGTATGTTGTATATTTATCCACCGAACTATATTATGTAATATTTTCTTTTGACATTTGTTTAATATTTATAGTCTTTATGTATGTTACGCTGTTTACGGCTTGTCATATATTCTAATAAACACGAGAAAATGGAGATTCTGATATTCATTTTTTGTGTCTTCGTATACAGCTCTTTGAAAACCACTTTGCATTTTGGCAACATTTTTTTACCATAACAAATTGAATAACTTCATTCAGGATGATGCAAATGTGGAAATAGAAGACACATAATAGGCATATCAAAATTTTGTGATGTGGCAAACCAAAAATTTTTTGCGGCGAGACGTAGTCTGAATTGACGTAATCAGGGCCCGAAAAACTCGTATATAAAAACACTATGTTACGGGATGGCATGCAGCCAACCCGCAGATTCATCTAAATATGCAGAGGCCTCTTTCACGGTGATTTTTCCGACTAGATCTCAGGGTTTTGGTTCGTGGGGAAGTTGAGGCTTGTCTATTAAAAATGAAATTAAATGCTGAAACTAAATTAACACTTTTAACACTATGCACCGTAGGTAGGGGAGGCCGGGCAGGTTGTTTAACGGGGTAGGTTGTTAAAGAGATAATTACTTATAAACTGTTATTTTGACAATTTTTTTAAGTATGAATTAAATGTTGAATTTATAAATCTTCAGTCTTGTGAGAAATTTCAGTGTGATCAGTTGCATGTAAGTAGAGAGGAAGTGGTTTGTCTGTTTTAGCACGCGGTAAGTAAAAAAATGCATCGTCACAATATTTTATTTTGTAAGGTATTTGAGGTTAGTTGTTAATAAGAAGAATAGTAATCGCATACTGTACTTACTTTATCACAGTTTTTAACAATTAATTTTATTGATTTGTTGATAAATATGTACAACAATATTGAATTTTGTTGAAAAAACACGCAATTCGTGGCGTTTCTGTGCCCCGTTGAAAATCACAACCAATAAACAAAATAATTTAAAGCGCTTTGAATTAATTTACTCAATGTTTTATACTGACTAAATGAATTATATTTCAGAATAATGAGAAATTACAAGAAAAAAACCAACCGTGGAGAAGTTTCGGCGCATGTTATGGAAGTTGCGGTGAAAAGAGTTTTCACAGCAAGTCACAAAATACGGTCGGTGGCTAAAGATTTAAACATAAATTACCAAACACTCTGGCGGTGTGTAAAAAAGGCCCGATCGACTGTAAGTTTAACAGAAGAAAGCACGCATCTTTTATAATTCTACGGTTATAAAAAAATGGTTTTTAATGCTGAAGAGAGCATGGAACTTGCTCAATGCATGAATCATGCGTTAAAGATATATTTTAATTTGACGCCTAGAGACGCAAGATCACTAGAATATGAGTGCGGTATTTCACTAAATAAGAAAATTCCTGAGTCATGGATTAAAAATAAATTAGCAGGTCCTGATTAGTTATCGAGTTTTCTTAAAGCACATAGCAGCCTATCACTTCGAACGCCAGAAGCAACCAGTATAGGTAGAGCAATTGGCTTTAACCGTGTAGCAGTGAACTCATTTTTCGATCTATTGGCTGAAGTAAATAATAGATATCGATTTACTGCCAGTGAAACGTGGAACTTGGACGAAACCAGAGTAACGACGGTTCAAAAATTGGAAAAAATATTTTCCCAAAAAGGAGTAAACCAGGTGACAGGTTTAACTTCAGCAGAAAGGGGACAACTAGTAACCGTGTGTGTTGCTGTAAATGCTGTTGGTAGTTCCATTCCTCCTCAATTTATTTTTCCAAGAAAGCGGCATCAAAACCATTTTATTCGTGATGGTCCAAGTGATCCATAGGAGCAGGCAACAAGTCTGAGTGGATGACCGTAAAGGAATTTTATAAATTTATGCAGCATGTTGTACATCATGTCAAACCATCTCTAGAACGACCAGTGTTGCTTCTTCTGGATAATCACGAGACGCATTTGGCACTAAACACAATTAATTTGACAAAAGAGAACGGGGTAGTTATGTTATCATTCCCTCCCCATTGCTCGCACAAATTGCAGCCTTGGGACAGGACTGTATTTTTCCCCTTTAAAAAGTGTTTATCAAACGCTCAAAATGGCTGGATGCGGAATAACCCCGGAAAATCATTGACGATTCATAATATTCCTCAGCTCGTAGCCAAGGCACTGCATAACGCACTTGCACCTGATAATATAATTAATGGCTTCAGAGTCACTGGAATCACACCGTACAATCGGGAAATATTCGCAGAGGTGGAATTTTTAGGATCATCTGTTACTGATCGTCCACAGGATAACTTAGGAACTACCAATACTCAGCCCTTAGAATCGTTTACGGATATAATCGACCAACAGGTGTTAAATATTTGTTGCCTCTACCTAAAAAGCTCAAATTTAAACATTTTTTTGTAATTGCAGATTCCACATACGTCGTACAAATCGTACTGCCTATCGAGTCAGAGCCATTTCCAATCGTAGCAGGTGAAGTAAACACAATTATTCTGGAAATTGACCCCCACCATCAGTTTTGAAGAAATTTCGATGGCGATAAACAGTCAAAGGATGTTTTACGCGGAACTTGTTACTTCTGGTAATACACAAATATATCCTGCAGGAGAGCCTGCTGCGTCGACTTCAGCTATGAGTGGTATTGCAATTGGATTCAACCCAGAAGCTATTCGTCCATTTCCTAAAGCAGGTTCACGGTCTGTAAAGAAAGGAGGCCGAAAGAAACGAAAAGCTGCCATTTTGACTGCCACACCAGAAAAAGAAACTGGGAACACTGAAATGGTATCAAATCGAAAGAAGACTACAGTAATATTGCCGGAAGATATAGAATATTTTTGTCTGATTTGCATAGACCCATATAGCCAGAGCAAACCTGGTGAGGAGTAGCTGCAATGCAATAAATGCAAAGACTGGGCACATTTAAAATGCGCTACTAAAAGTGTTCCTTATAAATGCTACAATTGCATTTGAAATCAAAATAAGAGCTTCTTTACGATTACCGTTGTAGTTTCCCCAAAAAACTTCTTCTAAATTCAAATGTTCCTTAAGACTGTCAATAGCTGTAGGCTTTCCGTTAATACTTTGTCAGTAACTTTATCAGGCCGGCTGACGTAGAATAAAGAGAAACTAATGAGAATTGGGATTTTAATATCATTTCCTGAGTTGTCGAAGTTGTCTACATTGTTGCCGTCAGGGAAGTAAAAAAACTGTAATAGATTACATGACCATAGCCACTGAATATCGATTTCAATGGAGTATTAATATATACTGGTAGGCATCCCTCTTGAAAGATTCTTTCAAGTCCTTAGTAATATTTAATTCATTCAGGGAATCCAGCCAGTTACCTCAAAAGTATCTGTAAATATATTATGAATATTAAGCGTGCTATATCAAATAGTTCAGTTATTAAATAACATTAACGTTTATTACTTAACCTAACGTAAAAATCATAACATTATTTTTATAACAAAAAGTGTTCAAACATGCAACGAAGGTAAATTTATTTATGTGCGGAATCAGTGACGATATCCCACTCATTAGTAAAACAAAAAATTGCTAATTGTAGAAAAAAAAAACAGTAGTTAACTATCTAAGTCATCAAATTATATCAGTGAACAAACGTATTGCTTTGACGATCGTTAGGAAACGAAAACATAATGGTTTGTTTGTGTGCAGCATATCCGTCTTAGAAAATCATAAGTAAAAAACGATAAATATTTTAATTAAGAAACTTATTCGTAATTGCTTAAAGCGAATTGTTTTTTATCCCATTTTTAATTTTTTCGTGTTATTTAAATTAAAGCAGTATTAATGATTGTAGTTTACTTTGTTTAGCAAAGCTAACTGGCTTCTTCATAATTTATGCTTAACCGGACACCCTCAATGTAAAAACAAATATATAATGATAAATATTTTTTCCGACCATCCTTCATTTATTCCTCAATGGAAAATCTCAATGAGAATAAAGACGGTATAAATTGGAATAAAAAAAACTCGGACGAAAAACAGAAAATGTGGAAAATTATTATTTTCACGAAGCTACGTAGTTGCTGTACGAATACCATCTCTGGAATCTGGTGGATATAGAAAAGTTATTTATTTATTTTTTTTAATTTATAAGAGCTTGAATGCTGAAGGAATATTGTATAATATAAAACCCAATGAACATATGGATGGTATGGATGTGGATATATTAGAAAAACTTTATCTTTTCATGAAAAACTGGAAGCACAGAATGCAAAATAAAAGCAAAATTGTATTTCATTTTCAATCTAAAATTATGTACAGTATTTTAATTACTTATTTTAGCAGTACAAAAAATAATAATTTTCCGTTTTTCATGAAAAGTCATCTCGGATACAGACACATATTTTATATGGAAATACATAACGGATCAACGGATAACTTTTGTTTTGAAAACGTTTTTCGTATTATTTTCTTCAACTTTTGTGCTTTTATTTAATGAATTCAAGCGATATTCGTTGCAATGTGTGCTTCGAAGTTAAGTTTTTTTTTGATGAATGGATTAAAATCGTTCGTACTCATACACATAGTACGATTATATCCACTTGACATTTGCATAATTTCAAGATATATTGTAATGGATCGAACGTGAAAATGCATACTTTGATGCGAATAAACGAACATTTAAAGTGAAGTAGACAGTTACATTTTTTCAGTAATCTAAAATTAGTCTAATCAAACCAGTTGCTTTTGAATATGAAGTTGGGCCAAATTCTACGCCAAAAAAATCTATGGCAATTCTTAAATTTACAAAATTTTACTATACGCAAGTGTCAGCCCATAAAGACACAATTTTCTATATCAACCCAAAAATTATTCTGTCAACGAACGAAAACCCGCCATGTTTTAATGTCAGGCCAAAAAAAAAATCTGTCGTGATACTATCATGGAAGAAAAATATTAATGTCAACCAAAACAAGTAAAACAATTTTAATTGTGTATCGGACTAATTTGTTTATGGCCCCCCTGAATATAAATGGCATTTATATCATCAGAGAATTGAGGCATATGAAGTTAGCCCAGTTATTCATTCCAGAAACAATAAATTTCCTTAAACAATACTCTTTCATCTCAACTCAGTTTTTTGCTATTTAAACTTGTATAAGACGAAATCCCAGATTATTCCATTTAATTGTTGTTTTTGTACACTACGTATGAATAAATGATTATAAATAGTTTTTCTAAATAACATGATTTGTAGGTAATAATTGTTTGTTTTGATTAAAGATATGGTAGTATTGGCGCAAATGGCCAAGTTCCATATTAGCCCATATAAGAATATAAGAAAATCAGGCCATTTTGCTAGAAATACGATTTGCCGGAAATGATTCATTATGTTTTGATTAACTTATACGACGGACTAACTGTGGCCAGTCGCACAGTGCCAGCCTTATGGTAGGATTGGCGCAATCTTCCAGATTCCATGTGGCCCAATACAAAAGTTAGTAATAGCAATGCTCATAGCAATATGATTTGCCGGAAAAGATTCATGTTGTTTTGAGTTGGTAATAGTAAGGGATTATAATGACTAAGAGGGGCAGTACCAGCCGTATGGTATTGGCGCAATCATTGTATGTATTCTAGAATCGGTGAGAAATTCCCCATAAGAGTACGTGAAATTCGAGGGTATTCACAGATCTGAATAGACATATCAAGAATTACTTGATTATGGCCTAAATCTACCCTACTTTCATATTAAATATCGCAAGTGGAGTGGTATTCTAAAATCGGTGATAAATTCCCCGAGGGTCGCGTTCAATTGGAGGTTATCAAAATAATCCATAAGAGTATATACAATCCGAGGTCATTCACAGACCTGATTAGACATCTCTAGAATTACTTGATTATGGCTTACAATCTTTCCCTACACTTTCATATTAATAGCCCTATTCTCTTAGTCGTGTCACTTGTCACTTGTACCGACAGCCAAATTTTGGTATTCTCTTAGTCGATTGAAGTGACGTTTGTCGTTTGGTGTGAGAATTATCACATGACGTCATATTCTCTAGTCGTATGAAAAGTTGAACATCCCTTGAAGTCATAAATTTTGTCACCTACTATTTTCAAGTGACAGATCAAAATGGATGCAGGAAAAACGTAAGTATTCAAATTGTTAGTAAAAATTTTATAAAATAATAAATAAAAACAATACAAATAATATAGTGATACAAAAGTAGTAATAAATTTATGTGTTTAGGGTCAAAACCACTAATTGTAAGCAATTTGAGTGCTTGGTTATTATTATGGAAAATAATCCCGAAATTGCATAAAGGATTTTTAGTTTTGGCAGCTCAAAAAAACTATTCACTCTTAAATGGAATGAGTTTGCTGTTAAGCTGAATAGTCTCGGTCCTCCGATTCGAGAAGGAGTGGGATGGCAAAAGGTATCAAAATTTTATTCAATTAGGTTATATATACATTTCACATAAGAATCATATGAAATGATTTTTTAGCTTTGGCAGTTGCCAATATGGAATTTCAAACATGGAATGCATTTACCTATAAGCTATTATAGATGATCCAATTGAAGAAGGAGCAGGATAATAAAAGGTATCTAATTATGCGAATATCAATTAATATACTTTTATTTCAGGTGTGGAGTGATTTAAAAATAAAATTAAAAAAATTATCTCACAACAAAAAAGAGATCACAGGAACTGGGGGAGGATCTCCAGTGACAGAAGGGACAGAAAACCTCCAGTGTTGACCGAAGCTTTAGATGAGTCGTTGAATGAGATGAAGATATTATAATATTTGAGGGAGAAGATGAACCTAACATTAATCCTAATCAACTGGAAATAGTAAATATACCTGATGTATCAATCAGGAAACACCACAAATGCTCAAAATCACATAACTTTCAACATGAGAAAAAAACTCTTCTTGAGAAACAAACTTTATATTTAGAAGAAAGCGCTAAATACACAAAAGAATGTGCTCGTTATGCCCGAACAACCTTCGAAATTAACGAAAAAAATTACAGTTGTGGAAGAATTTCCAATTAGATAAAGAGAAATATCGGATGCAAAATAGGGAATTCAAGCTTAAAAATCTGGAACATTAAAAACAAAAACTTGCGTTCCAAAAAAAACAACAAAAATAATACGAATTTTATACGCATATTATTATAGCTGTGAAATAAGTGATACAGTTTATTTATTTTTTATTTATTTATGAATTTTTTTTTGATTTTCTACTTATTATAAGTATCTTTGAATAAGTTTTTTCTTTTTTTTTATATGTTTTATTTATTTATTACAACTGATTTACAAATCATCTAGTAATTTATCTTTCATAATTTATATTCTTGTTTGAAGGGTTGTAGCCCTTTGACTAGTTCCCTTTACAATTTTTTTATATTTTTAGTCGCTCCTCGGTTGAATCATCCAACATACGACGTATCTCAGCATTTTGCTGTAAACTAATACGTTGCATGTGTTTTCTCGCGTATTTGCGTATTTCTTCAGATCTCTATGGAGGTTGTCATTTCTTATGTACCACGGTGCATTAACTATTCCACGAAGGATTTTGCTTTTGAATGACTGGATGATATTGACATTGTTTTCTTTGTACAGCCCCAGAGCTGAATACCGTAAGTCCACACAGGTTTTAGGATTTGCCGATATACTAGCAATTTATTATGAGTTAGCTCAGAATTTCTTCCTAAGAGCTAATTAATCTTTCTGTATTTGATGTTTAACTCTTCTTTTTTTTTTTTCACATGCTCTTTCCATTTTAGTTTCGCGTCTAGAGTCATGCCTAGATATTTTGCCGTATTTGCATAGGGAATTTGCTGGGAGTTCAGTTCTACTGGTATCCAGTTGACCTTCTTGTTGATAAAGTTTATGTGAACAGATTTGGTTTCATTAAGTTTTATTCGCCATCTCTTGGTCCAGGTATTGACAATATTAGTAGCTCTTTGCAATTTGCTTGTATTCTATGCAATTAGCAACTACTAAGATGGTCGTATCATCCGCAAACGTCGCTATGTTAGTATCCTCTATCGTTAGCAGGTCCGAGGTGTATAGAACATATAAAGTTGGTCCCAGAACTCTACCTTGTGGTACCCCTGCTGATATTTTCTTTATTTCTGAGTATTTCCGAAAGTGTCGGTTAGATATGTAAGATTTTAGAATTTCATAAAACTGCTTTGGTAAGTCTCTTTGTAATTTATATTCCAAACCTTTATGCTATACTCTGTCAAAGGCCCGTCTTTTTTTCAATTACGCCTTCAATTATGTTTGTAATTCGGTGTACTTGTTCCATTGTTGAATGGTTTTCTCTGAAGCCAAATTGATTTGAAGGAACAAGATTTCTTTCTGCTATTATTGGTTTTAGTCTCTTTAGGAGTAGTTTCTCGAATAATTTTGAAATTACTGGGAGTAAGTAAATCGGCCTATACGAATTTTTGTCATTTAGTGGTTTCTTGTTTTTAGGTATCATAATTACTTCTGCTACTTTCCATTGATTTGGAACGTGTTTAAGTCTGAACACTGCATTAATTATTTGGACTAGTTTACGTAGTCCTGATGAGATTTGACTGATTCTTAAAAAAAATTAAATATTTCTGTAGTATTAATTTTATTAATTAATTTCAAATAAAATGATTAATATTGGTGCAGTGTTTTTAAGTTTAAATAAATCAAATGCTGAAAAAGGCTTGTGGATAAACTTTTACGTCGAACGTCGTTTCAAAAATAAGACATACTGAACTAGTGTAACCCAATAAATTTATTAATTACATATACATAATGTTTTATTTAAGATTTATGGAATCTTCTCGGGTTTCAAAGAACATATTTTTAAATTTGCTCGGCTAAATAAAACACCGAATGAATTTGGGATTAATGAAAACTAAAATTGCATTAGAAACCAAATTGGCCGCCGTTTTAAATTTTTATGCCTCTTACTAGAGAACCGTATGAGACATAATGTTCCGTTCCATTAACCAATCGGTTCTTTCAAATGCCATAACTGAAATTACTGGAGTGTTAGATCTGCTTATAAGGAACGGTTTATTAATAAATTATGTTTCAGGTTTGCAATTATATCTTCTGTTTCTGTCAGTATGTGCTAGATACGAGTATCCCGGATCAACAGATGACGCCGCAATCTGAGAAACGAAAGATTAAGAAATCATACGACATTGGGGAGCGCAAAACATGTCTTCTTGACACCGTACCGCAACCCAAATGAAGCTCAAAAAGCCTACAACAATACTAAAATAATTAATACTAAATCACAAAATCCAAACGCTGTATAGGGGTTCTGAAAAATTCTTTCCGCTGTTTGTTAGGGGAGAGGGTACTGCGTTATGAGCCTAGAAAAATAGTGAAACTGCTAAACGAGTGTGCAGTTTTTTACAATACTTGTCCAATCAATAAATTGAACATGGTAAATTTGCCGCGATCTGATGAGGGTGATGTGGTTTTCGAAGTTGATTTTCAGTATGAAGATGAATCGAAGTATGTAAAATTGTTTTTAATTCTAAACAAATTCGTTGTTCATTTTGTTAATTTTCGGCCATAATTTTTTTAATTAAAACAAAAAATAAACAAAAAATGAAATAAATAATTAAATTGAAATCAAATTTTAAAGTGGTTGCATATTTTGTAATCTTGAAAACCGGTCCTCGTCTAGTTTGAATCGCTTGGCGTTAATCTCATTTCCTTCTCGAATAACCTTTATTATAGATGTTTGAAATTCTTCCATTTTTCTCCCTTGCTCTCTTAATCCTTGGTAGATTTTAGTATATATATTTTATCGGCGTCGCAGTACTCGGGGTGTTATGCCCAGTGCTAGTGCTACCAAGAGCTTCATTAGTTTCTCCTGAGTTTTCCGGTTGAACATCTTCCGTTAATTCTTCGCTGGATTCATGGCCCGCATCTACACCAGCTACCAGTTCTTGAACCGTCACTAATTTTTTATTTTATTTTATTTTTTAGATCCGCCCACACCTGTAAGAACAAATATTTATTTATTTATGCGATTTCATTAACTAGCTTTGTGCAATCATCGTACAATATATTTTAAACAAGTAGCTTACCTTTTTCCAAGAGTCATCGCCTCGCACAGAGAGGCCTTCGCCATTTAGACGATTTGTCAACCCGCACCAACCTTCTTGCATGCTGTGTCTAGTACTTGTGTTATTGAAATTTCCAGTCACAAGCTCTCGGTGTTCCTCTAAATATTGCAACTATCACTTCAAACTGGTTTGTGGTTGTAATTTTTTTTGGCTGGATTAGAAAAACAAATTTTTAAATTATGCCAGTTTAAATTAAAAGCAGAAATTAAATTTATTTTTCTTCTTAAATAATATTTATACTTTATTTATAAATTGGTATACGCGATCATTTACCTACCATTTTCAAATGATATAATTAAATTTAAAATTATTATATATCACTTTGATTTTCTTCAGTAATGAAGCATCGAAATTATCGCTAGTCGATATTTTTTTCTCCAGGTTCTGTAGCTGTCGAAAGCAGTATAGTTTGGAAATCTATTTTTTCAGGTTCCGATGAAGTTATTTTGGAGATGACTCAAAACGATTGCGTTAGGATTACGAGGCACCATATCAATGAACACATCATAATCATGTTCCCTGAATCACAATCGATCTATCGCGATTTCTCTAATTTTTCATGTAATCCCTAAATTATGTCACTTTTAATATCGCTATATATCAATTGACGAATTTAATTTAGGATGGCATTGAAGATGTCGGACATGCTGTAGTAACAAAATAAGTTTTTAATTAACATATCGAAAATACAAATTTTTTTTTCAGATATTTGATGCAGTAAATGTTCGTAAATTTTTATAATACCTTAATATTTTTTGGGTTAGAATCTTAGGCCTAATACGTAAGGAATCACACCAAATTTTATTAAAATATTTAATTTGTCTTAAATTATAACATTTGCAAGTTTGTTTCTTACTATTTCCTATCACGAAAGATTCATTTTTTCATGAAACTTGCATTAGTATTGCCAGCTTTTAAAATCCGTCATTTTTTAGCTAGGACTTTACGCCAACTTCATAAAAGTGTTATTTTGAAGATTCTGAAACAGTAATCGCTCTTCTGCAGACTTCAAAGGTACCTGGATGCTTTGAGAATTATAATGACAATACTATTTTGAGGGATTTTCAGTAATTTGATCTGGATCGAACCTAATAAGAATACACAAATCAATCAAACGATACAGTGGATAAAGCTCTGGCGTTTGGACCGGGAGGTACCGGATTCGAATCCCCCGATAGAGGCAGGATGCAAAATAAATTTTCCATCACATGTCAGTACTATCGCGTTGTTCGATGCGTAGCACTTTAATAATAATAATAATTTAAAAAATAAATAAAACAGTTAATTAAATTTTAATTAATTCATAAAAAAACTTTTATTAAAACTAAATTAATATTTTGGCTGCTGGTTGAGCTGCGGGTGTTGCTCCGTCAAAAATCCAAATTGAATAGGTAGAATGCTTCTTTGTTATTTTTCCTTCTCGCCTAAATCCAACAAAAAAACTTAACATCTCCAAAACCGGATTTTCTGGTTTTTGGAATTGTTTTCTTAGATGCATCAAAATAATTTTGGTGCACCCGTTAACAATATGTTTTAATCCAACATAATTGTTTGCCATGCCATCTATTTTGCAATGGCATGGTAGTGTGTAAGTGCGTTTTACTTGATTTTGGTTTTGCAAAATCAATACGATTTTTATGCATCTCTAAATGATACGATTGTAGAGGTACATATTGTATTTAGATGTTATGTAACCAAAATATAATTTTTCAATTCTATTTTGCTTACACCAATTTTGTTATGTACAAGTGTTGTTGTACAATTACTATGTACAAGTTACAAGATACAAGTATACAAGATTATTGTACATTTGGAATAATTCTTTATATGGAGAATTGTCCATTTATAAAGAATAATGTTGAGATTATTTGATTGTCTGTTGAGAATGATTGTGCGGAGTTTCTTATAGTTGAATAAACTCCCGCTACAGTACTATGAGCTGGCATGGAGCTATGCAATGTGCATATGTGACCTAAATCTGACCTATAGCCGTACGTCATCGATTTAGCTACTGTGAATTTGGTGCTACTGCGTAAGGTAGGGCGTGAAAAGAGAACTGCGAAAGAGTCGGATATGCTTAGGCCCAGAACAGATTGTAAACAGTAAAAAAAAGATCACAACACTCGTCTCAGACTTATTTTATTTATTGGAAGCAAATAAAAAGCAATACTTAACGAGTAACCTCACTAGAAAAAAATATATTTTATTGGTCAACCAATGAGGGATGATGGGAGTAAACCTATTAATCTGCTTATTTTGCATCCAAATTGAAAAATAGTCACTTTGTAGATTTAACGATAAACGTGATTTAATTTTACGATCTTTTAACCGATTACTGTATGAATCTAACCCCAATTCGAAAATATTCACTTGAGTTGGGCCGTCGATGCTGGAATATTTACCTTACTATAAATATTCCAGCATCGTTAATGTATTGTGATCAACACCCGACATTTTTTTATCATAATGTCCATAAATCTCTAATACACCTCACTTGATTTTTAAGAAACAGATGCAAAAAATTAAAAAACCTTTTACGAAAGCTTCAGCTTCCGTTACACTGATTTTAGCCAAATTTCACTAGGCCCACCAAAATTATGGTAAACTTTGACGTATTATTTTTTCATTATTATACAAAAAATGTTTATTTATTATTATTAAATATATTTTTAATTATTTATTATTTCTATATTTTCAATGGCGGATGGCTTGCGTGCAGTGTGGTATGGGCGAGCTCAATTGGGGTGGGAAATTGTTCCAGTGATAATGGTGTGAGACGAACTGATTAAACAAAGACATTTATTTTTATAAATTAAATTTGTTCGTTCGTTCATCTTTGCTTTGTATTCGTCGTGTCGCTTCTTTTTGTCTTCTTTTTGGAATACTCGTCGTGTTGTTTCCGTCTTGCGGGTACATTTACAGTTGTTGATGCATTTACTCTGTTTGCACATACAGAGTGATGAGCTGTGTTGTGCCGTATTTTAAGTAGTTAACTAATATTCTACATGTGTAAACAATGCATGTAGAGAATTAAAAAATAGCGTCGACCATGTAGATAATGTGGAAAATGTGTCAACAGTAGCTGTGTTTCTTGATGCTTGGTCTGATCCGGTTCATCTCATGTTTTATGAATCAACACAAAAGGGCTTGCTAGAATTTAAATCACAATTTGTGATCTAAAAGAAAATGTGGATCAATGGGTGTCATGAAACACGGCAAATGTCGAAAATTATGTTTTATCTTAGCAAACAGCAAATTCTATGATTTTCTTGTTAATTGGACCATTGCAAGATAGAGAGCTTTATTCTTACCCCGCATTTGAAAACTTTGAACCCAAATTTTTACAATAAAATGTGTTACTAATTATGTTCGGAAAACGGAATAATCGGAAGAATAGTATATAGGCACATTTGTTGTAGATATTAGAATTAAAGTTGTATTGTATAAATAGCAATTAAGTTTATAAACCAGACAAAGAGCTTGAACTGTTAATGTATTACAATGATAAACTACATAATAAAATGTAAAATCATCTAATCCTAATAACGACAAAAGTTTGACCAAATTATTTCAGGCAATATAACTTAAGTAACAAAATGGAAATGGTGAATCTCACAGTCAAATGTAACTTCAGTTGGCTTGGCCAGAACTACGAAATGACCTGCGAAATAAATATCGCCGATATTTAGAAAAACGCACCTTGTATACCCTAAGCATTTCATAAGTATTGGGGAATTTGTGTGGTTGAAGCGTAAAGCTGAATCTACATTGGGCAAAACCAAATCGGTACTAGACAAGCTCCACGTGTTTCTGCTGTATCTGTCTACCGCCATATTAAGTCTCGTATAGTTACCGTTGAGGTTATCAATGAAACCCATGAAATGACATAATCAACATTTCATTTGGTTTCGTTAAGAAAGTCACTCGATTATGACCAGAACTGTAATCATTATTTTTAATAGTAACAACGCTTGATGCAGAAGAATTCGTTGATAATGCTCGTACTTCCCGGTTTGCACACCGATGGCTGTATAGTATCGATATAAATAATGTTTCAGGGTACGTTACAGGATCATGGTAAACCTTTGGAATCGAGAGCTGAAAGGCGCATTCAGGTCCCCTATCATGGTTAGTGAATTATCGCCAATTTGATTTGTTAATTTCATAGTGATAAACATTTTCCTAACGTTCGCTTCGATTTTACTCAACATGTTCCCAACTAATTTCCTCTGTGTAATGTAAATTACACAAAATGCTGATTTTAATGAAGTAGGCTAATTTACCAAAAGATATGAGAGAAATAAATTTCAACTCAACCAACTTTACTAACTATTGATCATATGATTTGGAAACTAAACAATTTGATTATAAGAATGGGAATACGATTAGTTTTGGTTGTCCCAATATCGATTACCCAAAAGTTGGTTCAATCGGCAGACTGCACTACACAGTGTTTTAGATTGCATGGGCTTATAAACATAAATTTGGATGATAAATTAATTCATCGATTAATTCGTGGGCCAGTGGAAAATTAGTTAAACAGAGTTCACAGATGCTTCGGTGTATATTCTAGGACCGAATCCACTACAAGTAAACAATACCTGGTAGGATAAAGAATCTAGAAAGACTTTTGGGATAAGTTTGGGCTCGTCAGCACCTTTATCAAAATACAAAACAATTTCACCAAGACTGTATTACTGCGACGAAATTTTTCAACCGATTGGCGGAAAAGTGTAAAGGATCAATATCGTTGTATCATAAAATAGCCTTAGGCTACTATCCACGTAGCGTAATTCGCAACGACTCTGGAAAACCACCGATGGATAAGAGAACCATCCTCAAAATATGGCGAAATTATTTTTCAGCACTTCTTAATAGACATGTACCACCATTAACAAATTCAGCGCAACAACAGTTGTTGCACGAAACTTCGAAAGATTTTATTTTATAGAAGTGAAAAGTCCCATATACAGACATGATTTTTTATGATGGCCTTGGCATGTACTTTAATGAAACGATACCACATGGTCGGTCCTCGGGATCGTTCATATGAATAACAAGCAACAGTTGTTGCACGAAACTTTAATGAAAAATTTATGACCAAATTACATATTGCTTAAATTTTATGTATAATGGCAATTGATTCGGTCAGGTTACTAAATGTGTTAAAATTCGGAGTTTAATCTTACTAAAATATTTAAAACTAAAAGTTTCTGAATCGGTTAACTTGGACGCCTCTACCAAAGTCGGACAATTGAGGGAGTATTTATTGCCGAAAACATTGAAAATTGAATTTAAGTGCAACACAGTAGTCGACAAGGATTAATTTTATTTACACGTCGATTTAAGAAATTTCAAAGCAGAATCTTTGTTCCAGATTTAAGCTGCTCAACGTGTAATAAAGAAACTTGCAAGAAGCGTATAGTTGCCAATTTGGAACTGTAGTCATCGATGTTCAGCCAATTGATATCAGTCAGGTATATAAAATTGAATTAAAATCAATTCAAAACGAGTTGCTACTACCCGATCACAGTTACAGGCGTGCGGGAGTAATTCACTATGGATAAGATGCACAACAGAAACAATATAAAGGGACCAAATCTACAAAAAATTATTACCCAGGCAGCAAGCAATATAATAAAAAGTCTCGTGACACAACTGTTGCAGTTATTACTGCACTTTTACTTCTGTAGAACCAAATTTTTCAAAGAAGTTTCGTGCAACAACTGTTGCAGTTATTGCGTGTTATTTATATGACCGAATCCAGAGACTGACCTTTTGTAATTTTTGTATTCATGTACATGCCAAGGTCACCATAAAAAACCATGTCTTTATAAGGGACTTTTGACTTCTGCAGAACAAAATTTTTTATTAGAGTTTCGTGCAACAACTGTTGCAGTTATTGTTTGTTATTCCAGACCGACTATTTGGCATTTTTGTATTAGAGAACGTACCAAAGCCATCATAAACAACGATGTGGCTATATGGGACTTTTGACTTCTTCTGCAGAGTTCCTTTTCATTTGAGTTTCGTGCAACAACTGTTGCAGCTATTGCTTGTTATTCATATGAACGAAACCAGGGCCATTTGGCATTTTCCATAAAAAAATTCTATGGCACAAAATCCAATTCTATATATGGGACTTTTGGCCTGTAGAACAAAATTTGTCATTGAAGTTTCGTACAACAACTTGCAGTTATTATTTGTTATTTAGATAACCGAAAATTCGGCATTTTTATGGGACTTTTGACTTCTTTGAAAGATTGAAATTTTTCAATCAAGTTTCGTGCAACAACTGTTGCAGTTATTGCTTGTTATTTATATGACTGAATCCATAGACTGACCATTTGTAATTTTTGTATTACAGTACATATCAACGCCATCATGAAAACGATGTCGATATATGGAACTTTTGACTTCAGTAATTTTTCATTGGAGTTTCGTACAACAACTGTTGCAGCTATTGCTTGTTATTCATATGAGCGAACCCAGGACGATTTGGCGTTTTCGTATTTATGTGCATGTCAAGACCATTATAAAATCCATTTCGAGGTATATATGGGACTTTTGGATACTATTAAAGTTAGCCGAAACTTTCCAGCCGAAAGGTAATGCAGATAGTGTCTTTACTATCCCAGCCGAAAAATGATAATGCAGATATTGTTTTTGCTATCCCAGCCGAAAAAATATTTTATAGCCGAAAGATATATTACCTAATAAACTTAGTCCTATTATCATTTCCAAATAACCAGAATACAGCAAAAAAATCTGAAAATGTAAATTACAATAAATATACATACGTTTTGTAAACGTTCCTCTATCACCTTATGTGACCCGCTATTCCGACCAGCGAATAATTTCTGAGTTCAATGGACTATATCTCGAATACTAAACATACAAAAATTCTCAAAAAATTATTTCAAATACGTTAAACGTTCCTCTATCACCTTATGTGACCCGCTAGTCCGGCCAGCGAATAATATCGCTGTAGTATGTAGTACTAGAGTATGTTTAGTATTCGAGATATAGTCCATTGAACTCAGAAATTATTCGCTGGCCGGACTAGTGGGTTGCATAAGGTGATAGAGGAACGTTTAACGTATTTGAAATAATTTTTTGAAAATTTTTGTATGTTTAGTATTCGAGATATAGTCCATTGAATTCAGTATCTAACGGCTATAGTAGGATCGATGGAAAAGTGGATAACCTAGAAAATACAGAACGTTTTAATTATTTTGTTCGATACTTTTTAAATTTATTGTAATTAACATTTCATAGGATTTGGTCCACTTTTGTACAATTATTTATTTCCAGACCGATTTTGGCTGTATTCTGGTTACTTGGAGGTGATAGTAGAACTAGGTATATCAAGTAATATTTCTAGCGGCTATAAAATATTTTTTCGCCTGGGATAGCAAAGACACAATCTGCATTATCATCTTTCGGCTGCAAACTTTCTACTAACTTTAATAGGGTGATTTTTGGCCTGTAGAACAAAATTTTTCATTGAAGTTTCGTGCAACAACTGATGTAGTTATTGCATGTTATTCATACGGCCGAACCCAGGGACCGAATATTTGGAATTTTTGCATTAGAGTACGTACCAAAGCCATCAAGAAACGATGTTGGTATACGGCAGTTTTGCCCTGTAGAACAAAATTGAAGTTTCGCGTAAGACCATCATAAAAACCATTTCTATAGATGGGACTTTTGACCTGTAGAACAAAATTTGTCAGTGAAGTTTCATGCAACAACTGTTGCAGATACCAACCATTTGGCATTTTTGTAGTTGTTTAATACCAAGGCCACCATAAAAAGCAATGTCAATATATTAGACTTTTATAATTTTTACTATTAATTTGTTTTAACCAGGCAACAATTGTTGCCAAAATCTTCCGCCCAAACGTGTACTATTTGTAAATTCGCACACATGTATAGTTTTGTTATTTGAGAGAAATTTGCGTTTGGCCAACAGTTTTATTGTTGTTTTATGTCGATAAACAACATTTAGTACTATGTACAACATTCAATCGTAATATTGTTTGTACAAACAATGAACATTAAATATTTACTTCTAGTACGTATATGAAACACAACTAAAGCGTCAAACTTTTTCTCATAAGTTTTCCACCAAAATTGGGCCCCGTCTCAGCTCTATGATTTAAAGCTGATGTATGTTAGAAAGAAGTAAATCTATTGAGTACAACTTAAAAAGGCAATGCTGCGATAATTTTTACAAATCAAACAATTGCTTTTTTGTGAAGCGAACAGATCTGCCAATCTTCTGGTAGTTGTTTGCGTGCAAATTAAAAATACATTTTTTTCTTAAACTTGGAAACGGTATCGGTACAACTTTCCCTTGCAAACATCCAATTTATAGGGTTATTGTCTACTTTTAAATTATTATAACATTCGTGACAAGATAGGTGTATGGCAATTTTTATGTTCAACAAGCCTTAGAATTTAGTGGCGAAGAGGGTAGCGAGTTTCAGAATTGTGTACAAATCGAATATTCAAATTTAAATCCAATATTCCAAACGTATAATTTCTCAAAATAAATAATTTCTCAAACCACCGAATATCCCCAATTCATCATTATAAGATCAGACAAACATTTATAAAAAAAACTATCGTAAACTAATAAATTGATTCTAATCTGCAATATAAATCCAAATTATGATGGCTATCGCATGCACACACATAAGAAAACAACCTTAGGTAACCAGAATAGTTTATGTGTAATTTCCTATTGCATTAATAAAATTTTATTTTAACAACCGTAAAATAGTCATAAAATTACTCATATGGACATAATTGCAGTTATTAAATACACAACCATCTATACAATTTAATGCATACGAAGACGAGATGATAATCGTATCAAAGTCTTTATCTTCTTTCCTATAGAACTTTGAACTTAACAACAGAAATACTCGATATTACGCAGTTTAATGCCTTAAAACAGATCACTTGATATTTTCTATATAAGAATTACAAGTCGCAGCAGATGGTCTCCTTTAATCATCCAATTTGGGGTCAATTTCTGCTGTTACAGTTAATTTTAGATTATAAAACAAAACAAGAAAATGTTAAATAAATAAAAGACGGCCTCGTACAAAGGTGGTCAGTTGTTGTGTGAAATAATTATGCGTCGCGGTATACAATAGCCGCATGTTTAAACTATGACATTTTACCTTCAGAATTTAATTGCGCTAATTACAATGTGCGATCATAACAATTGCAAATTCTGGGTGTCGTCGTTTACAAATACGTAAGTGGATATTTTATGTTCCAGAACAATTTAATTATATACGGTTGCATGTTCTGATGCGGCGATGGAATTATGTGTTTTGATGTAAAAGCGCATAATTTTCCCCCTCTTTGGTGTTGTGATGTTTTAATTATGTTCGGGATACAAGAAGATCGAAGTATTTTTTTTATTGTACGTACATGAGATAGGAATATATGATATTGACAAAATTGACCGCATTTTATAATCGTAATAAGGATGACCGATGGCAGTATGTTATTTTTTATGTACACATGTATCATATTGGATTAGCTTAATTATTATGTTCAATATGTTATGTAAAGGCATAATTTATAGTCTGGGGAAATAATGACTTAATTTTTGTTTAATTCCAGCGTCTGTCAAGTATTGTAATAGTTAATTGGTAGTTTTAAATTTTTTGAATATCAATATCAAACAAAGTTTAATGCTTTAAACCTCAACGACATTGGTCACAAAATAGGGATGGCAAGAAAAAGATTTCTGTGAAATTATCTTGAAATGTCATCTCGGAAATGAATTATTCAGTTTGTTAAATATAACTTTAAAATTAATTTTAAGTCACAAGCTCAAAGATTCTGCTATTTAAATCACAAGTACTAAAAATAATTATTTAAGTTAGATCGGTGTGAAGTTTCTAACGTTAATTAAAAGTGTAGTTACACAAATTAACAAAAAAGTGGAGCGTACAGCTCTCATATAATATTTTTGTCAACATATCAAATTTTGTCAGAGAAGTTGAACCCTTTTTATATGTACGGATACAAATTTGAATAGGTTCAAATGTCTACTATTTGATAGTAGTAGTGGCTATATTGCGGAAACTCTAGGATGGACTGTTAGATGGGCGTGTATGATCAGCTCCCATATAATATTTTTCTCAACATATCACATTTTGTCAGAGGAATCCAACCCTTTTTTGTATGTACGGGCTATACAAATTTGAATACGCTCGAATGTCTACTATTCGATATTAGTAGTGGCTATATTGGGGAAACACTGGGATGGATTGTTAGATGGGCGGGTGTGATCAGCTCCCATATAATATTTTTGTCAACATATCAAATTTTGTCAAAGGTGTCCAACCATTTTTATTTGTACGGGCTATACTAATTTGAATAGGCTCGAATGTTTACTATTCGACAATCGTAGTGGCTATATTGCAGGAACTGTAGGATGGGCTGTTATGGGTGTGTATGACCGGCTCTCATGTAACATTTTTGTCACCATATCAAATTTTGTCAGAGGAGTCCAACCCTTTTTATATGTATAGGCTATACTAATTTGAATAGACTCGAATGTCTACAATTCTAAAATGGTAGTGGTCATATTGCGGAAACTATAGGATGGGCTGTTAATTGGGTGTGTATGATCGGCTCTCATATGACATTTTTGCCAACGTATCGAATTTTGTCAGTGGAGTCCAACCCTTTTAATTTGTACGGGCTATACTAATTTGGATATGCTCGAATGTGTACTATTTGATAGTAGTAGTGGCTATATTGCGGAAACTCTAGGATGAACTGTTAGATGGGCGTGTATGATCAGCTCCCATATAATATTTTTGCCAACATATCAAATTTTGTCAGAGGAGTCCAACCATTTTTATATGTACGGGCTATACTTATTTGCTATACATAACATTTTTGTCAACATATCAAATTATGTCAGAGGAGTCGAACCCTTTTAATTTGTACGGGCTATACTAATTTAGATATGCTCGAATATGTACTATTCGATAGTAGTCGTGGCTATATTGCGGAAACTCTAGGATGAACTGTTGATTAGGTGTCTATGACCAGTTATCATATGACATTTTTGTCAACTTATCGAATTTTGTTAGTGCAGTCCAACCCTTTTAATTTGTACGGGCTATACTAATTTGGATATGCTCGAATGTGTACTATTTAATAGTAGTAGTGGCTATATTGCGGAAACTCTAGGATGGACTGTTAGATGGGCGTGTATGATCGGCTCTCATATAACTTTTATGTAAAGATATCAAATTTTGTCAGAGGAGTCCAACCCTTTTAATTTGTACGGGCTGTACTAATTTGAATATGCTCGAATATCTACTATTCGATAATGGTAGTGGCTATATTGCGGAAACAGTTAATTGGGTGTGTATGATTGGCTCTCATGTAATATTTTTGTCAACATATCAAATTTTGCCAGAGGAGTTCAACAATTTTAATGTGTACGGGCTGTACTAATTTGAGTATACTCGAATGTCTACTATTCTATAGTAGTAGTAGCTCTATTACGGAAACTCTAGGACGGGCTGTTAATTGGGTGTGTATGATCAACTCCCATATAATATGTTTGTTAACATATCAAATTTTGCCAGAGGAGTCCAACCATTTTTATATGTACGGGCTATACAAATTTGAATAGGCTCGAATGTCTATTATTCGATAGTAGTAGTGGCTATATTGCGGAAACTCTAGGATGGATTGTTAGATGGGCGTGTATGATCAGCTCACATATAATATTTTTGATAACATATCAAGTTTTGTCAGAGGAGTCCAACCCTTTTTATTTGTACGGGCTATACTAATTTGAATATGTTCAAATGTCTACTATTTGATAGTAGTAGTGGCTAACTTTTGACTTTTGACATTGTACACATTGTTGAGTGAAGTTTTTCGAATCTTTTCGGAGCGAGGGCCAGATAACATTATTAGTTAAAATATTGGTGGTAGCTTGGATTCCGGGGTGCGAAAGATTGTGAAATGATTCGAAAACTTGTTTCCGGAAGTTTAACGGAATGAATGGTCGAGGTGTGCCAGTCGAAATATCGCCACAAATGTGTTTATTGGAGTTAAACGTTATTGGAACTTGCTTAAGATTTAGTGATATGCTGTTACTATGCAAGAGTTCTTGCAATTCCGCATCATTGGTTTGTGCATCCGCGATAATTGTATAGTCAATACTTTCAGGAACAGAAATTAGATCTATACGTGATACGGTATCTGCAACGACGTTGTTAACGCCGGACATGTGCTGTATATCGGTTGTAAATTGACCAATGAAATCTAGATGCCGAAATTGACGCGGCGATGCTTTATCAGTATTCTGATAAAATGCGTAGACTAGGGGTTTGTGGTCAGTGAACAATGTAAACTCACGACCTTCGAGGAGATGCCAAAAGTGCTTAATACCCGAGTAAGCTGCGAGTAGCTCTCTATCGTAAGCACTGAACGTTGCTGTAACGCTCGCTCAGACGTACAGAGAAAAAACTAAGCGGCTGCCATGCGAGTGAGTAAATGTGAGATGTGAGTAAATCCTCGAGTCCAAAAGGTTTTTTTATCGCATTCGGACCACTTTCTGGTAGCTTCAAAATGTGCCGCTCGCCTATCCACCACGTATAATAACCGATTCCAACGAATCTGACGTTGGCATATCGAAGCATTAAGTAATCAAGTTACCCGGACCAACTTCGAAGCTAAACATAAAACCTTGCCAGACAACCACTATCCCATTCTGCGGAAAAACAGTAAAACATTATAAAATTGGCGATAACAAATGCTTCGACTAAAAATGTAGGCAAAAAAATATATCTACACCTAAAAATAAATGGCTGGGTCTGGGTGAGAATTTTCTAGCTTCAATTCAAACAAAGGATCGCGCACGAAAACGGAACATATCTCAATCAACAAAGTTAGTAGTTTTCTTGAATGATTCTCTGGACTAGCTTAACATGTAAACATATTTCATTTAGTAAAGAAAACCAACTCAATATAAGGGGTGTTTTTTTAAGCCTGATAGAAATTGAAATTGTAAAAAACAAAACAAAAAATTCAGTCCGGGGATCGCGTTACGGTCAATGGACATCGTTACCGCACCATGATCAATAATTTTTTGTTTCAAAATATGGATGACGTTAATCCGCCCGACGTGTGGTTTCAAAAGGATGGCGCTACGTGCCATACGGCGACCGCAACCATCGACTTTTTAAAATCAAAATTGGGTGATAAGTTGATTTCGAGAAATGGATCTGTCAATTGGCCACCAAGGCCGTGCGATTTGACACCTCTCGATTATTTCCTGTGGGGCTACGTGAAGTTACTGGTTTATGCAGGTAAACCAGCAACAATTGTCGCCTTGGAGGCCAGCATTGTTTGTGTTATTCGTGATATACGAATAACAATGATCGAGAAACTGCCACAAAATAGGACGCCCAGAATGCGTTTCGTCAAGAACAGTCGCGGGCGGTGCCCATATGTCCGAAACGATTTTCAAATATTAATGCCATGTATTGATCTTTCAATAAATGTTTAATTACATTTTAATTTTTTGTGTTGTTTTTTCAATTTCAAGTTCTATCGGGCTTAAAAATCACCCTTTACATTTAAACCCAAATACGTGGCTATCGCGAAAAGGCCAACTCGAGCAGAATTTTTAAAAGGCGACGCACAATACGAAAAGGCGAATGAGTTTAAAATAATTATCTATAGGATCGCTGGTAAATGTTCAAAACCCAGTCTCAGCAGACATAATATAGCGTATCGCAGCAAGTTTGTGAGCTTTCTACGCTAACATTAACACTTTTATGTTTCGCAATGCCGTATATTGCGGACAGAAAAATGTTAATGTTGCCAAACGAAATTAAATATCTATAATGGGCTGATAATATTACTAACCTTTTGGTAACGAAATTTAGACGCTAACGACACGGGGCATGTATGATGCTAGGTTCTATTAAGGAAGAGGAAATGTACTCGATGCAACAGAATTTCAAGATCAGAAATGATCTGGACAACATCGATATATAATCGGAAGAGTCAAATCATCAAGTCTTAGATGGCTCAAATTTAGTAAGTGGAGTCCAACCCTTTTTATTTGTACGGGCTATACTAATTTAAATAGGTGCAAATGTCTACTATTTGATAGTAGTAGTGGATATATTGCGGAAACTCTAAGACGGGTTGTGAATTTTGTGTGTATGATCGGCTCTCATATAACATGTTTGTCAACATATCCAATTTTGTCAGAGGAGTCCAACCCATTTTATATGGGGGGGTTATTCTAATTTGAATAGAGTCGTGGAAAGGCTAATCTCTTGACAAAAAATGGATTTCCTAAAAGAAACGAGGACGTTTTCGAGTGTGTTAAGGAATTTTTCGACGCAGGCCAAAGAATAACCCCATTTAAGAATAACTCACCTGGAAGGGGTTAGTTTAACAGTTTTCTTAAACGATAACTGATTGTGGCAAATAGAGTCCCAGATCCAGTAACAGCAGCGAGTGCCAGAGTCAGTGCTACCAACATTCAACGCTGGTGTAATTCCCTTGACCGATATTTAAACGAAAACAATAATTTAAGTATTCTGGAATCGCCAGAACGAGTATTTAACGGTGACGAAATAAATTTTTTGTTGTCCCCAAAAACGCGATCTGTTCTGGCTGCCAAAGGATCACGAAACATTTACGGACCGGGGGCACCAAAATCCAATTTATCCGCTATATTGCCGAAGCCACAAACAGTAGTTTTTCAAAAATATCGAAAGGGTGCACTAAAGGTATGTTGGTTCTCTCCCCAGATAGTCCAGACGGATTGATTGATCAGTAGAAAATGTCATAATTAAGCTTTAGTCACAAATTCGGAGGTTCCAGTAATTTTTGGCTGCAATCGGTCGATCTGGGAAAAACTCTGTGATCTGACCAATTTTTAATACAGTAAACCACGAGAATCGCAAAATTGCATAAAGAGTTTGTGTATGAACCTCAATAACAAACGGGAATTTGTCGTATTTTTTTTAAAGTGACCCATTTTTTCTGAGAGAGCACTTCTTAAGCTAACTTTTGATATATGTGACGACCTGGGAAAAACTCTGTGATTTGGCCAATTTTTGAAAAATTTGATAAGTTTTCACAAATTATTATTAGAATATTTAATATACACATATAATAAATGTATATTGAGAATTTGAATCCTGTTTTGATTTGTCTTGTAATTTATTATACAAATATTGTAATATATCGATGAATTAGTAATTAAAAATTATTGGCCGACTATACACTCAACTTACTAATACATACATAAATTTTGTTATTTGTTGCAAACTTCATATTCGTTATTCAGAAGGATTGTGTTGCTTCTCAAATATTTGCTTTTGGTTTTATTGGTAGTCGAATTTTGTATGTGTACCTCGCATGAGTTGAGTGATACAATTACTGTCCCTTATTTCTGCCAGAAATGTTTTCTCACCGATAACAGTTTTATGAAAAGCCTTGCATTTTACGGTGATTCCAAATAAATCATATTGGTTTAGGAGAAGTTATTTGTATTCTAAATATACTTGTTTGTTTCCCTGATGGTTAACCTAATGATGGCATGGTTAAAATCTTGTCTACTTGCTTTTAGAACCGAAATTACATATAGCATTGTGGAACCGTTTACAAGTATCGTAGGCTGTGCATAATATTCTATAGCTTCTATCTCATTTTTGTATGGAATGGTTTTGATTTCCGCAACTTAACGTCCATTCTCTGTTTTGTCTAGTAGATTCGTGTTGGTTCACCTCTAGCTAAATGCGTAGCTCTGCTGATTTTTTAAATTTGTTCTTTGATAATTGCAATGCGATTGAATTGTATTTATTGGGTCCCTCCACCATATTTCACCTTGACAAAGAGTAAATTTATTAAAATTGATCATGTTTTGTACATGATACTGTGACAAAATGAGTAGATAATTGTATTTTATTCTCAATTAAACAAAACAGAGAGCATAAAATGTGTAGTAATGAGTATAAAATACAATTATAATTACAAACTTAGCACTGTGACGTATCGCATAGCAAGTGCAACATACCTAGCTAGTCATGCACGCACTGAGTCACTACAAAGAGACCTACACAGAAGCAGTAAATCAAATTAAAACAAGTATTTATGTGGATGACATGATGTCTGGAGCCGATACTGCCCATGAAGCAACGACGTTAAGGCAAGATATTGATGTGATATTGTTAAGTTCTGATTTCAAACTGAGGAAGTGGTGGACAAACGACTCAGAGTATTTTAAAAAAATGCAACCATCGCTATTTATCGAGCAAGATAGCCCTTTGCAGATAAAGGGTTCCAACTCAGTAAAACATTGGCCTTATATTTGAACCCGAAAACTGACTGAGAGAAGTACTTTCAGAAGCAAGTCGGCTTTTTAATCAGATTGGCTAACGCCATTTACAGTACGAGTGAATATATTCTTTCAACCCTTATGGATTCAGAATTTAGTCTGGGATGATGATTTGCAAAGTGGCTTAATAGCGGAATACAAGAAAATTCGACACAATCTAGGTAACATTGAAAACATTCAAATTGGCAGACACTTAAGTGTGACATCAAACTGCGAGGTAATTTTACATGGATTCTAAGATGCCTCCAGATATGCATACTCGGTCGTCGTATACATAAAAACCACAACGCCTAATCGCCTAAACCCAAAGTTGCGCCAGTTAAACAAATACCAATTCCACGTCTTGAATAAACTCTGCGAGCCGTTACTTCTAAGTAAACTTATTTTAAAAATTAAGCACGTCATGCCAATCAATATCATCCAAACAGTGGGCATGTTCCATTATTGTTTTAATTAAGGTAGCTTGCGGTGCAACCCTACGATATGGACTACCTGAAACCGCTCGCAGTGGACACATGTCCGTTCACAAGAAAATCATGCTGACTGCACATCAAAAAGTTTCGATGCAGATAAACTAATAAGCGCTGGCCGAAAGATGTTGCGAATCAATCAGCTACAACAGATGAGCTGCGAAATCAATCACATGAATCATTTCACGTACAAGTTATATCACTCGACGTATTGAACGACATAATTGACAAATCGTCCAGCTTTACCAAAATAGTGCGAATTCTGGCTTATATGAGATTCATAACCCTAAAATTAAAACGCACACCTAAATACTCCCATAACTTCTAAACAACATACAACATACAATCCAAACACTTCCAAACTGAAATCAATGCTCTAAAATCTAAACAAGAATTATCGATCACAAGCAATCAAAACTCACTAATTCTACGAGTTGGCGGGCGAACCAAAAATGCAGCTATTACATATGATATCAAACACCCACAAATATTACCAGGAAAATAAAAATTAATAGAACTTATTGTACGAGAGCACTATGAAAGGTACTTACATGCCGGGTCAACATTAATGAAGTCAGCTCTCCGCAAGAAACATTTGATAATTGGAGGTAGAAACCTGATTAGAGAGGGTAAATTACTGCATCAAATGCACAAAACATTCCGCGAAGGAGTTAAATCAAGTCATGGGTGATCTTCGAAACCCAATGGTCGAATTAGTTAGACCCTTCCATAAAGTTGGGGTTCTTTATACAGCTCCCGTTTCAATACACAGGGCAGAAACCAGAACACATACAAAACCATATTTTTATATTCGTATGTTTAGCTACGAAAACCCTTCACATTGAGCTAGCGATTAGCGGATTGATAGGGTTTCATAGCGATAATGCCAGTAAATTCATTGGTGCGGAAAACCATTTTCTTAGAAAAAATTCTAAATATTTTTTTTATTTTTTATTAGCCGATCAAATTTAATTTAAAATTTATCCCTCCGAGTTCACCACAAGCATAAAATTTCATCTGGGACGAGTTACCGACAGCCATATATTGACAACCGAAGAAATCACTACCCTGCTGTCCGAAATCGAGACGATGTTAAATTCCAGACGGATTTATGTACGATCCAGTGACGACTGAACAATTAGTTGATGAATTAGTTGAGATTTAATGCTGGTTTCCCGGTCAATTTAATTGATATCGGATAAAATCCTGTCATTTATGTTTTTATAGCTGGTCAAGTTGTTGACGTGAACAATTTTGAATTTCCCGTTAATAATTCGTCCGGAATCTCACTTATTACCAGTTAGTTGTTATACTCGTAGATGTTTACTGACGTTGTTAGCGTCCAAAGGCAGGATCTAAAAAGACATATTCCAATGGGATTGAAATTCAAATATAGATTTGAATTGAAATTAAAATTGAAATTGGGATTGAAATTTAAAAAGGAATTGAACTAACGGGTTTTCCAATAGCAATGATACAATTTAAAATGGTTATAATGGCAGCACTGCGTATTATTTTTTAACATTTCTAATGTTATTTGTGTCAGTAGGTTATGCCATTTAATCATTGATAGATGATACACGCTTCAACAACGTATAGAAATTGTTAAATTGTTTTATCAAAATTAGTGCTCATTTGTGAATACTGAGAGAAATTTAAGAATTCATAGACGATATTATTCAATGAATCGACTCACTATTCGTCGTATTGTAGACAAATTTGAAAGTGAATTTTCTTAACACGATACAAGAGTACCAGTACGACAAAGCATGCACGCACACAAGAGAATATTGATTTGGTAGCAGCAAGTGTAAGAGAAAATCCAAATTTATCGGTTCCACGTTGTTCTCAACAATTAAATCTTTCTCAAACAACAACATGGGAAATTTTAAGAAAAGATTTGGGTTACATCCTTACAAAATTCAACTGGTTCAAGAACTGTGAAGCCATTAGGCCACCATAAACGTCGTTTATTTTGTACGGTGATGAAGCTCATTTTTGGTTAAATGGCGTGGTTATGTACACAAACAGAATTGCATAATTTGGAGTGATGAAAATCCACACGAACCTGTCCGGACACCATTATATTCATATAAAGTCACTGTATGGTGTGCAATTCATGCTGGTGGAGTGATGTTTCCATATTTCTTTGAAGAACATGGTCGAAGAGTAACAGTCAATGGAGAGCGATACGGAACACTGTTAAATGATTTTTTTTCTTATTTTCTATACATACTGGCATAATGTGACCAAAAAAAATTTTGGTCTCACTGAATAATTTTTTTTTTTTTAGTTTTTAAATTGTATCATTCCTATTGGAAAACTCTTTATTATCGGTTTTCAGGGTCTCTCTAATAAAGACTCTCGATTTTTAAATGTAAATGAAACAAGTTGTTTGTGAGATATCCACTCAGTTTTTTCTTGAAAAAATAGTTTATAACATTAAGTATGGAATATAAATTCGTTTAAATGCCCGCCGAAGCTGTGCTTGGGAACACGTGTTCGGGAGGTTCAATTTTCGATGACTTTTTGTTTTGTAAAGGTACAGTAGTGTAGTTTAAATCCATTCAAGCCTTCATAAAATGTTATATGTTTATTTCTCCCAGAATTCAGCAAAGTTCATAGAATTCATGGACAATTTAGCCTTAACAATTATTTTAATGATAACCAATCACAACTAGGCAATGCATAAAAATTAAATTATTAATCCTAATCAAATGCAATAGCCGAGAAAATAACCTGCCAAAAACCAATTCTCGTGAGATTACATCTTAAATCACAAATTTTCCTCTGCACCATATAAATGTTCATTGTAGATACGGATAAATCGGTCCAGAAAGGAGTAGAACAGCAAAAATGAGTTATTCATGTCTTTCATTATTTATATTCATACTCATATATCTTGAATAACCCAGAAGTGATATTGTTCTGTATATTTCACTATTATGACGTCACGATGATAAAGTTATAGAATCATAATAATAATAGCGGCAATCATAATAATCATAATAATTTAATGTAATGTAAAAATGTGTATATAACAATAATAAATCTTATAATTCAAAATTGACCCTTGAAGATGTACTCGAATAGCTGAAGAAATAATTCAGGCTGATATCTATACATACATTCTCGTAATATGTATGGATGTACGGAGGAGGAAAAACAAAACATACATTCGTATTTTACTCCCCACATTATCACTCTCGGATACTACTCGAATGTATAAATGAATGGGATACGGTTTCTAATTTTTTGCTTCTTTTAAATCACGAAGTCAAGAGGGACATTGGTACACATATTGATTTAGAATTTTTAAGTAGTTCTGTAGCGTATACGAAACATAAAAACTCATTCGTCATTCAGATAGATGAAATATTATTTGCACGTGTTCGATTCCTACGAAATTACATACATTATGTTTTGTAGATGTGCAATATGTTCTGAAAAATTGATCAAAAATTATGTTCGATATATTCGATTGCTCCATTCCGAATTTTTATACAACCATTTAACTTATAATGATAATTCGGTGCATATGTAATCGTCAAGTAGATTCATTTTAATTGTGGTGAAGTGTTTTTAACATATTCCAACTCTAGTGCATTATCGTTAGGAATGGGTTGCGCTTTCGAGCTGAGGTTGTACCGTATCAAATCATCCGGTGTGTTTAAAGTGATAATTTATTTTTATTCTCTCACTGAAACTAATTTCAGTATACAATTTGACGAACTGAGCATACTAGCATTCAATATAATACTATCCAACAAGCAGCATAGGGAATTTCACATATTCCTCATACCAGCCCTCCTAGGAAACAAAATTATCTCCGCTTGAGGTCAGAGAACTAGTTAGAAAGATACGGAAATATCGCAAAATCTGGCCGCAGACTCGAGCTCCGAAACATAAAAATATCCTCAATTTTCTGTGCAAGAAAATAAAACTAATAAAGGAAATGAAGAATGAAAGCCTAAATAAGCGACTACCAGGTCTTTCTGCACTAAAGAACAATGATTACTCACTTTGGAAAGCAACAAAGGTATTTAAAAGTAACCAAAATGCATGTAAGTTTTGTCTTTGCTGCCCATTTGGAAAAAACTTTTAACCATTACTGCGACAAACAGCAAATGAAAATTCAACTTCCATAAAAAATGAAATCAATAATAATATAAGTACCAAAAAACCTCATATTTATGTCTTAATTGCTGGGAAAATTGCAAAAACCAATTAATGCAGCTTTCAGAAGTAATTACGACTTCTAAACAACATAAACCAACAAACGCTAAAAAATCTTATAGACCGATATCACTTCTTCCAGTCATAACAAAAATATCTGAAAAACTACTGCTCGAGAAGCTTAAACTTATAACAGCAATAATGTTTAATTCGAGCACACCAATTTGGGTCATTTGGGTCATTTTTGTCATTGTTGAATTTAAACTGCATCGAGCGAGACGTTCCTAAGCAATTTGTAATTCTTAAATCTTACATTGACTGCAGATCAACTCTATCGAGTCAAACTGGGAAGCGATTACTTTGAACTAAATTGAATAGTCCTTTTTACGAGAGATTTACCGAATATTCAAGGTACTCCCGTAAAACATTTTCCGTCCATTGCAACATTTTCGTCTCTTTTAGGGTCAAAATAAATAAAAAAAAAACAGGGAAGAGACGGAAATGCTCTTTTAACTTTAAACCAAAAAAACTTATTTTGCCAAAAATCAGTCCAAATTGACTTAGAAATGAATTTAAAAATAAAATGAGGTATGAAAATGACTGAACTACATAAAACAAAAGCATATTATCCAAACAATAGTCGAAATTGGCTACTTGTGTGCGAAAAATTAAGGGTCGGTAATGATTATATTTGGTACTTGCAAAGCAAATATTTTCTCTTTCTCCCTAAAAAATTTAAAATTTCGCGTTTCTTTTGTTTTATTATTGCCTTATATGGTTATTCCATTGGTGTTTTTTATTCTGTGTGAAAAATACGCTTTTAATGAGTTTGGGGTTGAAATTTGGGAGGTAAAATGTCGTTGTTGAGTGAGAAAAATATTAAAAAAGTGAAATTTGTTATTTTTAAAAATTAAAAAGTATTAAGGTTATTGGTGTAAGGTAAGTTTAATCATCGAAGAAAACATTTTATTGAATTATTAAAAAGAAGCACATTTTTACACATTATCTTGATAATGTGTAAAAAAACAATTTTTGGATTTATGACCATGGAATCACTGAAAATTGACCATTCGACTATTAGAAGACGAAATAGCTCAAATGTTGGTCAATTGTGGACAAACATTGTCTGAAAATGATCGAAATTTTATAGACAATTATGTCTCGACAAATACATAGGACTTCCATTCGACGAAACCGACTGACAGTAGATGTTGCGTAATGAGTTTATTTCGTCAACGATTTCGGTATTATAAGAAATTTAAACATTTGGACTTATCGAGACATTTAATTTTATTCTGGCACCAATGGCGAGTCCAGCAAATACTTACAATAATTTTGGGATACCACCGCGACCAGGATTCGAACCCCGCCCCCCCCCCACCCCCTCCCATATTTCATTTAAAACTATTAATTTACAGATATAATCATGACCGGCCGAATATTCAAATTACAGAATTAACCATGAACAGTTCACTGAGAAATTTTTCGAAAATCCTGCCAGATTCGCTCAGTTGTATAAGAAGAACCTCTTAAAACCAGTGCTGCTGTAAACAGTTTTAACACACAATTGTTTAACAAATCATTTTTTGAACAAATGGTATATATTTCTTATAGTTTATTGTAAATAAATTGTAAAGTCTTATTTTTCCTTATGCTTTAAATTCTAGCTGCTTTTTCTAAAATTAGAATCTGAGGGCAAGAAAGTCACCAGAAATATTGTGGAAAAACTGATTGAAGTCCACGTATTCCACGAATAACCTGGACAGGCGCAATTAATATTGCCAAAGGTAACTAACTATATGCTTTAATAAACCATAAATTCAAAATTGATTCAGTGAAGTTCGCACATTTTATGTAAATGTGAAAACAAAATTTGAAAGAAAGTTGTTTAACACTGTTAAAAGTATTAAGTTAAAATTTCATATTGATACTGTGAAGAAGAAGTTTCTTTCCAAGTAGCACCAATCTTTGCCCGAAACATGCAGCGAGTACGCCAAACAAAGCACAACGGAGAGATCAACCTTTATATTTAAAATAAGTTGATTGATTCAATGGGCAATCCACTTAAATGACGTACACTTTTTTGGAGAAAAAAAACACTGATACGGTGTGTCTTTTACTCTTTTCTAACATAAATCCATTCAGTTATACATCTCAGCTGAGGGTCGTGGGAATTTATTTTGTATAAACAATTGCAGTAGAATTTAATTTTTTGCAGAAATATGTTCCTTTGGTGGTGTATGGATAAAGTCGTGTAGTGGATAAAAAGTTTCGGTACTTGGGTGGGGGTTCGAATCCCACCAGAGCCAGGAAATTAAAAATTGGATGAAATTTTCTCATCAACTACGATCAATGATTTAATAAAGACAACTAAGGCCCTTTGGTGGAGTGCAGATTTCGGGGCCGACATGGGTACATCGTCCATTTCAGGTTACTAGTTGATATTTATGGAGCTCGCGCAGATGGTATACTAAAATAGTGTGATTACTTAAATGTTGATTTAAAATTAGTAGAGCAACGTAGTTTTATCAAAACGACCAGTATTTCTAAATGTGTCATAATAAACACCGCTATACGATTTTACGTTATACGAGTATGTTCCTCTGTTCCATGGCCAGAAATTATCAGTTATCTGTTAGTCAAGATTATATTTCCTTCAAAATTAAGTGACTCAAAATACGAACGATTTCATTATATCCAAAAAGTAACAATCCTGTACAAACTCCTTTATTAAAGAAGTCTTTATAAATTATATCTAGGTGAGGTTACCAAGACGTTGGGAGTTTGGTTTCGAAATAATTAAACTTCAATTCTTTAATTTAAAAAAAATTGGTCGTCTCATCAGACTGCAGTGACCAAACTACAAAAATATTTAAAAATTTTGCATTTACATTCAAAGCATAATCACAATGCCTTAGCGAATTATTATTTTTCGCTACGCAGTTGCCAACCATTTCGTAACCTCGAATTTTATTGTATTTGACGCATACATGCGATTTCTATGTAAAATTTGGGTTATTTTGGGTTTCATATAGAAATCGCATGTATGCGTCAAATACAATAAAATTCGAGGCTACGAAGGGGTTGACAAATGCGTAGCGAAAAATAATCATTCGCTAAGGCATTGTGATTATACTTTGTATGTAAGTGCAAATTATTTTCAATATTTTTGTAGTTTGGTCACTGCAGTCTGATGAGACGACCGATTTTTTTTAAATTAAGGAATTCAAGTTTCATTAGTTCGAAACCAAACTTCTAACATTTTGGTAATCTCACCTATATAGATGTAACCCATATTTCTTTATAAATTGTTTCAAAATTTGGTATTTCTCGATATTATCTAAATAAATAAATAAAAGCTATATATTTATTGAAAAATCGGGTAATTTAATAAATTGTTAGATTAGAGAAATTGAGAATTATGTAGCCTACATCGCCTAATCTACCCCCCCTCCCCCCATAAAATAGATACGAGTTATATGAAATTTGCTGACTATACGGTGCTCGTATTTAAATTGTTTATTTGTATTGTTTATTACTACATTTCAGAAAAAAGGATACTCATTTTTAGGTACCGAACCTAATTACCCTGGTTGAGGATACGATCAACTACCGATTCAGCGAATTAGGATACGCGTGAAATTAGTAAAATTGATGTTCGAAAATGCTTTGTCGAAATTTTAAAGCGAGCCGCCAAGCGGTTGAGCATAATATGATATATGACGAATACAGCAACCGGAGTTTGATACTAATTTAATTTAAAAACAAAATGTATTTTACATTTTTATTTATTTGAAATAAAACGTTGATGCCATTACTGGTCTGTGAACTATATAACTATCAGCTTTTATTATAGAAAGAAAATCGCAAAGAGGCGTCGCATTCATCTAGGCAAACAAAACATTTGAGAAAAAAAAATCACGTCCAGAAAATAAACATCAATTTTAGTATTAAGTTGATTCTAAAACGTAGATTTGTAACTTCCTAAACTTGTCATTATAGCTGGCGGCGCTACGATTTTATTAAATGTTGCGTATGACTGAATTAAAAATTTAACTGACCTCAATTTGACCTCACGAACCGAGCTATCTTATTTAGGGTACTACACTGTCAAATGATCACCAGATTCGAATCGCATTCGTTGGTTAATATCGATGTACTATTGGTGGTTTTCTGTATTGACAAATGACCATCGGAATTGGTTCTCATCTGTTAGTCAAAGTTGTTATTATCGGACAGTTTTCGCTTATAGTTTACCATCAGTCAATTATGACTTACAATAGTTGGTCTGAACAATTAAATTGTATGCAGTCAAATTTGATCAACTAATGATTAGTATATATTTGTCCTACCGAAGTTGGTCGGATTTACCTAGACATAATTGACTATGATTTTCGACCAATATCCGGCAAGGATTAGACGCCCAAATGACTGAACATTTGTAAGCCATCAGACTGATTTTTGCCTCTAAGGGTCATTTAGTGGTAATTTTTCGGACAATACTTAAAAAATTGTTTTACGGTAGTATAGGTTTTTTGTTTTGTTTTTCTAATTTTTTTGTTTAGTCCAGCGACAAAAAAAGAAAAAAATTAATGCAAATCAATTGTTTCATTTATTTTTTGCGAGTAGCTTAACGAATACGAGTTTTGAAAATTTAAAAAGGCAAAAATTGGGATTATCGTGCTGTGATTTTAAAACGCTATTCAAAATTACAGTCAGGTGGAACTTGGCAGTTCTAATTTGATTAAGAAAGAAACATTTCATAATATAAAGGCAAGCAGTTGACCATAACTGATGAAATGATGGCAAATTCATTCTGAAACCAGGAAGCTGGTATTATTAACTATGAATGACAAATATGATTAGAATTATGTGTAATTTGCAGTACTGGGACGTTTGTTTTAGAATCCCATATATTATTTGAACTTTTCGCCGGCTTCTTAACCCGTTTTTGTTTCCGTTTAGGTAGTAAAATAAAAAAATTAATCATGATTTTAGAAATCATAACCCATATCGACGACAACCATATCGCCTAGCGGCCAGATGGCCGACAGCCACATCGCCGACAAGAGTTTTGGCCGACAAGCCCACTTAGCCGACAACCAGATCGCCGACAAGTCAGGTAGTCAACAGATAACCACACCGCAAGCACCCACATCGCCGACATCTCCGGAGCGTATTTCGGAATATTTTACACTTTCGTGTCGCGAATAGCGTAGACGATTGGTTTTTGCGTAGAAAATGTCGTCAATTTGTGGAATATGTAGATAATTTGTACGCAATGTAGATTATTGTTTTTGTTGCTGTTTTCCAAATGAGTTTTTCAGTGTGAGGACGAATAAATTCAATTTTTGCCACCCAAACAGGTGAGGTTAGTACATTTAAAAAAATGCATCCATTCATTCCATAATTCATTAAAACGGTAACTTCACATATTGTATAGTATTACTGGACAATTCCAAATTGCGTGGTCATTCATTTTCGCTATAATAAACTTAACGTTTACTGGAACTGATACCCAGTTCCTACTTCCTTCGATAATTATATTTAAAAGTTTATGTCTATGAAGCTAGCATGTAAAGTTAGCACGATATTTGCGATGGTAACACTCTTGGTTTGAATCTTAAACAATTTAACTTAAACAAAACAATCGTATAGGTTAGACGATAGTGATAATGGTTCGAGCTGACCCCTTCCAAGCATTTGTCGGACATTAATGCAATTTTCTATGAACTTCTTAGGAAAGTTTTAAAACAATCGTATGGTGTCGTTTGAAAGAGGCCAGCTCGAACCAATATTACAAAGGTCTGATCCATACAATTGCTTTGAAATTTGTCTTAAAAATTCGTTAAGGATTCTTTTACAAAACAAAATTAAATTCATGTCCGACAAATGCTTGGAAGATGCCAGCTCGAACCATTACTACTTCTGATTGCTTTGAAATTTCCAATTGTTCGAAATTTTTAGTTAATAATCAAATACGATAAAATTGAAAATAGTAGTTTTAAATTAATGTTTAATTCTCTTTCTAAATTAATTTCAATAAATTTGTTTATTTTTTTGTTATTTTCTATGTTTAAAATTTCGTACTAACTCCATCTAATACTCAAACCACTTTTAGAACAAAAATCAATTTAATTTTTTAAATTGATAAGACAGATGATAAATTTGGATTGTATTCTATAATTTACTTAAATAATATGTATAACTAATTTTCAAAATATTTAAATTATGATAGTTTGTGTTTTTTTTGTGTTTAGTATTTGATATAAAATAATTGGTTTAGATCTGTGATAAAAAATATTGCCAAACGTAATTTTAAACAAATCTTGCTAACTTTACGTGCTAGTTTCACATCGGTTAAAACTTATGTTTAACAAAATTTAGTAGAATATAACAACTACAGCTTTTACATTATTCAGTCGGCTTAAATATACCAATAATTTTCCGGGTTGGGCGAAGTAGATTACGTTGGCACGTAATCTACTACGAAGATTACAAAGCGAATTTTTGTGTCCTTTTTGTCGATAATGTAGACAACGTCGATAACCTAGGAAATGAGAGAGGGAATTAAAGTACGCCATTTCACAATAGTTGTCGTTAAACGTCTCGTTCAAATGAGTACATGGCCAATCAGGACAACATTCATCGTACGGTTAGTATAATGAAAATTCAACCACAAGCGAAAACCAACCATAGACTTCTCCCGACCCAAATGCCCGATTTAATCTAGCATCCTATTCGGTCACCTCTCTAATATGCCTGTTTCACATTTAATTGTTTCACTATATTTAAGGAAGAAATATATACATCAATTGTCGCAGTATTTATTGCCGATGATAGATAATTAACAATTTAGTTAGGACTAAATATTAGGCTCAGTATGGTTTATGAATAACGTATAACAACTACAACCACCACAAACTAAGGGCAATTTAAAATAAATTAGTAGTAGTAAATTTCCGACCAACAAAATTGATGGTTAGTTCATACTAGTTGTTCATAGATGGCACAAAACAAACCCTGTCTGATATTTGTGCTGTAAGCCTCAATTGACTAAGTTGATTTAACAAAGTCATATATTTTGTTAATTAATTTAACAAATAATTAATATCATTTGAAATTAGTGCACCATAACAAAACTATGAAAATCAAATGAAAAATTATCGAAATGTAAGCTCGTAAATTGACTTTTCATCGCCCGCTTGGTGAGTAGTAGCTGAATCTTTCACATTTAGTTTAGTTAGTTTAATTAAGCTGGTTAAGGCACAAAGCATTCTTTAAGATTTGCTTACTATATTAAGACGTACCCCTGTTCAACAATATTTATACACGGCTACATGAACAATTCTAAACTAAGTTTGAAGTTTTGATATAAATATCATGCATATTATGGTTTTAAAATATTCGAGACATCCATATGTAACTGGTATAAACTAAACTTCAATTTAGTTAGTTGAAAATTAAGACACAAAATCGACGTTATGAATACAATATTAGACGAAAAATGGTGTAAATCACACAGTAGAAGCCAGATAATTCAATCACTACTGGTGAAATTACAAGGCGGGGTTGTCGACGTTGTCGGCAAGTAATTGATGCTGTCGGCGAAACGCAACCTAAACACAATACTGGCGGATACTAGTTATTAATAGTATCGGCCATTGCGATATTTTCTTCAGAATATTTGTATTTTTCACTGGCCAGAATCAATATTTAATCACTTTAAAGTGAGCCTAAATTACCTCTAAATTAAAGGTAATCTTCAAATAAAGTAGAAGTAATTAGTAGGTACAGCCTAAAGCTTTTGTAAGTTCCTTTCTACTGGCTTAAAACCGATTCTGCAACGGTGGAAAGGGTTCAAATATTATCACGCATATCATTCAGTAAGTTACCCGGTATAGCTAATGTAACGTTGATCCCAGTTTAACACTTACCTCCAAATATTGATATAGTCAGAACCAACTAGATATTAAGAGCCGTAGCGAACAATCAACGGCATGGTGTGTTAAGTAGTTTTGTTCGCGTGATGAGGTGTTCGTCACATGTGACACCTATTGAAGAACTCAGGCATCGATTGCATATACCCTTCTTTTAAATCTGGTTGTATTCTAGTTTCTTCTCTAGCTGTAGAAAGTGTTGAAATGCTTGTGGTCTATAACTTGCTAAGTGGTTTAATTGTGCCTATGTTATGGGCAGATGTCATTATATTTTTATATTGGGTCCTCAGTCGTGATTTTTGTAAAGAATAATTCATATTCGTAAGTTTCTTCGTCCCACGATTCTCCTCTATTGGGTAGTGGTAACCACTTGAGTTGAAACGGAAATAATTCAACAATCAGTTTTAATGGTGCCCTTGATATTTGATCACTGACTGAGCATCTGACTGAAAAGTACGTCGTATTTGATACGATACCAATGTTTGGACAATCGTCCTTTTTAGCGGGCCACAATGTCCCTAAAGAGGGTGCAGCTTTTGTTACGATTTCTTCGATTTGACAATTATCAAACAAGAATCGTACAGTTTGAAATAGGGCAAATTAGCCCCAACTCGAGATGTATGTAATATGTTTTTGGCCAATCTAAAAACCGGTGTGAAGTTTTTAACGAAAAGTGTAGCTACACAAATTAATGAAAAGTGTAGTTACACAAATTAACGAAAAGTGTAACTTCTAAAAAGTGTAGCAATTAAAAGTGTAAATAATACACCTACTAAAAAAAGACCGTCAAAAATGTATACTTCATGCAAATACCGGGATCAAATTTTATCATAATAATTCTAGTCTAAAAGTTAGCGTTATTACAAGTAAAAAAATTAATTCTTTAAATGTTTGAAATGATATACATATCCGAATCTATGGTTGATTAAAAAAAACTCAGAGATGAATCCAATTGTTGGCATATAACGACCAATAGTTAACAACTTAAGCTGTTCAAAACAGTTAACTAAATTAAAATAAATTGTTTTGAAATGGATTCACACAAGAATTAGGATATACATTTCATAAAAATTCAAATATTTTTCAAAATACTTGCTACACTATGGCCAATTGCAAAAATCTCAGAGATGTTACCAAGTGTGGACATATATTTTCTGAAAGTGGATGAATCGTTCTGTTCAAAACAGTTAACCACGTCAAAAGAAAAAGATTTGGGATTGCTTCACAACAATTTTAATTCGGTAAATTTAATGAATATTCTGATATTCGTCAAAATATCTGCTACACTATTGCCGATTCCAAAAATCTCAGAGATGTTACCAAGTGTGGGCATATATTTTCTGAAAGTGGATGAATCGGCCTGTTCAAAACAGTTAACCACGTCAAAATAAAAAGATTTGGGATTGCTTCACAACAATTTTAATTCGGTAAATTTAATGAATATTCTGATATTCGTCAAAATATCTGCTACACTATTGCCGATTCCAAAAATCTCAGAGATGTTACCAAGTGTGGGCATATATTTTCTGAAAGTGGATGAATCGTCCTGTTCAAAACAGTTAACCACGTCAAAATAAAAAGATTTGGGATTGCTTCACAACAATTTTAATTCGGTAAATTTAATGAATATTCTGATATTCGTCAAAATATCTGCTACACTATTGCCGATTCCAAAAATCTCAGAGATGTTACCAAGTGTGGGCATATATTTTCTGAAAGTGGATGAATCGGCCTGTTCAAAACAGCTAACCACGTCAAAATAAAAAGATTTGGGATTGCTTCACAACAATTTTAATTCGGTAAATTTAATGAATATTCTGATATTCGTCAAAATATCTGCTACACTATTGCCGATTCCAAAAATCTCAGAGATGTTACCAAGTGTGGGCATATATTTTCTGAAAGTGGATGAATCGGCCTGTTCAAAACAGCTAACCACGTCAAAATAAAAAGATTTGGGATTGCTTCACAACAATTTTAATTCGGTAAATTTAATGAATATTCTGATATTCGTCAAAATATCTGCTACACTATTGCCGATTCCAAAAATCTCAGAGATGTTACCAAGTGTGGGCATATATTTTCTGAAAGTGGATGAATCGTCCTGTTCAAAACAGTTAACCACGTCAAAATAAAAAGATTTGGGATTGCTTCACAACAATTTTAATTCGGTAAATTTAATGAATATTCTGATATTCGTCAAAATATCTGCTACACTATTGCCGATTCCAAAAATCTCAGAGATGTTACCAAGTGTGGGCATATATTTTCCGAAAGTGGATGAATCGTCCTGTTCAAAACAGTTAACCACGTCAAAATAAAAAGATTTGGGATTGCTTCACAACAATTTTAATTCGGTAAATTTAATGAATATTCTGATATTCGTCAAAATATCTGCTACACTATTGCCGATTCCAAAAATCTCAGAGATGTTACCAAGTGTGGGCATATATTTTCTGAAAGTGGATGAATCGGCCTGTTCAAAACAGTTAACCACGTCAAAATAAAAAGATTTGGGATTGCTTCACAACAATTTTAATTCGGTAAATTTAATGAATATTCTGATATTCGTCAAAATATCTGCTACACTATTGCCGATTCCAAAAATCTCAGAGATGTTACCAAGTGTGGGCATATATTTTCTGAAAGTGGATGAATCGGCCTGTTCAAAACAGCTAACCACGTCAAAATAAAAAGATTTGGGATTGCTTCACAACAATTTTAATTCGGTAAATTTAATGAATATTCTGATATTCGTCAAAATATCTGCTACACTATTGCCGATTCCAAAAATCTCAGAGATGTTACCAAGTGTGGGCATATATTTTCTGAAAGTGGATGAATCGGCCTGTTCAAAACAGCTAACCACGTCAAAATAAAAAGATTTGGGATTGCTTCACAACAATTTTAATTCGGTAAATTTAATGAATATTCTGATATTCGTCAAAATATCTGCTACACTATTGCCGATTCCAAAAATCTCAGAGATGTTACCAAGTGTGGGCATATATTTTCTGAAAGTGGATGAATCGGCCTGTTCAAAACAGTTAACCACGTCAAAATAAAAAGATTTGGGATTGCTTCACAACAATTTTAATTCGGTAAATTTAATGAATATTCTGATATTCGTCAAAATATCTGCTACACTATTGCCGATTCCAAAAATCTCAGAGATGTTACCAAGTGTGGGCATATATTTTCTGAAAGTGGATGAATCGTCCTGTTCAAAACAGTTAACCACGTCAAAATAAAAAGATTTGGGATTGCTTCACAACAATTTTAATTCGGTAAATTTAATGAATATTCTGATATTCGTCAAAATATCTGCTACACTATTGCCGATTCCAAAAATCTCAGAGATGTTACCAAGTGTGGGCATATATTTTCCGAAAGTGGATGAATCGTCCTGTTCAAAACAGTTAACCACGTCAAAATAAAAAGATTTGGGATTGCTTCACAACAATTTTAATTCGGTAAATTTAATGAATATTCTGATATTCGTCAAAATATCTGCTACACTATTGCCGATTCCAAAAATCTCAGAGATGTTACCAAGTGTGGGCATATATTTTCTGAAAGTGGATGAATCGGCCTGTTCAAAACAGTTAACCACGTCAAAATAAAAAGATTTGGGATTGCTTCACAACAATTTTAATTCGGTAAATTTAATGAATATTCTGATATTCGTCAAAATATCTGCTACACTATTGCCGATTCCAAAAATCTCAGAGATGTTACCAAGTGTGGGCATATATTTTCTGAAAGTGGATGAATCGTCCTGTTCAAAACAGCTAACCACGTCAAAATAAAAAGATTTGGGATTGCTTCACAACAATTTTAATTCGGTAAATTTAATGAATATTCTGATATTCGTCAAAATATCTGCTACACTATTGCCGATTCCAAAAATCTCAGAGATGTTACCAAGTGTGGGCATATATTTTCTGAAAGTGGATGAATCGGCCTGTTCAAAACAGCTAACCACGTCAAAATAAAAAGATTTGGGATTGCTTCACAACAATTTTAATTCGGTAAATTTAATGAATATTCTGATATTCGTCAAAATATCTGCTACACTATTGCCGATTCCAAAAATCTCAGAGATGTTACCAAGTGTGGGCATATATTTTCTGAAAGTGGATGAATCGGCCTGTTCAAAACAGCTAACCACGTCAAAATAAAAAGATTTGGGATTGCTTCACAACAATTTTAATTCGGTAAATTTAATGAATATTCTGATATTCGTCAAAATATCTGCTACACTATTGCCGATTCCAAAAATCTCAGAGATGTTACCAAGTGTGGGCATATATTTTCTGAAAGTGGATGAATCGGCCTGTTCAAAACAGCTAACCACGTCAAAATAAAAAGATTTGGGATTGCTTCACAACAATTTTAATTCGGTAAATTTAATGAATATTCTGATATTCGTCAAAATATCTGCTACACTATTGCCGATTCCAAAAATCTCAGAGATGTTACCAAGTGTGGGCATATATTTTCTGAAAGTGGATGAATCGGCCTGTTCAAAACAGCTAACCACGTCAAAATAAAAAGATTTGGGATTGCTTCACAACAATTTTAATTCGGTAAATTTAATGAATATTCTGATATTCGTCAAAATATCTGCTACACTATTGCCGATTCCAAAAATCTCAGAGATGTTACCAAGTGTGGGCATATATTTTCCGAAAGTGGATAAATCGTCCTGTTCAAAACAGTTAACCACGTCAAAATAAAAAGATTTGGGATTGCTTCATGACAATTTTAATTCGGTAAATTTAATGAATATTCTGATATTCGTCAAAATATCTGCTACACTATTGCCGATTCCAAAAATCTCAGAGATGTTACCAAGTGTGGGCATATATTTTCCGAAAGTGTTAGCAGATATTTTGACTATTAACATCTAGTAACATCTCTGAGATTTTTGGAATCGGCAATAGTGTAGCAGATATTTTGACGAATATCAGAATATTCATTAAATTTACCGAATTAAAATTGTCATGAAGCAATCCCAAATCTTTTTATTTTGACGTGGTTAACTGTTTTGAACAGGACGATTTATCCACTTTCGGAAAATATATGCCCACACTTGGTAACATCTCTGAGATTTTTGGAATCGGCAATAGTGTAGCAGATATTTTGACGAATATCAGAATATTCATTAAATTTACCGAATTAAAATTGTTGTGAAGCAATCCCAAATCTTTTTATTTTGACGTGGTTAACTGTTTTGAACAGGCCGATTCATCCACTTTCAGAAAATATATGCCCACACTTGGTAACATCTCTGAGATTTTTGGAATCGGCAATAGTGTAGCAGATATTTTGACGAATATCAGAATATTCATTAAATTTACCGAATTAAAATTGTTGTGAAGCAATCCCAAATCTTTTTATTTTGACGTGGTTAGCTGTTTTGAACAGGCCGATTCATCCACTTTCAGAAAATATATGCCCACACTTGGTAACATCTCTGAGATTTTTGGAATCGGCAATAGTGTAGCAGATATTTTGACGAATATCAGAATATTCATTAAATTTACCGAATTAAAATTGTTGTGAAGCAATCCCAAATCTTTTTCTTTTGACGTGGTTAACTGTTTTGAACAGAACGATTCATCCACTTTCAGAAAATATATGTCCACACTTGGTAACATCTCTGAGATTTTTGCAATTGGCCATAGTGTAGCAAGTATTTTGAAAAATATTTGAATTTTTATGAAATGTATATCCTAATTCTTGTGTGAATCCATTTCAAAACAATTTATTTTAATTTAGTTAACTGTTTTGAACAGCTTAAGTTGTTAACTATTGGTCGTTATATGCCAACAATTGGATTCATCTCTGAGTTTTTTTTAATCAACCATAGATTCGGATATGTATATCATTTCAAACATTTAAAGAATTAATTTTTTTACTTGTAATAACGCTAACTTTTAGACTAGAATTATTATGATAAAATTTGATCCCGGTATTTGCATGAAGTATACATTTTTGACGGTCTTTTTTTAGTAGGTGTATTATTTACACTTTTAATTGCTACACTTTTTAGAAGTTACACTTTTCGTTAATTTGTGTAACTACACTTTTCATTAATTTGTGTAGCTACACTTTTCGTTAAAAACTTCACACCGGTAATCTAAAACAACCCCATAAACCATCAGAGTACTTAACTAGTGACAAACAGCGTGTTCTAACACAGGTGTTCATTCGCAGGTGTTCATTCAGGCAATAAATACTGTCAAAGCCTGGTAAATACTGTATTAAAATATTTTGGCTTTGCGATTTCAAAAATGCGTAATTCCCAAGCAGCGAATTTATATTATGCAGCAACTAACGAAGTACCAAGCGCAGCTCTACCGTGAAGCTAAAAATATAAAGTTACAAATATTTATGGTGCAAATTTGGTCAAATATATTTACGTAAATCAGCAGAAAGTGATGTTCACTATATCATAATCTATGTATGAATGATATTTTTCTCGAACGCAACAATGACCACCCGATTGAAGATTCACAAAGAGGTTATGGAGCTGCCGATGCATCTAAAATTAAAAATAATGTTTAAGTACAAATACTACTAACCTATATAAGCTAATCTTATCTTTTATAAATTTATCGTGGATGTTCACTTTTAAAATTGTTTTCTCGTTAGAAAAACTGCTTATAGTTGTTTATATAAATTTGACAGCTTTTGTTTACATTTTACCTCTATGTTGTCGATAATGCAGCTCATGAAAAATGCGACATTCCATATATATTATTTTAGTGTATTGCTCAACCATCCAATTTATTAGTATCCTTCTTATACTCGTACGGCGTATCGATTCATTTCATTACTGCGTTTGTAATTAAAAGACCAAAATTTGCTTGGACTGATCATGTTTACAATTTTATTAATGAATGTCGTGGGTATTTTTTGCCTCATTATAACTTTAAGGCATGTTCGATCTACTGAGGAGGCACTGTTGCATTTTCTAAGTAATATATATTTGACCATAAACAAGTGTCTAAAGCTTACTGCTTTATTTCTAGATATATCCAAAGCATTCGATCGATAGTGTTGACGACATTCTGCTTAATAAATTGAGGTTTATAGTCGTCAAGTGGTCTATCAGTGACCCAGGTAACTTGAGTTGTGGTGTTCCCCAGGGCTCCGTGCTTGGACCCCTGCTATTTCTTATTTACTTTAATTACATTTTCGGAACCAATCTGTTGGGTCAAACCACAGCGTTCGCCGACGACCTGGCGTTGAGTTATCCATTTGATTGCAATTCATCAGTATCTCAACTTGCATTACTTACTGTAAACGATAAATCTAGTTATGAATTTTACACGACCAAACGTAGGAGTTGTCCCAAATACATTGAGGTTTCATAGTTACTTATGCAACAGAAATCCCTGCTCTCCACAGCGCTGTCAACTTCTAAGTGTGAATGAGTTTAAATACTTGGGCCTAATTGTTGGCTCGCAGTTAAATTCGTATTCTTTCCATTATAAAGTCAGGCAAAGCGTTATCGCTGCTGTTTATAAATTTTACAATCTGAAACCGTTCTGTTCTGAAGCCACATTAAGAAAACTCTATCATGCCCTGGTTGAATCAATAATTATGTATGCTATCTCTAGTTGGGGTGGGATTTATTTTTCACATATTGGAGATCTGTATATTGCACAGAAACGGATTGTTAAAATAATTTGTAACCGTTTTGTAAGGACCAGCACAGTTCCACTTTTTGTGAGCTCAGGCTTCTACCTTTAAGATATTTATACGTTTTTAAAGTGTTGAAAATGTTTTTTATAACATACTTATAACATGAGGAATCCAAACATCTTTGCCGGTGTTCGATGCAATAATGAAAAATATAGGCGTTTTTATCTCTTTACGGCACCTTACTGGTTTCATATGTTACCAAAGCACTTAAAACTCCTCACAACAGAGCACAAATAGCAATTTGAATGTAAATTACAAATTTGGCTGTCTAATATAAATGCTATTGAGCAATATTTTTAACTACAACTCTGCATATTTTTTCATTTTTTTAAATATTATTTAAGCTTGTAAAGTTAATATTATTTTGTAAACATATAACGGGTATCTCATCAAGAGCGCCGGATTTAAATTTGCCGCCATTTTGTTAATACGAGTTGTACGGAGATTTTTTTTTGACAGCTGTCACGAACAGACCCACGCCATTTAAGAATATGGAGAAGTATTCAAACCAACAACGTTTAATTATTGTAAAAACACATTACAAAAATGGTGAAAGTTTTGCGAAAACAGCTCGCCAATTATGTCAAAATGGTCTATTAATGTCTTTAATTACAAAATCTACGCTGATGGATCAGAAGATTATTCTTCGTCGTCCTTGTCGGTCACCCGAAAATATAGCCACGGTAAGGGAATCTGTGGTCGAGAATCCAGGAACTTCAATCCGGCATCGTGGCCAAGAATTAAACATTTCCAGAAGCACTATGCAATGAATTTTGGTAAAAGATCTGCAGTTGCACGCGTACAAGGTTCAATTGGTGCAAGAAATCAAGCCAAGAGACCATGCGCAGCACCGTGAATTTGCTGATTGGGTGTTGGAAAATCATCAAATTAATGCGGATTTTTCGAAGAAAATCATTTTTTCAGATGAGGCACATTTTCAACTCGACCGATACGTAAATAAGCAAAACTGTCGGATTTGGGGTGCTAAAAATCTTTGTGTGATACTCAAACAACCAATGCGTCCACCGCGAGAAACTGTTTGGTGTGCATTTTGGGCTGGCAGAGTAATTGGCCGTATTTCTTTGAAAATCCGGCTGAAAATGAGCTAACTGTTATTGGAGTGCGGTATCGCGAAATGTTAACGGAGTTTTTGTGCACCGAATTGGATGTAATTGATGTGGAGGACATTTTTTTCCAACAAGACGTTTCCAGGCCTAAGTTTCCAAAATCATGCGATCTAACACCGATGGACTTTTTTCTTTGAGGCTATGTGAAGGAAAAGGTGTATGCGAATAAGCCTGAAACAGTTGAACATCTTAAAGAGGAAATACGGCGCGTTATTGGTGCAATACAAAATTTCAACAAAAGAATAACCCTGTGCCAGAGGTTTCGTGGTGGCCATTTGCCTGATGTTGTATTTCACGTTTAATCGGAACTATTTTTTTTTAAGTTGAAATAAAAATGTTCGCTTAATTCAAAAATAAATGTGTTTTCTTTAAAATTAAATCCGGCGCTCGTGCTGAGACACCCTTTAATATTAAACTTTAGTTTATTAGATACCCGAGCTGCCAATATTAATGTTTTAATAATTGTCAATAACTCCATTTCTTTTGTTTAGCAATTGTTACTAGAGAATAAGAAATAATTTGTAATACTTGCTTCAATTTAATTTTAGGTATTTCCTTGCCTAGGAAGTTTTACTTTAATTCTACTTGTGTATTTTATTGTATTTTGTAATCCAACATTTATGATTTTGATTGAAATAAAGATAATAATAATAAAAAATAAAAATAAATTTCTTCGATTTGACAATTATCAAGCAAGAATCGTACAGGTTGAAACAGGGCATAACCTCAACTCGAGATGTATAGAACATATTTTTGGTCCATCTAAGACAACCCTATAAACCGTCAGGGTACTTAACGAGTGACAAATAGCTTAACACGTCGCAGGTGTTCATTCTTCAATAAATACTTTCAAAGCCTGGTAAATACTATATTAAAATATTGTGGCTTCGCGATTTCAAAAATGCGTACCCTTTGAATGGTGAAATTTATGTAGGTAAACAACCCAATGAGCCCCGTTCGAGCGATTATGCGTTAAACTTATTTCATCGATTATCTGCGCCATATGTCAATAAAGAGCACACAACTATGTGCTATGGTCAACTTATTTACCAGTTGCGTAATGGCAAAACTTTTACTACAAAAAAACAACAATAATTGGCATAATTCGCAAGATTAAACCGGATTTACCATAAGAATTTACTGGTAAAACAGATGTAAAAAACAGGGAACTAAATTCGTCAAAATTTTGCTTTCACAATAATTTGACTCTATTAAGCTATATACCGAAACCAAATAAGGACGTCCATTTGTTATCAACGTTACACGAGGATGACAGCATTGACAGTGAATCAAATAAATCCAATACCATCTTAGACTACAACGCGAAAACCCAAGCGGTGGCCGATGATTCTATATTTTAATATGGGTGTGCCAATCCTCAACTTTTCGATGGTAATCGAAAAGCATCAGAGAGAAAAAAATTGTCTAAACAATTTAGCAATGCAATTGACTCAGGCACATATATTAGAGCGCATGTAGAACCCACAACGATTAAAAAAAATGTAAAAATTGCTAGCAAGTAAATAGGCTATAATGTGTTGGGTATAGGGTGCATTGCGCCATCGGAAAAGCAATTTCGTAACGTCTAAGATGTTACCTTTGCCCTTTGAACAAAATAATCGATTGCAATGTGCTAGTGCCGCAGTTCTAAATAACTTCTAAACATGCCCAGAAACTCAAGTGTCAAAGTGAAACATAAATATCTATAAATCTCTTTGAATGCACCCACGTGCCAAGATGTTGTAACAAATCCAACTCGTTATTTAATTATGGTTCTACTTCTTTGACCACTAATTAACCACCATCATAATAATCATCGTATATTATGATTGATATAACACAAGACTTCTAACCAACGTACAAAACCATTTGGTTAAGGTATTAATTTCGTATGCATAGCTATTTAACTGTACATATATACAGCCAATTTATAACACCACCGTCGTATTGTAAATTATGTTTAGATATGGTCAAATTGAAGTGTTTTAAATAAAATATACCCGGTATGTTAAATGACCCCATCACAATATTTTTAAATGCTGTACTTTGGCGTTCATATGAGTATACGGTTGGTACATCATTACGACATTACACAAAAAAAAACGTAATACTCGTATAGAGCAATAATAAAAACATTAACATAGATATTGTATTAAATGTCCTGGTTTCATCAACCAAAAACAATACACATAACAGAACACATCGTCGGGTACTCAAGAAAGCGAAACGGAATATTTAACGAAAAAAAAAAAAATTATTTTGTAAGTTGAATGACGATGGACGGTGTATTGTTGAATGAATTACTCGTATGTATGGCGTACTCGTATAATAAATATTATGTTGTTGCTTATTATGTCGTATTTTTACTTTTGCTAGTTCAGAGATTTCATTTGCATATTTTGCATTTATAATAAATTATTAATAAAAATAAAATAACATTTCAAATAAGTAAGACAATAAAAAATAATAAGATGGATTAAAGATTTAAAAATAGGAAGTCAATTGATGGATGTCATTATTGAGTAACATAATAATGTGCGATATGCATATAACATGAATATATGTAAGTAATAAATTGATGTATGAAATAGAAAGTTTTTTCATTATGACGAATTTTTAATAAAATTAGTGAAATTATTACGGCTTATTTTCTACAATTTCGTCACACCATCCACTCGATGATCATTTACATTTTACCTCAATAATACGCACGGATTTTACAGAACGATGTGTATGGAAATTACAAACTTGATTCTGTTGCAGTATTCATGTTTTCAACTGGAATTTTTACTGTAATACTTTAGATTTGTTAGGTCTTCATTTAATAACCAAGACAGAATCATAATGAGTAAGTAGGTGTATCTGATATATTACCGGTATTGGATTAAAATTACTAAATTACCTTTATAATGCTTTTTGTCAACAACGTGGGAATGCAGTGAAGTTGTAACAGAGAAATCATTTAATTTTACTCTTTTGATCTTCTTGATATCCTCATTGGATTTATTTTCGCCCATCATGAGCTTTGTTTATAAATCCTAGAAAAATCTCAAACTAATAAATCTCTAATATATATTGGATAGTTAAATGATAAATAATATCAATCACAAATCTTTAGATATACCGGAGTGACGTTTCTAACGTAAATTAAAAGTGTAGCTACACAAATTCACAAAAAAGTGTAGCGTACACAAGAGAGAGAGAGACAGTTTCCGCAATATAGCCACTACCATTATCGAATAGTAGACATTCGAGCCTATTCAAATTAGTATATTGCGACTATATCTAGGTTTGGACTAATTTATGTGTTTAACCTCAATTGGTAAATACAAAAATCTTTGAAAACATTAATATTTTTTTTAAATTTATTAAAAGAAATCTATTCTGTGATTTACATGTATGATTTCAGAATTTAATTTGAAACAAAAATATTAAAAAAAAATAAAATAAAGAAAATTAAAACACAGAAATATATAAATCAAATCTTGATTTAACAATTAAAAATTTAAAAAATAATTCTTAAGTATAATTTTGAACTTGTCCTTTGATAAATTAAAGTCATATAGGTCGTCAACGATGTTGAACGATTTAGACGACCTATTAATGGGGTTATTTTCTCCATAGTTTGTGGAATGGTGTTCAAGTGCTAAAAATTCATGGTTTCGAAATGTTCTGCAAGGCACATGAATTGATATGTTTTCCAAAATGTATGCTGAATCAATGTGACCAAGCAAAACGTTACCAATGAAAGCCGCACCTATGAGAAGTCGTCTATTTTCAAGCGTGCATATTTTGTAATCCGTGCATCTTCTTGAGTATGGATGTAACCGAGCCACATTTTCATGGAATGGTAAATTGTGGTCGTAATTCCACTGAAAGTCACTTTTCTTTAACATGAAAACCAGAATGCTTTCAATTCTTTTAATGTGTACAACATAGTATGGATTCCAGACCGGTACAGCGTATTCCAGTTGAGATCGAACGTAAGCGAAATAGAATGAACATAAGGTTTGAATATCTTTAAATTCACCAGTCCACCTTTTAACAAATCCAAACATGCCATTAGCTCTCGCAATACAATTTTCAATTTGTCTATTGAAACTAGCATTCTCGACAAATGTAACACCTGGATCTATGATCTCATTAACTCTTTACAATACTTCGTTGTTGACTTTGTGTGAACTAATTAACGGATTTCTTTTTCGATGGAAAGAAATGATTTTACATTTCTTAATATTTAAGTAAACCAAACTTCAGGTCATTTAATCTAAAGCTAGCAGAACCCAAATCGAAAATCGGACCAAAACCGAAATTAGAACGCAAAACAAGATCAATTAACATACAAATAATTTTAGGTTCATTATGACCTAATCAAATGCCCCATTAAAAAATTTTGGGCTCCACTAGTTCTTGACCAAACTTCAGGTCATTTAATCTAAAGCTAGCAGAACCCAAATCGAAAATCGGACCAAAACCGAAATTAGAACCCAAAACAAGATCAATTAACATACAAATAATTTTAGGCTCAATATGGCCTAATCAAAGGCCCCATTAAAAAATGTTGGGCTCCACTAGTTCTTGACCAAACTTCAGGTCATTTAATCTAAAGCTAGCAGAACCCAAATCGAAAATGGGACCAAAACCGAAATTAAAACCCAAAACAAGATCAATTAACATACAAATAATTTTAGGCTCATTATAGCTTAATCAAATGTCCCATTAAAAAATTTTGGGCTCCACTAGTTCCTGACCAAACTTCAGGTCATTTAGTCTGAAGCTATCATGGCTAGCTCGCCATGGCGAGGCAAATCTTCCACCACATCTCGAACGCTTTTGATTGCAATGTAGCACTCATATGTACGATTTTTTGATAAAGTCGATCTACCGTAAGCCTTCGGTGACATTTTGAGAGATTCAGCACACGAAATTACATTTGAAATTCAAAATTTGAGACCAATTCTTTGTTCGATATTTGTATTCATTATAGAAATCGTAAAACACACTTGATATGAACTGACTAAATAGAGCACTGTAAACAAACTAAATAACAAATCGCACTCGAACTTCACGTCAAGATGGAGGACAGTTGTGCCAACTTACTGATATTTTTACAATCCCTTTAAGTTTGCTTTTAAATGATCATTTGCCGTCACTTTTTTGACAGAATGTAAAAGCAAATTTTTTTAGGTATTTTCAAAAATTATTAATTTTATTTAAAATGGTTTAATTTTCTTTTTTATAAATTAACATTGAGAAATAAATTTTTGAGCTTCCGTGTAGTTTTCTTATTCCCTTGCTAAAATCATCGTATTCTACAAAATGTTCCTCTTCTGGACATATTGCAGTGTAGTGTCCAGTTGCACTACCATCAAACGTCTTTATTGGTTTCTTGTATTTTGCAATTCCTATTAATGTGTATTGCTGGAGCTTGAATCTGACTGTTTGTGGTATATCGTTTAGCGAAATCAGTTCCATTTCTGGCAAGTCTCTAGTTACGACATAAATGAGCCTAAAATTATTTGATTTGTTTGTTTGATCTTGTTTTGGGTTCTAATTTCGGTTTTGGTCCGATTTTCGATTTGGGTTCTGCTAGCTTTAGATTAAATGACCTGAAGTTTGGTCAAGAACTAGTGGAGCTCAAAATTTTTTAATGGGGCATTTGATTAGGTCATAATGAACCTAAAATTATTTGTATGTTAATTGATCTTGTTTTGGGTTCTAATTTCGGTTTTGGTCCGATTTGCGATTTGGGTTCTGCTAGCTTTAGATTAAATGACCTGAAGTTTGGTCAAGAACTAGTGGAGCCCAAAATTTTTTAATGGGGCATTTGATTAGGCCATAATGAGCCTAAAATTATTTGCATGTTAATTGATCTTGTTTTGGGTTCTAATTTCGGTTTTGGTCCGATTTTCGATTTGGATTCTGCTAGCTCTGAAATGATAAAGCCTTATGCCTTTTCTAGAATGAGCAGAACAATAAAATTTACATAGGGCATTTAATTAGCCTAAAACTAACCATTAATTTTCCAATTGTTTTTAAAATATTTTTTGATATGGGTTCTGCTAACTTTTTCTAAAGCTAGCAGAACCCATCGTTTCTGTTGGAAGGGGTGGAGCCCAAAATTTTTTAGTGGAGCATTTAATTAGCCTATTATTAGCCTATAATTATTTATCCTATCTTGTAATGTTCTGCTGTATGGGTTCTGCTAGCTAAAGGGACGTATTAAATTAGTTGAGTCAAATACAATATCTAACGACTTGTGATTGATATCGTTAATTACAAAAGGTAACACGGATTCTGAAATTTTGAAAGTGTCATGTCGTTGCTGAAGACAAGATCCAGTAATCTGTCACGATTATTAGCAATTGTGTTTATCTGGTTCAAATTATAACCAAGCATGGCGTCCACAAATAAAGATTCAGCATCTGTTTTTATGTTGTTTGGAAAAATACAATTTAGTTCCGGGTCCAGATTCCATATTATAGTTGGAAGGTTAAAATCACCAAGCACAAGAACTAAATCTGACGAGTTTGCAGTATTAATAACTTCATCAATCGCATCGATGCAAGTTGCGTAATGATTACAATTTGATTGAGGTGGTACATACGCTGCGTAAATGAGTAGATTGGTTTGGTTAATTTTGATTTTTACACCAATTTGTTTGACTCTCGATGGGGCTAAAGTTACTGGAGCTTTCCAGAGTTTAGAATGTACTGCTATCAGTACGCCACTACCCGATTCCTTTGAGCTAGTTTCGAGAGACCGATCGCATCTGTAGACAACGTAATCATGGCCAAAAAATTCACTGTTCATTATGCCGGGCTTTAATGAAGTTTCACAAATTACATAGATTAGGTAGTTTGATTTTAAAACGAAGTTATAAAACTTAGATGCTTTTGATGCCATTTTGTTGACGTTTTCATAGTAAATTGCACATTTCTCATAAACCAACCTTTTCTTGAATTTTATGGGTTGATTTACTTTTAAAGTAGTAGTGTAGGCTCGAGCTTTCGTTAAAAGCGAGTGTAGTCTATCATTAGCCACTGGATAGTCATGACTTTACTAGATTCGGGTACCTTAAGCTGGGAGATTAATTGTTTATCAGCTTTGGTAAAGGTTAGATAGAATGTGTTATCCAACAGAGGTATCGACATCAAAGTTGACGGCAGGTTTATAAATTTGTTTGAAATTTGCACGGTATTCATACTACTGATGGTAGGGTAGTATTCCGTTAGAGCAGATGTAACATCAACTGGGCATCTATACGCCACATTCAAGTATTCCGTCTTTGTTACGAATGCGCTTGCATCGAAAAATCTCGTGTTGGCATGATGTAATCTGTCAATATATGGTATTTGATTTTTATCACCCAGAAGATATATTTCAGAACATTTACTAAGGATAACCACGAGTCTTATATATCCAGCATGCACCATCATGTACTCATCAATAAAAACTGTATCGTAGGTCCGATTTACATTGATTACTATTTGCATATCAGTATATTTTTTATTTGGTTTTAATTATAAATTATTAACTGAAAATTAGTTTACGTTGTTTTTCGGATAAATTAATTGTATGTTAAATATAGATTATTTTCATACACTTTTAAAAATGTGATTTGTATACGTCACACTTTTTTGTGAATTTGTGTAGCTACACTTTTAATTAACGTTAGAAACTTCACAACAGTTTTAGATATTGTATTTGACTTAACTAATTTAATGGCGAGTTTGGAACACCTACAACCAATCAAATATAACTTCAAAAAACAACCCAACGATCCTAGAATCCATTAGCTGGCGAATTACTCTTAATTCCAATAATATAATGTTGATAAATTTAATATAATTATGCTGCAAGGCTGCAAACTTTATATCCCTATGTGCTATAAACACCAAAGGCCCAGCCACCATCACCCTTAAGTGTTTCGATGATAGACTAGTTAACTTAAATAATCGGAAGTCGAAAGCGTATGCTAAAATGTTGTAAAACGGGTTAGAAGCAGACAATCACTACTTTTTAGAACATACTAACGAATTTGAAATTTATTTCAAATCAAAATACAAGTCGTATCTCGATCAAAAGCGAAAAAATCAAAGTAAATTCAAAACAATTTTGGAAATACTTTAGGAATAAATTCGAAATTGGTGGATAATATGGCCTACAATAATACAGCTCCTCAAACGCCAAATATGTAGCTGACATGTTCGCGTTTTCGTTTTCAATCAGACTATAGACCAAGCGTTACTAGACGATTGTACTAATAACAAAAAGAATACCAACGTATCAATAACTCCACCAGTTATTTTTTAAGATAACATTTTACCGGCTTTAAAGCGGTTTGTAGACGGTTGTGGTCATGACAATATACCCACTTCTATTCTGAAGGAGTACACTAACATTTTAACAACTCAATGGCGTGTTTCCCGAAAAATGGAAAATTTATTTATGTCACAGAGGAATATCAACTTCATCATCAATTCCTAAATGGTTTGAATTAGTTATATGCAACAACTTTAAATTCACAGTTGCACGTCATATATCAATAAACGAGCAGGGATTTATGCCTGGCCGATCCACATCGACTAATCTGGTGGAAAAACACCGTCAAGAGGATGTAGAATACACGGATTTCAGTAAAGCAATTAACTCTATCTGTCATCATTCGCTTTTGGGATTTCACTCGATTACATAAATTGGTTTAAGTCATATCTAACAAACCGGCCACAAGTTGTAATAATGGGAAATATAAAATCAAATGTTATTAAGGTTATGCCCGGTGTTCCCCAAGGATCACACATCGGGCCCTGGATTTTTATTGTTTTCATAGAGCAAAAAAGCGAGATAATCAAAAACACAAACGTGCTTATATTTGCTGAGGACGAGAAAATTTGTCGTACTGTTAATGGAATGCTAGATACGAAGAAACTTCAAGAAGACATTGAAAGATTAAGTGAATGGTGTGATCGAAACTCGCTATAAATAAATATTAAGAAATGCAAAATCATGTCTTTCCATCGTAAAAGAAATCCGTTAATTACTTCATACAAAGTCAACAGCGAAGTATTGCAAAGATTCATTGATATTATGAATTTAGGTGTTACATTTGTGGAAAATGCCACTTTCAGTGGGCATAGTGAAAATTGTATTGTGAAGGTGAATTCCATGTTTGGATTTGTAAAACGGTGCTATGCACATTAAAAGAAGTTTCTGACTTTTTTCTTAAAGAAAAGTGGCTGGGATTATGGCCAAAATTTACCATTTCATGAAATTTAGCTCGATTACCATCGCACTCAACAAGATGCACGAATTACCAAATTTACACGCTTGAAAGTAGACGACTTCTCTTGGGCGCAGCTTTGACATTGGTAACGTTCTGGTTGGTCACATCGATTCAGCTTTTATTTTGGAAACCATATCAAGCCAAGTGCTATGCAGAACGAGAGAGAAATACAATGATATCAATTGATGAACTAAAAATGAAATTGCTAACTTATTATATGCTAACCTAAATAGTTCAATATTAACAAATTTTGCATACACATTTAAAAACAAAATCATCTTGTTCCCTAAAAGTGCACCAAAAAAAAGAAAATAAATACACCTGACAAACAATTTTAATTTCCAAACTGAAAAAACCTAGTTGTTATCGGGGCCCGAGCCGGCAAATTCTGGCACGTAATGGGTAGGAACAGATAGCAGTAATTTACTTTAGGTTAAATCACTGTTGTTACCGTGTAATAAGTTATATTTTATGTTGTAAATATCACAGTAAAAGATAACTACGGTAACTCAATATTAGCTGTGTTTCTTGATGCTTGATCTGGTCCGGTTCAGTTTGTTTCATGAAAATTAAAAAAAAAAATTTTTTTTTAGATTTAGATTTTAAATCAAAATTTGTGATCTAAAACAAAATTTGGATCACGTTTTCCATAAAAAAATTGTGCTGATCCGGATCAATGAGTGTCATGAAACACGGCAACTGTTGGTTCATTGAGTTTACTATTCACATGCATTGCTTTATTATGACATTTTTATTGACATTTTGAGTTTGAAATCGATAATTTTTTTATCAACATACCTTTATCAACAACTTTACGGATTTTACATTTGAACGTTAATTATTTCAACGTGCTCAATATTCGGCCTCGTCGTTCGATTTACGTGCGGCCGTGTTAAAGTGATCATATTTCGTGAAGTCATTGTGTTATTGTTTGTTCAAAAATGGTGATATTAAAATAAAATCAAAAATTAAGAAAAAAATGCAAAATTTAGAGAGTAAAGAATCCAATAAAAAAATATATAAGGTGTCCCAATAAGAAGTTTCGATTTAAAAATTTAATAAAACATAAACGCCTTAATATATTTCCAAATTTATGACGTGAATTGGTCGGCAAGGAGCTCTGATTTGAGGCCTTTGGATTTTTATTTGTAGGGTGCCGTGAAAGAAAAGTGTTAACGATACGGATAATCCACAAACAATTAAGCATTTGAAAGCCAATATTGAAGCAACCATTGCCGAAATAGATCCGCACACAATCCAAAATGTGCTCAGAAATGCCAAGGCCAGCCGCAGCTCCCATTTGAATGAAATGGGATCAGCACTTTTCAATGCTCCATGAGTTTTAGTTTATTTGAGGAAATCCCACCCAAATCCGAGGCACTGCCCGGTGCATTAGTGCTGCCTCAAATATACTCATTGGAAGAATTTCTGTTGGCGAGCAAATTGAGTACGTTTGGTTTTCCAGATCGATTAGTCTACTCGCCACAATCCAAAGACTGAAAATAACAGTGATTTTAAAATTGAACCAGGGACGTCGGCCCTATCGACTAATGCAACAGGGTCGAGTATACATGTCGCTATAAAATTCGATAGTAGTTCAACTAAAGTATTTTAAGCAATCTTTGGAATGGAGGTTGTGTTAGGTAAAGATAAGTTCGGTCAAATGTGGAAACGTAGCGCCTTACTGGGATCTGGATTCATGTCATCCTTCATATCTGAGAACTGTGCCCGGAGATCACAATTATAACGAGAAAAGGCAAACATAAATATTTCAGGATTTACATCTGGGAAAGTGATATCAAGAGGAAGATCAACTATTGTGTTTAGATCAATATACGATTCTAACATAGACATTTTAGAGGTGCTTTTTATTATAAAAATTTACTTACTCAACTTCTAACAATGACGATGCGCATCGAAAACACAGACTTTATGAAAGATTTGAACTTAGCTGATTCTCACTTTAACACACCCGCTTCTATTGATTTATTAATTGAAGTTGACCAATTTTTTCAAATGTTAGAGAAAAAACACAAAAGCGGCATAACACATAATTTTTAAATAAACCCATCCAAGGTAACTTCAGGGGATCCGCCAACAATTCCTACTGATAGCACTGAAGCGTTCACTACTTTTACAGAGACATTTTCAATTTGGATCAATGATTAAAGACATTTTGGGAAATTGCGATGGTGCCGAATACTAATAAATTTAATACGTAGGAAAAACAGTTCGGACGGGTTTTTATTGAGCCACATAAAAAAGGGACGTTTAAGCAAGATGTTGGCATATTCGGAGACTCATTACGAGCAACAACTATTCGATTTCAATCACTCAAGCGTAAACTGAAGATTCGGAGTACCAACTACAGTACTAGTACCCGCTACAGTACTAATCATGAAAATACAACCGCTCATGATACTTTAGAAATTGAGGAAACCAGTGCTGCAGAAATATTAGGCCTCGAAGATCCCAGTACCTGTCCAATAGGTACCAATATTGTTGGCAATATGGCTACAAACGATAATAATTTTGGCAAATCCGGTTTGCTTAATTTTTATCAAAGTTGTTCAAACTTTTCTTTTAACATTAATATCCAGAATAAATAATTTCTTTAAATGAGTATGTAAATATTGAGTTAATCAATAAAAAAAGTTTTTCCGAAATAAAAAAAATAAAAATACTTGTTTCATTTACATTATACATATCATTGGGTCTTCACTATAATATTTTTGTTCTAGTATTAAAGTATCTACTTTTACACCAAGGATTAAAAGTGTAGCTTAGCAACACACACATTTTTTAAAATACTAAGAAAAAGGCCAACTTTAATACCCAAAAACAGTATTAAAACAAGAGGCTTTTATGACGTTGGGAGAAAAAATTATTTTTTTATGTTGAGTTTTATCGATAGATTGTGTGCTTGGTTTCTATCCGGATTTGTGATATTTCAATACAAATGCATATGTTGCGGTTAAAGTCCGAAATCGGTTATTGTCCGAAATTTTAATTTTTTAAATTCGTTTACAAAATTAAATTTCCAGAGTAGTCCAGAGGTCCAGTGGTTTCGAAATGTTTGTTGACCTTCCTCCCCTACATATCCGTAGTTTCATTTATTCCCCATCAGAAGGCTATGCGTCATAAAGAGCACAAATGTCACCCACGAGCTCGTGAGAGTTAGTAAAGCCATTACTACCTACTATTCGGAATTCCAATTTGCACTAATACCATAAAAAATACTCCGTGGGATGAAGGACGAACCATTACGAGAATATAGGACTCTCGTTTATAGATATTGAAGCAATAAAACAGTTGTTTCCAATTTTTATTCGGACATTCAAATTGAAATTCTCATTTTCATAATTTTTTTCGGGCTGAGATTTGTATTTATCGTGCAAACACACCACTTAAAAAATTGTTTACTGGGTGCCCAACTAAATCCCGGTTTTCACAAGCCTGGCAGCATCAAAAGCCTGGTTTTGAAATGACTTTTTTAAAAAGCCTGGTTTTGTACCAAAAAAAGCCTGGTTTTTAGAAAAAAGCCTGGTTTAAAAAAAAAGCCTGGTTTTTTTTTATATATTTTGTTAAATTTAATTTTTTAAGTAAAATATTTAGTTTTTTATGATTTTTCTTGGTTTTTTTTTCGAATTATTAAATTATTCTTTTAATTAAATTATTTTAAGGGCCAGGAGCTTGATTGTTACCCACTTTGCCATATGCCTTCAGAACCTCCTCCTCAGTAATTGGCGGTATATCATCCTCCTCGTTGCCTAATACTTCTAACACACAATCGGATTGCTGCGGGAACAGGTGACTCACTATGTCAGACAGCATTGCCAGGCATGTGGGAACAATGGCGTAATTGCTTCTGAGTTTTTTCATCACCAATTGGTACGGTCTACCCCAGGGATCGCAGTCGACCTCCTCGCACAGTTCACTTACTTGCTTTAATGACTTGCTTAAGCTCCGATCGAGCTTTATAGTATTGTTGTCGAAGGGGAGAGTTTTCGACGTGTCTAGCACGCTGGTATCGCCTTCTTGCGTTCAGGCACCTTTTATGCAATTCAGAAATCTCGTCGTTCCACCAAAAGTCTGGTTTTCTACGATTATCCACCATCCTTCTTGGCATTGCTACATCACATGCTCTTGTAACATGTCTCATAAGCTGGACGGCTTTGTTATTTGCGGTACCAAATAGGGTAAGATCCTCCATCATGAGACGGAAAATGTGCTCATCGAACGCTGCGGCCTTCCATCCTATTATCTTCCAGTATCTAACTATAGTACTTTGGGGTTTACTATTCGCCAGTTCATACACAATAGCTTGATGATCACTATGCGTACATAGATCGCTCACTCAACTTAGGTCAACTATCGAGGTTGCATTTCCTCTACAGAAAGTAGGTGTATTTCCTGTATTCATTAATACGACCAGCAATGACTACGGCCCATGCATTAAAATCCCCGGCTATGAGCACCGGGTTGTGGCTCCGTGCATCATCCGTTAATTGATCGAGAAATGTTTTAAATTCTTCAATCGATGCACTAGGAGGTGCGTAGCAACTACAAATATGAACGCCGCTCACTTTGGCTCTGACAAACCAGGGTACAGAACTCACGCCTACTTCTTGTAGGGGGTAGGTACCACAAACCCATACAGCAGCTTGATTCGATCTATCTGAAGCCTAACACCGTCTATTAAGGTTCTTATATTGCTCACGCACAATTACAATGTCCGCTTTCACTTCCTTTATGGATTGCTGCAGCAGGTCCTGGGCAGCCTCACAGTGGTTAAGATTGACTTGTATGACTTTCATTTCCAACGCTCTTTTTGCAGCGCTTAATGGTATACCGGGCATCTACCACTACCAGTTACGTGTTTGCTACAGCCTTTGGCCGTTTCGTCGCATACCATGCATTTTGAAAACTTTTTGGCATGTCTTAGCAAAGTTCCCTTCTTCACCACATCTCCTGTCGAGCTTTGATCTATCCGCTTCGCTTCTACAGTTCCATGACCGAAGCCCATAACCGATCGGCAAATGAGATTTCGTCACTCTTCTTTATTAGCAGCGAATCCGGGCGAGCCCTTTTACTTCGCGGACGTGATCGTCTTTTTGGCGTTCTTGTTCTGAGCCAACTGTCGCATCCTCTAATTGATTTGAGCTCGTAGTGTTTATATCTCCATTATCCGACATAGATTATGTGGTCTTTTGCTTCTTGTTTCCGTCCTCCTCATTAATAAGAGTATCCGACATTCGTAGTACTTGCGGAGGACCTTGCGGAGCAGCCTTAGTATTCCTTCTTTTACTTTGCCTTCTTTCATCACTCTTAGGTGGCGTGGACAACTTCCTCTTACTGGGCTCCACAAGTGGTATATGCTCGTTAGTCGCCGCCTTCAGCTCCTCTTTCCTGCGCACAGTTCGTAGACGACCTAAATTCTCCTTCCCATCATGATTGATCGGTGAAGTTTGGCACTGCTTTTCCGAAGCACTCCTTTTACCTATGCTGAGCCATAAAGCGTGCTAATGATGTTTATCATCTTTTTAATCTCGCTATGAACATTATTTCGAGGTCTTACGAACTCCACCAGTTTCTCAATTTTTTTCTCAAGCCTAGCTAGCCTTATTTCTTGCGTTTCTTTCTTGTAACTCCCCAAAGAAGGCGATGAAAAACATCTCTCCAATGTACTGGTCATCGCTCCCTTCTTAGGGGACCTCTGCATTAACGCACTCTTACCAAACGGGTTTCCAGGGGTTCTATTCCCATGCACGGATGTAGTGCTTCCTTCGCTTGTCGAAATATCTGTTACATTGGCCAAGGCTGCCACCGTTGTAACATTGCGTCACTGGATCTCGATTATTGGGAACCTGCTTGCTCACTCCCTTCAGCCGGTACTGGGTTTCTTACTCCCTGCACCGTAACCAAACTCTCCTTAACTGAACTCATTATGGATTCCCTAGCATTTTATACTTTCTGCCAAGTAGGTACACAGCCGCCCCTAATGGGGTACCGTCGCTGACCTGGCAGCCGCTCAATGTGAGACAGACGCTCCAGGATTTAAGTCGCATAACTCTTAAGCGCATCATTTGCAAGTGACCTATGTGACCTCCCTTTGACTTCTGCCTCGGCCTAGTTTCCTAGAACCGAGTTACCACCGACACGAGCGTGGACGCAGTCAAGCGGAATAGGGAGGGAGAGGCTACGTCTGGTAGTGAAAGTACCAGATATAATCGCATCATATCCCATTCGTCGGTGTGTGTGTGTGTGTGTGTGTGAGTCTGTGTGTGTGGCTTGGTGTGGTGTGGAAATAATGAATTTAAATATTTGCTTATATTTCTGATTTTCCAATTTACATTGCAACCACAAAGTTACGTTATCTTCGATCTTAGGTTTCAAAATCCTGGTCGGCCCGGGCCGGCCCGAATTAATCAAAATAAAGATGTTTTTAAAAGCCAGGATTTGCAAACCAGGCTTTTAAAAACTTGGCGTTTGAAAACCAGGCTTTTTAAAACCAGGCTTAAGAGAACCAGTATTCAGTAGTACACCCGCCACCACTACTGTTAACATTTTGAGTTACGTCTATGTACTCGTAAATTCACGCCGTTTCGGGGTTAAAATATTTTTTTCGTATCTCAATTGAAACCAAAACTATAACATGAAAAACGTCATAATTTAAGTAACCTATTCCACTGTCATCGAAATATAAAATGTGTGTACACGTTTACCATTAATTTAGATTTTCCAATTAATTTACACAAAAAAGAAAAGAAAATATAATAAAAAAAATTTATTAAATCTATGTAAATAGTTCTTTATATTTATACAATAATATTTTGTTTTTAGTTTTTTTGTAAAATGAAACAGCAGGAATTGCATGTTTTTATGTTATTTGTATACAAAAGTAATGAAAGGTGTTGACAGGAATATAAAGAAAATAAACGGGTATTTGCGATATGAAAATGAAAAAAAAATGCGAAAATAAATAAGAAAAAGTGAAAAATAAAAAAATTAAATTTGTTTTTAATAATAATAAAACTGATATGACAAATGATTTTGTTTTGATAAGAATTTATTAATAACGAATTAATGTAATAAATTTAAATAGAAACAAACCCATTCGATGGTAACGCGATACAATATTGTTGATATGTTTATTTATTGTTTGGTTTAATGTTTATTTCTATGTGTATTTTTCATGCAAGTTTGATATTTGATATTTCATATTTACACACAGGCTGCTGCTTCTGTAATATTTTTTGTATTTTTATTGTGATTAACACACAAATGCCAAACAAATATAAAGAATTGTGGCTTGAATCGAAGATTGGCTCTTCGATGTAAATTGTATTTTAAAAAATTTAACCAATTTCATTCAATATTATTAAATTAAATTGGGTTAAAACAAATGCATGTAAAAATGAAATCTTTAATTAGTTACCGAAGTATTGTTTTTCGATCAGGAGGTGTTTTTCATTACATGATTATGATTTACGATCTGAGTGCAGTTGGTTTATAGTGCAGATATTGTAAACTGTACCTGTGCCAGCAGGAGAATGAGTGATGTAGATATTTATTTATTTATAAAGAGATCTATTCTGTGAACTACGTGCATAATTTCAGATTAAAACCGATCATTCAGTTTAAATTAAAAATTAAGCATCTGTTGTTATATATTGCATGGTAAACTATAATTTAGTTGCGTGTCAAAATTGCAGATTATATATTTCCATGAACTATTTCCTAAACTATCCTGAAAATTAAAATGAGGAAGGTTTAGGATAAACTTCACACTTGTGTACACAATTATGAATATTTTGTTAAATCCTATGTATCTTTATATGTATGAGTGAGTGTAATATACTTTATTCGTATAAAACGATAAAGATAAAATTTAACTTGTTTATGTGAATTTGCTGATACCTATACTTTATTTTTACATGATATTTTTTTTTTTTATTCGATAACTTTAAAATATTGGAATTATAATTTTAAAAAAGAATAATAATGCTAGTACAGTATTAATAATAATTAAGCAAACCAATTAATCAGTACATGAATTTGGGTTAATATAGAACCAAACTAACATGAAATTATCATCCCTTGAATAGTTGTAAGGATTAAAGTTGTTTAGTACGACCAATTTGTAACATGATACATTTTCGTTGTAAGCGGCTTTCCATTACTAAGTGTACATTTGAGATAATAAGGATCTAATCGAACCGAAATCATCATCCTTTAACAAGTTATAGTGGCTAAGGGTGTTTAGTACGTTCAATTCGATAAACTTACGTTGTAAGCGATTTTCCATAAAATTTTCCCATGTACTAGAACACCCCCACCAATTACTGATTGTACATTCAAGATAACAAGCATGTAGTCTAACCGAAAATCATCATCCCTTCGAAAGTTATAGGAGCTAAGGGTGTTTAGTACGTTCAATTCGCAATTCGATAAATTTACGTTGTAAGCGATTTTCCATAAAACTTGCCCATGTCCTAGAATATCCCCACCAAATACTTAGTGTACATTCGAGATAATGAGGATCTAATCTAACCGAAAATCATCATCCCTTGAAAAGTTATAGGGGCTAAGGGTGTTAGTATTCTCATTTCGCAATATGATAAACTACGTACGTAGTAAGCGATTTTGCAAAAAAAAATTCCCTGTCCTAGGAAATCCCACACCAAATACTAAGTGTACATTCGAGATAATAAGGATCTAATCTAACTGAAAATCATCATCACTTGAAAATTTATAGGGGCTAAGAGTGTTTAGTTCGTTCAATTTGCAATTCGATAAACTTATAAAATGTCCTAGAACTCCGCTCCAAATACTGATTGTACATTCAAGATAGTAAGGATCTAGTCCAACCGAAAATCATCATCCCCGCTTACAACGTAAATTTATCGAATTGCAAATTGAGCATACTAAACACCCTCAGCACCGTTTATTAACCCGAAAGTACACTTAGTTGGGGTTTAAAAAGTTTTCTGTATTTTAAAAATCGTGTAAAGGATTTGTAAATTTATTGGGATTATTTCATATAAATTATAATTTACTCGTTTATGCGAGGTTTTATGCATACATTGAAATAAGAATGGCGGATTTAAATTTTTAGGAAAGTTTAGGAAATACTTCACTATCATAACTATATTTGGAAGATTAAAATCACCCAGCACAAGAGCAAAATCTGGCGAGTTTGTTGTATATATTAAGAATTTCATCAATTACATCGATGCAGTGTGCATAATGATCACTATTTGATTAAGGTGTTTTACACCAATTCATTCGACTCTCGACGGGGCTAAAGTTACTGGAACATTCCAGAATTTATAATGTACTGCTCTCAGTACCACCACTCGATATCTTTGTGCTAGTTTCGAAGGAGCACTCACGTCTATAAACAACGTAATCATGGCCAACAAATTTACTGCTCCGTATGCCGGTTTTTAATCGAATTTCGCAAATTAGAATAATAAGGTAATTTGATTTTAAGTCGAAGTTATAAAACTGTTATGCATTTGATGCCATTTTGTTTATATTATCATAGTAAATTGCACATTTATCATAAATCATTGTTTTCTTGATTTATCGTTTGAGATGCTGTATAAGATAGCAGAAATTTTTTAGCAGAAAAAATGTGTTTTTGCTATTCACCGCTAGAGGCAGCACTATAACAAAAGGAAACTATCACAAAAGCAAATCAATAATTCTGAGCAGAAAGTTTGATGAAAAATCAAATAATTAATGAAAAAGAAGAGAAAATATATGAAAGAACGATTTGCGGTTGTATAAGGACGCGCAAAGTATATTAAAATTATTATAATCATCATAATGCAAATACAGGGCAACACAAAAAAAATCACCTACGTCTACGTTGATATTACTCCATAAATTTTTGTAGCCATTTTAATGTGAAATGTTTGAAACCACGGCGTTGTTTTAACCTATTACATGGATCGAGAAGTATAAATATCTTCTGCAATGGATTATCTAAAAAATATGAACTCTTAATTTATATATAATACACATCAGTGTGTATAATATGTTACATGAACGCTCTTTATTTATGTGAAATATAAAGATGATATGAAGTCAAATTACCATTGAAATAAAACCAGGATTTAGGTTCATTCACACTTAGCACTGTTCCTAGATTTTCCAGCATATTTTGATTTGATCACATGTTATGGACACAACCCTGGTGCCAGCTTCAATTAATTTTTCAATTGCCACTTGTTCAAGATATGCCATTTATTAGAAACTAAGCAATTGGAATTTTCCAATGATCAGTCTTCGGGGGCGGTCAAGGATTCAATCGTTCAAATCAGCCGGCATGCGTAAAATTGCCACTGAAATTGTGACGTATGCATGCTTGCAGAAAATATCTCAGGATTATATTACTTAAGTCATCAAGAGAAGAAGCCATAGTAGTTATTGATAAATTTAATCATTTACGAGGACGCAATAGCTTATAGGGTGTATAGATAGGACGCACATTATTACAATCGAAAGGGTCGCACTCTTTAATATTACAAGTAAAATAATTGTTAATACCATTTTGATAAAAACGTAGCAATTTTTTCTATTTTAAGGGGGTGTGTGATAACGATAATTGAGATTTAGGGATGTGTTTTTTGGATGGCCTGGAAGAAGTCACGACGCCAGTATGTGGAGTAGCAGTGCACTATGCCAGAATTTCAATAACGAAAATGTAGACTTGCCTTCGGATTGCCATTTGCTTGGTGATTCGGCATACCCACTAAGGAAATATTTAATGGTACCATATAAAGACAATGGTATGTTAAATGCGAAACAAAATCAATTTAGTTAGAAGCTTAGTTCAAAAAGGACTATCATCGAACAAGCTTTTGGTGTGTTACAAACTAGATTCCGAAGGTTAAAATTTTTGAGCGTATCAAACTAAATTAATGCCAAATATTTTGTGATAGCATAGGTGGTTTTGCATAATTTTCTTATTAATGAAAATGAAAAAGCTTTGGATCCGGTAGAAGATAATCATTGTAAAATAACTTCAGGGGGATATTACTATGCAAACTCCTTTCCATCCAATTTAGATCACGCTGGAAAAATTAAAAGAGATTATATCATTGAAATATTAAAACAATGAAAATAATTAAAAATTAAACTTTATTCAATAAAGGTTATAAATAACAAAAATTATTTTGTACTTTATATTTCACTGCTCCAGTTACATTGTCATGATTCTGTTCATGATCTGCATTTGCACGTTTTATTGCTCCATCAACTCTATCATCTTCTTGAGACAACCGATCTTCTCCCGCTCCAAATCATTTTTTTTCTTTCTCGACCCTCATTATATCATTATGCCGCATTCGTTCCTTTTCATCTTCCTGTTTTAAATACGCCAATAAACCTCCAACATCGTCATCCTTTTTCTTCCGCTTGCTCTTTTCTTTTGGAATTTCTTTTCCAATTTCACATTAGTGTTCTGGCGAATTTCTATTCTCCGTGTTTTCAGCTTCTCGTTGCCTTTCGTTATCGTTACGGAATGAGTCAAAAAGAGTTTATGAGTTATGACGCACACCGTAGACTGAATCGAATTCTTCAAAATCAAGCCAAAATACTGGACCACGACCACTTTTATCCTTCCGTCTTTTTATTCTATTATAGGTAACCAACGTGTTGCTCAATTTTTTACGAGCATCATACGGGCAATAAAGAGGTGGTTAAATTTGGATAACTTTTTTTCATCTCATCCACACATTTTCTCCATAATGTGTTTTTGTTCATTTTGCCTTCAACCATGTTTAAATTAAATTAATTAATTAGAATTAATAATTTAATTAGAATAATCTAAATTTAAGTAGAATAAAAGACTTTTTTATAAACATACTCCATATCGTTATCCATCTTGTATTGTAAGTGAGGTTATAAACAAAAAAACTGACATTTTCAGTAGTTGCATCCTTTTGAAAGTGGTTACTACCATAATTACTTAGGCTTTTACTGCCTATTTTTCACAGTCGGTTGAATAATCTATTCCCAAGTCGACTTGTCCAATTAAGCGACCACCAACCAACTCGGTTTCTTGCATAATGCGCATGATGGACATTTCATCCAACATTAAAGCCACACATAATTCTTTTCCATCTTGATTATATAAACTGACTTTCAGGTTAATAGCATTGATATATTGTTGGGTAAATCCGGGTGTGCCATCATCCTTTGAATATCACCGGAGTACTGTGTCCGGATGTGGCAAAGCACACTTAAAAACGTCACGCACATAATTATACGCCTTCGGCAAGTAAAAATGTAGAGTATGTGCAAAAGTTTTCAGCTCCTTGGAATATTTACTCTTAATAATTTTATCTAATGATTAATTTGAAGCATATCTCTGAAACAGTTCGGCAGGAACTTCTTTCGCTGAGTGTTTTATTATTTTCACACATTCATCGTCCATTAGCCGCTCATTTTTTAATTTTGCTAATATGTCAGTTATTGATACAACTTTTTTAACATTTCGACTTAACTATCTTTTTAAATTGTAAATTTGTCTATTTTTTCCAATAAACGCGTTTCTAATTTAAAATATTTTGTTTTAGGGATAGATTCGGAGGCGGAGGATGTGGATAAGTTGGTACTGCAAAGTAGTAGAGTTCCTTCCTGAGTTTCTTCCGATTGAATGAAGCTTTCCTAAAATTATTTACGATTATATATAAAAACTACATAAAAATCAAATGCTGTTATCAATTAAATATAACTCACTTGATTGTGGTGCTCAGATGTGGAAGAATGCATTTCAGTTACTTCGGTATTAAAAGGTATGGATCCAAGCGGAGAATAAGAACATTCTTCTATATCAGTTTCCGGAGTAAATGACGTATGCGGATGCAATGACATCCCAGTGCTTAAATTACAAGTTGTGGATAGATAATTCCCACTTGCGTTTTCTGGATTAAAAGATGTGGAGGGACACATTCTCTCGCCCTGCTCTAACTGAAAATTAATGTTTATCATTTATTATTTAATTTCAAAACTTTATAACATTTTTATTTTATTTTACATTTTCATTTATTTTGTTAGGGACTGCATCTTTAGAATCCAAAATATATCTGTTTCCAGTCCAATTCATGGAACGTGATGAAAAATGCAAGGAACATACGCGTTATTTATCATACTTAGCTGTAGCATCTAATGGTCAGCCATCCCCAAATTATCACACCATATTTTTTTTAACGCTGAATCTCTTGGAAATCTTAATACATACAAATATAATTACAGCGTTGAAAATGTAACTTTTTATGTAAAGGATTAAATAATATTTTACTAGTACTTACGAAAATAATGTAGTCTTAGAATCTTTGTTCTTCAATTTTACACGCACTACAAATAGTGTAGTTTTTTTAGAATCAGTGTCAATAAGACATTGAATATTTTTAAGTACTTTTTGATTAATGTCAAAAATATTCCTAAATGGCAAAAAAATGTAGGCCTGGTATGTGGAGGGTGGTCATTTATGCATTGGCTTTTCACTATAAGAGACTTCGGAATTATTTTTTCTTGAATGTAACAAATATTACAGTTAGCCGATAACGTTAGCCGAACTACACAACGGTGTCAACACAAAAAATTGAATGAGTTAAAATTTCTCATTGAAAGCTTGTTAATTCATAGTGCATCTCACTAGCCCTAAATCTTACCATGGTATTTTGAAAGCCTATTAGTTAGGCGATTTAACGTATATAATGAAACCGCGTGGAACTGTCTAGGATTAGCTCCTTATAACAAACAACAAATCGGTGCTAATACAAAAAATTGAATGAGTCGTCGCCTTTACTCTTGTATTTTGAAAGACTATTAGGTAAACTATTTAATGTATGTAATATAAATGCGTGGGACGATCTATAGTCGGGCTCGTAAAATATATTGAACAACACAAAAAATTGAATGAGTTCACTTTTAACTATTTTAATGCGATTTTCAATCATTTCTGTTCAAGTTTTTGTTGAATTACACTGTTAACATATTGAATGCACACTCGCGTAAATATTAAAATATCAAATTTTGTTAAGTTCTTCACATCGGTGTTAGGTTTATATGATTCCATTTTATAAAATTCAACTCAAGGAAAACAAATATTTTCTTTCTGCAAACTTTTTACTTCTTCTTCGTCTTTTACTTCTACCACGAATTTTTGAATAAGTGGTTTCCATGTATTTATTCTCAGTGGATTTCTGATGATTACGATCAGTAATTAACTTGCTGATATGTTGATGATATTTACTCGACTGTTTGACATTTACGAAGAAACCGTGTAAAATACTACAATTTGATACTAGATGGCACGAATTACACTATAAAAATTATTGTTTTTCTCATATGTAGCAAACTAAATATAAAGATGCCAGTAATCATTTTATTAGAGCTTGTTTAGGAAAAACACAGATGGCAATGTGGCTACATAAATGAAATTCTTCTTAAATAACTAAAAGTCTAAAATAATTTTGATGCATATAACCCTGATAAACAAACATTTGTTACATTTATACAATATTTACAGTTATTTATCACAGTTTTCACATTTTTTACATATTTTATGTAAATTACACAAATGTTTATGTAATATACGTTATTTACATAAAATGCAGATAACGTTATTTACATGTAAAATGACCGAAGTCTTCTGTGAGAAGCTTTTGTCAAAACTGACAAGACCCTGCCTTTTTGGGGAACATGCAAGAAGGTTGGGTCTACAGACGACTGACTTTGTAGAAGTTGCTTGCTACTTTAGATATCTTCGTATGCTCGGGTCCGGCACTATCATAGAGAAGGCATAGGTGTTTGGACGAGTATAGTATCACCAGCCTTTCAGATCTCGCGGACTGTGGAGTGCGAGATATTTTGCGCTACATACGTAGCTCTGAATGGTTTTGAACAAGGGTAAAGGCGAAATAGGATCCTGTGGTATCACAACGGACCACTACTGGTCTAAGTGTGCGGAAGAAGCCAGCCCTAACCTAACCTAACCTTGGCCTACGTAAAACACACATATATGGTGGATGTGGTTTTTCGGTCTTGATATGTTCTGCAAAGTTGTTTGTCTTGACTTGCGCAACGTCTTTGCCGAAGAAAGCATAACGAAAATCTTAATGATTAAAGAGCTATCAACGCGAAAATTTATATTTTATATTTTTTTAATTTTATTTTTTTTTATTATTATTTATATTACGACTGAGTCTTGTACCCATTTAGTAATTTATATTGCATAATAAAGTATTTGATTAGTTGGCGTAATCAAGTGATTATCCCCAGTTACGTGTAACTCCTCCTCAGGTTTTTCGCCTCAGTAAGTCTACTGACTTCCTGGTCGCGATACGTCCAGTGATTTGGTTCTTTGAAGTCTTCTTGTTGGTGTGGTAGTCAGCATATAGCGTATGTAGGTGTTTTGTTGCATGATCCTTGATTTCACCCGCGACAAGCTCGATCTTTAGATCTCGATGGAGGTTCTCGTTTCGAATGTACCACGGTGCATTAACAAGGCATCGCAGGATTTTCTTTTGAACTGTTTGTATGATTTTGATATTCGTCTTCTTGGCACAACCCCAGAGTTGGCTACCATATGTCTATACAGGTTTCAGGATCTGTTTGTATAACAGCAGTTTGTTATGGATCACTAGTCCAGATTGTCTCTCTAAGAGTCATTGCATTTTTCTAAATTTTATGTTTAATTCTACTCTCTTCTTTTTTATATGTTCCTTCCATCTAAGTTTAGCATCTAAAGGCTTGCCGAGATATTTAGCAATGTTTGCACGCGGAACTACTATCGAGTTTATCTTTATTGGTATATGATTAACTTTTAGATTTGTAAAGTTCACTTGGATTGATTTTACTTCATTTAATTTAATTGGCCATTTCTTTGTCCAATTACATATCAGGTTAGTAGCCTTCTGTAAATTACAAGTGGAGTCATTGATGTTTTTTGCTGTTGCAAGGAGGAAGTGCCTCTGTTATATGTATGATTTTAGAATTTAGAAATTCTAACCCTGGTGCAATATTTTGTCGAATGCTTGCGCTACATCAAGGAATATAGTTGAGCAAATTTGTTTGTTTTCTAGTGATTACATCAGTAATTCGATGTACTTGTTCTATCGTAGTATGTTTTTCCCTAAATCCAAACTGATGTGGGGGGATACGAGTAAGATTCCTTTCTTCGATAATTGGTTTTATTTAGTCTTTTAAGAAGAAACTTTTCAAATAGTTTCGATAACGTTAATAGCATAGAAATTGGCCTATATGAAGCTTTATCATTCTGAGGTGTGTTCGGCTTAAGTATCATAATTACTTCTGCAACTTTCATTGTCTTGGTACATATCTTAATCGAAATGCTGCATTAATTATATGCACTAGTTTCCTCAACGCTTTCTCCGGTAACACTTTGATTATCTGACCCGTCTGATTATATCCTGGAGCCTTATACGCATTCAGATTATTCTTGATTTCCCATTTTAGTTCTTTCAATGTTACAGGTGTAATTTCCATTTCATCCTGTTTATTTATCGGGGTGATATTTTACTCTTCCGTTTGTTTGGGGTAAAGTTGGAATGTTTCTTCAAGGTGATTTGCAAACAAATCTGATTTTTGTTTAGCATTTCGAGCCCAATTTTCTTTATTTTTAATTGGAGGAACCTGAAGTTTGGGTCTTTTAAGATTATTAGTTTCTTTCCATAATGAATAATCAGTATCTTTTTGCCCAGTTAGAGTGCTGAGGTATTTATTAACTGACTGATTCGTAATGTCTTTTATTAGGTATTTTAATTTGTTGTACCAATGGTTAAATACCCCCTTATTTTCCGGGTTTCGATGTTTTTGCCATTTCTTGTTTTTCTTTTATTTTTAAGAAGTTCTCTCACTTCCTCTGGATAGCTAGCATTGTGTTTCATTTCCTTACTATATTATGGATGAGCTTATCTGCAGACTAATTTTTTCTGTTAAATGTGTTTGGAAGAGATCCCAATTGGTTTTGGAGCTCGTTAATCGGGTTGCTCTCTTTCATAATCATTGTTTGGCTAAGTATCATAATAACTGGTGAATGATTCCAGTGCTATAGATTGGCAAGCGTACACATAAAAATTGACAGCTCGGTGCAAAATTCCTTTTTCATTTGATAAATAGTTTTTAAGCGGCGTGATTTTAGAAATCAAGTTAAGTCAGGTGTGGGCAAAATGAGGGCTTCGGCCCTTAAAAGGGGTAATGTTTGAAAGCCCAAATAGATTCGCACTGTTGAGGATGTTGAGTGAATGAAAAATACCTAATAATCAAGCACGAGCAGGAGGGACAAAACTTGTCAAATTTTTCACCTTTTGGGTGAAGGGGGGGGGGGGGTCAAAAAGCGCTAGATATGATAACCATCATTAAAGCGCAACGTTCGAGAGCTGGAGAACTGCTGGTTCTGACAAAAATTCAGGTAGCGACGGATGCATTACTGTAGGCCACATCTCTGGGGCAATTGGCCAAAATAAAAGTGACAGAACACCCCATATTAAACTGTTCCAAAGGTATCATTTTCTGCCACGACCTAAAAAGTTTAACTGAGGAGGAAATCAAAGAATGGCTTATGGACCAAGGCGTCATAGAGGTATACAAAATAAAGAAATGGGTGAAAAACAAGTTAACGGAGACAGCAGCAATTATCCTGACTTTTAATTTACCAGTGTTACCGGAATATATGAGGGCAGACTTTCTACAACTAAGTATTCGGTTGTACATTCCAAATCCGTTGAAGTGCATCGAATGTCACAAATTTGGTCACACAAAAAAGAGATGCACAAGCGATCCTAAGTGCTACAAATGTAGTGAGGCAACACCACACAACCAGCAGTGTACTACATTAAAATGCATAAATTGTGGAGAGGCACACACCAGCAACAGTAAGGAATGTCGAGTATATGAACGAGAAGTAGAAATAGTGAAAGTTAAAACTAGATAGATTAACATTCCTCGAGGCGAAAGCCAGATATTTTCAATTATACGCAAACACCACACCAGCTAACCAGACAACGCATGCAGATACACTAAAAACCGCCTTTAACCCACCCAACATACCACAAAAGCCGCAAAACAAAGAAAACGAACTAGAACAGACAAAACCACGATCATATCAAAAAACTATTTCAACTTCAAGGCAACAACAGAGACAATTAAACCAACGACAACAACAACAGCAACAAATAAATTAAGTACAACAACAACAAAATCAACAACAGCCGCAACAACCAAAACAACTACTAGAAACGAACAAACTACAACAACAAATACAACAAGTACAACAACATCAAGAAAGATTACAACAACAACCGCAACCAAATCAACAAACAACTTGTAATACACCAATGGACATATAAACAAAGAGACAATAAACAAAAATCAAGCATGGCTAGCAATGAGGCATTCTAATTTAACTCCAAAAGAATTAACACTATTTAGAACTAACCATGTAAGTATGATTGATGATCAATGAGGGAATGAGGAGAGAGAACGAATTTTCGTTTATAAATGCCCTCTCCCTTCTTCATTTCTTTGAATGGTAGAGCGAATACTGAGATCCAATGAATGCGTGAAAATTGGCCAGATAAATATTCGCAGTATATATGCCAATGGCGATATGTTGCGGAATTATCTGACCAATAATGATGTGAATGTGATGATTTTGTGTGAAACTTGGGAGCGTGAGGGTAAGACGTTTCGTGTGAAAGGATACAATTATCTGTCCAGACCGAGGGCTGATGGCTTCGGCGAAGTGGCGATATTGGCAAGTGCCAATCAGCCTGGTTCTGTGTGACATACCGCGTTTCGACCACATCGAAGTCATCGCAGCCAAAACTCGGAATCTGGACAAAATCTTGTTATTTGCTAATATCTATGCAACTAAAGTGTTGTCTACGTCTGACAGAGAGAGAAGCCAACGAGATTTTCAAATTTTGTTTGAATGGGTGGAAGGCAAAAGTGACGTGACTCTAGCGGGTGATATGAATGCGCATTTGATAATATGGGGAGTAAAAGAACGTATGCTAGAGGTAACTGGTTGATCCGCCTCATTCTGGATTCCGATCTCGTAGTCCTAAATGATGGTTCGTCGACTAGAATGGCGAGAGTCAGGTCGACAGCCAATGTGATAGATTTAACTTTAATATCTAGCGGGCTGGCGGGCCAAGTCACTTGGAATGTCACAGATGAGAATTTGGGTAGTGATCACTATTTGATCAGGAATGGGTAGAACGTATGAATGAGACTCATAATGAAAGAAGCAAATGAGGTTAACCAACTTCAGGATGAAATAGAGAGCGTGAATGAAATGTGTACCATAAATTTCAGAGGGAATGAATACAAGGAGAATGGTTGGTGGAATAATGAAATCCAGTATTGGTATGAATGGAAACGGACAGCATTGAGAGAGTTCAAGAGGTGTATATGACATGAATGCAGAATATATTATGGAAGGATGAATGCAAGATTGAGGCTAACCGTAGAGCGAAAAGGAAAAGTTGGCGGCGGGACTATGCGTCCAAAATGACACATAGAACTACAACTAAGGATGTATGGGATAAATTTAATAGAGTAAGAGGATATAGAGCGCAAGGCATAAATGCAGTTTGAGCGATAGATATGATGTTTTGATACCTGATAATGAAAATGAATTTATGAACCACATGTGTAAGGAGTTTGAATGGGAAGAGTTCCGAGAGGTTTTAGAAATATCAAAATCTACTACCCCCGGAACTAACAGAGTGAGTTACAAAATGATTGGTAGATTAGAGTTCGAAGCGAAGGCGGCCTTGCTTCGAATTCTCAATCAAGTATGGATGACACTTAATAAACACATTAAAACACTTGTTTATTATTTCGCACAAAACTTTTTTTTTTTTTTTTCAAAATGTTTAAAAAATTACTCGATTAATTTCGACTTGTTAGGTCATCATCAGGAGTATCTGTGTATACAGATGCAAGTGTAAATGATGATCGAGTAGGTGTGGGAATGTGTATTCCTTCAATGAGGAAAGAGAAAATAGTAGGAGTGCATGACAGTATCTGTATAATGAATGCATTAAACAATCCAATAAACATTTTATTCCGAGGCGGAAATTTTAGTACGATTTTCATACGGAAAAAACTAAAAAATTCGTATTGTACACCCATACCAACATATAATACGCATAACATACTATACCAACGTTGTTTACTGTTTTGTATATATTTAGTAAAGAAGCAGTCCGCGCAAAAAAAGTCAAAAGTATCAGCCATCTTTGTAATTTCTAACAAAACAGTGAGTCCAATCATTTTGATCATTTTAATATTTTGAATTTAGATAAAATTCGTGTCGATTTTAAATAAAACCTATATAAAACAATTATTTAATGCATGTACAATTAATTTATTAAATTGTCATAGTAAATTATGTTTTATATGAGAAATTTGGGTTTTCAAATCGGCTTCATTTTATTTTTTTTTTCGGGGGTTTGTTGAGTTGGTAGTATAGATTGGGAATCCCAGAAATTCAAATTGTGTATGCTAGACAATTCAAGCGCGTGCTAGGATGTGTATTTGTAAACAACTCTTTTGAATTAAATTTATTCCAAGTGTTTTATATATTTAACAGACGCAAATATGTATAAACAAATAAATAAGGAAGTGAACAGTTTGTTATCATTTACTGACATTTCGAGCAATAACAAAATAAAATGTAAGAAAGCAAAGACAGATGAACTGAATAAGTATAAATATGATTGCCAGCCAACTACCAGCATTATTAACATTGAACAAATTAATGAAGCAGTAAATGTTTTGGGAATGCTGTGGGTTTCTCTCGGATGATTCAGAAGATGATTATTTTGGTATGAATCCTGATGCGGATGAATCGGAAGCAGAAAACTACAATATTATTAATAGTTGTAATCTACAAAATGATTTAGCTGAATGGTGTATACGATATAATACGACAAACGATTCAATGAATGCCTTATTAAATTTATTAAGAAACTTTCATCCATCACTTCCAAAAGATTGCAGAACTCTAAAATCGACACCAAAACAAAAAGATTTCATTTCTTTGGGCAGTGGATTGTATTCTCATTATGGACTAGAAAAAAATATTATAAAATTTATAAATGAACATAAAATTACAACATCCGAATTGGAAATAGACATTGGAATAGATGGTCTTCCACTATCGAAAAGTTCTAATAGCCAGTTATGGCCTATATTAGGAAGTGTAAATGGTTTTGATGTGGTGTTTTTGATAGGAGCTCATTTTTGAAAGAATTTGTCAAGGAATTTGAAAATATTCATATGAATGGTATCCATCATAACAATACTTTATATAAAGTTGTATTACGAGCATTTGTCTGCGATGCTCCTGCTAAATCGTTAATATTAAACGTAAAAGGACATAATGGATATTACGGATGTACAAAATGTCAAATAAACGGTACCTCTATAGACCGGCGGGTAGTGTTTACCGATATTGACAATCCCTTACGCACGGATATTGGGTTTCAGAACAGAACTGATCTGTTTTACCATAAAAGCATGGATCAAATTGAATTGGAAAAAATTAATGTTGGATGTGTGTCGCAATTCCCGGTAGATTATATGCACTGTGTTCTACTTGGAGTAATGCGACAAACTTTGAGATACTGGACGGTGATTAAAAAAAAAGCATTCTCACTAGCTCATTGCCAAATTGACGAAATAGATTTCAGAATGCAACAAATAAAAAGGAGTGTGCCGAAGGAATTTGCAAGGAAACCGAGATCTTTGAGAGAATTGGATAGATGGAAGGCAACTGAGCTTAGATTATTTTTGTGCTATACCGGCGTTTCATGTTTAAAAGGAGTATTAAATGAGGTTTTCTATAACCATTTTCTGTTGCTGTTTTGTGCCATAAGAATATTGTCCGATATAAATGAATGTCGTAATAACAATGATTGTGCATACCAAATGATCCAAAAATACGTCAGGGAGTTTCCACAGCTATATGGCCAACATTCTTTATCATACAATGTGCACAATTTACTTCATATTCCTTATGATGTTTTAAAATTTGGAAATGTAGACAACTACAGCGGATTTAAATTTGAAAATCACCTGCAATCTTTGAAACGATTAATAAAAAAGAAGTCTCATCCATTACAACAACTTAAAAATCTCCTATTTGAAGCTGAAGCACATGTATCTAATAATTTTGAAATTGAACCTTTCGCGACCTTACAATATGAGCTGAATGGGAAATGCTTATACCGCGAAGTATTGTATAAAAACTATACATTTTCTATTCTGCCACCAAACAACTTGTGTTGTATTAATAACCAAATATTTCAAATTGATATCATAAAAAGAAAAAAATGTGTTATACTGATATCTGGGCACTTTTTAGCAAACGCAGTTAATTTATTCATTTCCCCAATAGAATCTTCAAATTTAAACATTTATTGCACTTCAGATATTAGTTTTAAAGAAAGTATAGAAGAGTTTGAACTAAATTCAATTCAACAAAAAATGTTTGCCCTCCATAATAGTTTTAATACTATATACATACCATTATTGCATTAATTTTGTTTTATATTGCAATTAGAATAAAGTATGGAGTCCCAGACAATTTTCAATTTTAAAAGGGCAGGTATAAAGAACACAAAGGATTGTATAATTAAAATCGTTAATTTTTTTAAACAATTTAATTATTCCAGAAAAAAGTGGAACCATCGATAATAATAGATTGGAACTGGAAGCTCCAAATAATATTGGTAAAATTTGAAAATAACAATGAAATAATTAGAAAAACGTTATCAACTATTTTCTTTATACAGTAGATTGTCAACCTAACGTGTCAACTGATGATTCATTTTGCTGGTCCGATGAAGAGCTGGGGTACGTCAACTTTTAAAAATCAAAAAAATTGCACCGACAGTGTCCACAGAAAAACCGCATGAATACGAAAATTCTGATGAAATGATGAACATTGAGAATATATGCCCGAAATGTAATTTAATTTTAAACCTATATATCTGGCATTATTATGAGATTTTTTTTTCAGCAACGATAAATACAGAACAACGCATTGAAAAAATTGAAAACGATGTCAAGGAAATCAAAAAAGCTTGTAATGAAATTAAAATTACACAACGTACTATACTGAGGGAGCTGGTGTTGTGGAAACATAGAAATTCGACAAATAAAACAAAAGAAATTAAAAATTCCCCTATTTCCTTGCAGAACCGTGGACGAATTTCAAAAGTTAGAATCAAATCGCAAGGTAAATGAAGACATAGAAAAACAATTGGTGAGAATAAATTTTAAACTTAATTAATGATGAAATATTATATATAATACGTATTGTTAATTACAGATTAACATATTTAACATGCAAAAAAGCAACGACATGACCAAATATTTGAAGATAAATCTTCAACATCTATTAATTGACGAAGTCGGAACAAACTTTTCTTGGTTTGGACAGCAAGAGAATATTCCTGTAAAAGATTTTTTAATATTGAAACTTCTAATAGGTTCAAGCAATACAATAGCCATATTCGAAATCTAAACTAAATAAAAAAAATTATTTTCCATACAGATGCGACACAAAATAAATACCCTAATTCTTCACGAGACGAAGTCGTTAACTACATAAAGAAATGGTTTCAACTAGCCAAAGACCGCCAACGAAAGAGACAAAAACCAGGACCTAGTACTAAATAAATTGGCTGTATGTAATTACAATGTACCTTAAACGCAACAAAGTTGAACTTTATTTTACAATTTAAATTTATAAATTTCTTAATGAATTATTCGTCAAAAATTATTGTAACAAAACAATTCGCTAGAGGATTTAAGAGAATTTTAATTTGAAATGAATTATTTTTGTCTAGGTTTTAAGTTTCTGTTTTATATTTATGTTTTATATTTATTTTGATGTATTTATTACAAACAAAATTAATTCAATGAATGAAATGTAAAACAAAATATTTCTTTTTATTTGTAAATTATACATACTATCAAAAATAACCCAATTTTCATACAGAAAACTGTACGCTTTTCTAACAGGAAGAAAACTGCTTTCCGTACAGAAAGGAAAGAGACAAGCTTACAGAATGAAAATTGATTAACCCACAGAAAATAGTAGGATTATCGTAACAAAAAGAGATGTGTTTTCTTACAGAAAGAAGTACGACTTTCATAACAGAAATGTAAAGTTTTTTTACGGAAAGGAATACAAAATTTATGCGAAAACCAACAGTAAAATTCAATGTATTCGATTACTAATACAATCAAAACTATTGGAAAAAATTGTCCATTCTCTTGGGCAATTCGCACAGCTTTCCGTATGAATATCAACTTGGATTCCACGTTCCGTGTGAGCTGTTCGTACTGGTTTTCATACAGATTAAGGTACGAAATGTTTATTAGGCAGTATTGATAGGGATTATGGAAGGGATCAAGTTTGCAATGACACAAGGGAGAAGGAGAATAGTGTTATTCTCTGACTCCCGGAGTGGGTTGGAATTAATTAGTAAGGGTGGGGGAACTCATGGCAATGTGTATGTGGAAATACTATATAAGTATCTCTAATCTTGTGGGAGAGAGGTCATCCTTCAATGGATACCTTTACACCTACAGATTGAAGGTAATGGAAGAGCCAATATGCTTGCGAAACGGGGTTGTTTGATTAAGGATGTAAATGAATATGAATTCATCGATGCCAAAGACGTACTTCGCATGTTTCAGGTGAATCTGTGGAGAAAATGGGAGAGAGAGTTTGTTGAAAAATGTAAGGTGAAAGGTAAGAAGTACTTTGAGTTGGTTAGGTCTCCTTTGAGACAACCGTTTTGTAAAGTGCTCAAAGGAGGTACTAGAATGTTACGAACTATGGAACGAGTGAGATTGAATCATGTAAATTGGAAAGAATGTTTGAAGAAACGCAATTTGGTTGTGTGTGAATTATGTGAAAGCTGTTTAGTTGTGGAGGACATCGAACATTTGATTCTGAAATGTTCTGCATTTAACCAGAGCAGACAAATGTTCGATGTTCTATTGAGTGCAAGTAGTTTGACTGAATTATTACGAATGGAAATGAACGTATATAAGAATGTGTATGAATTTAGTAGAATAAATCAGATAGAAGTGTGAAAGGGGATCGATGTGTGCTTGGTGTATGAAAAGAAATTAAAATTATATTATTATGATAAAAAATGTAAAAAATTAAATTTGTAAATCTTGAAACGGGCCATATAGCACCAAATTTTTATATAAAAAATAACTGGTGAATGATCTGACGATAGACTTCCATTGTTCTCTACATGGATTCGTGAAAATGAGTGTATATTTTGAGAAATTTTTGACTCAGATCCAAAACATTTCGAAAGCGATATCTTCAAAATGGGGACAAACTTTGAAATGGCCTTAGTACCATTGAATTCAGCGTACTCGAATTAGGTTTACCCCTGGGTATCCAGCTTGTCTTTTTTTCAACTAGCACAGTGTATTTAAAAATGTTATATTCCTTTTGTTTGGTGAGAAAATATTTTCAATTTGGGTCATCATTATCATTAATTCGTAAATCTTATCTGATCAAAGAAACATTCAACCTGCCATTTCGGGGATATTAAAATTACTAGAAAAAAAATTGTATGGTGGAACGACAGCGTCGACGACGAAGGACAATGATGAATAAAATTACCTTGGAATTATATTTATTTTATTATTAATTAATTATTATTCTACATGCCATAAATGTCGTTGATTAGCATGAACAACAACACAAATAGTGGTTATTATATTTAAATTAAAAATTACAAAAAATGATTTTTATCAACTGAATATAAAAAAGTAATAATTACTCCACTGGAAAATTGGTTTGAAAATTACGAACATATACACCCCAATAAAGTTGTATTATAACATTTAAATGAAACGAAGGTAAAGAATGCACGTTTCTTAAAGATAAATTTTATTTGCTTATAAACAAATATTTAATTGAAAATTCGAATTTGAATATTCAAAAACTATTAATTCACATTAATTAACTCACATTTTTTTTATTCTATTGTACACAATTCTTTTCTTCTAATTACGAACAACAATAAATTATAGATTTTCGAAACGTTATTAATTTGATTTGCGTTTCAATTCAATTCTTTAATTTTAATTATAGATTTAAAGAAGGTATTCGTATACATATCTAAGTATTTTAAGAGTGGCCGCGGCCGCGGCCGCCACTAAAACAAACATTCAATCGCGTTTGGCCAATAAAGCTTGTGTACACACATAGCATTGGGATTATGGTATAGAATCGGAATGTGATTAAATTAATAATATTGATTGTTTATAAAAATTACAACAAAAAATAACAAAAGATAAAAAATTGTTCATTACCAATCAATTAGATAATTGATGTATTATCTTATTTTAGACTCGTTGTGATGAGATCGATACGTGACTTAGCATTGCTTCGCGCATCTAAACGAAATTGTTTCCAAAACCAAAAAAATCTCATGGAATGGAATTCGTGTTTCTTTAAGGTTCGCTGCAGATGGTCTAATATGAATTAAAATTGTTTTACTTTCAATACTGCGTGTTTTATTATTACCATCCATCAACAATGAGCGCAGGTATTTGGTTATGGTTTCTTATAAATATTGGTATTTTTTGGCCAAGGTCATTATGAATTTATGTTTCGGTTATTGATTTGAATAATTAAAGCCGATTGAAGTGATAATCATTTCAATGTTAAATACTCAATTAGATTTATGGGTTGTAATGGGTGATTTGATTTCATTAATCGTCCTACTTGGGTGTTCACTTTGTGAGGTTTTATTAAATTTTAATGTTATGCTTTGGTGAATCTGGAACATCTATTACATTTTAGAAATAAAATCATGGTCACAAAGGTGGTGGCATGATTAATTATATGTGAGTAATTGAGTGCTTTCAGGGATGTTTATATGAGGTTGATATTTGCTAAAATTGTATACCGTAAAATCATTATCATTACACAACAATGTAGTACGGGATTGACAGCCTCCACGAAGTATTCATAAATGGATACGGGCGTACTCTCAGCAATGTTTTGTAGAACGAACGGTTGCGGTACCCAATCCCTTCGGAGTAGTAAAGCAGAATAGCTAATTAGTCAATCAAAACTATGCAATGCTACAAACAAAAGGAAATATTACCCCAGGTGCTACACCAATATTAACATTGGTAAATCCACTCTCTGTGGAGACTGGCCCTATGGATTCTGGGAAGGGCCATCTATTGCATTATCAAGGAACATCAAATCCGTTCCAGAGAAGACCAAATTTACATAGATCACCGATAAAGAAAAATAGAAGCAAATCGGTAGCTGACAAAGCCGATACGTTTTCTAACGCTATACCTAGATAAACATGCAAATAGCCGAATCTAGTAAAACAACTATTGACCTAGAAAAGGAGAATATGAATCTCTTGGTGAGGCTAGAGCATATGGAGCAATTATTTGACAAGCTAAGCGAAGAAATTGAGTATCTAAAGCAAGAAAATGAAAACCTAAAAATCAAATCGGGATTCAAAATAAGATTTCGATATAGGAAGCATTGAACAAGACAAACTCATCTATTCCACTGATGAAGATGAATTACAAAGAGAGACGAACTGGATCCTAAAGAAGAAAAAACAGTCCAGGAAGAGTAAGAAAAGAAACGCTGAATCATCACCTGAGGCTGAGCAATTAAATGGTAGGGGACAATCTAGTCCAGATTCAAACGATGCTACGACCCAATGCCAATCAACCAAAAGGTAGCAAATCTACCAAGAACATTACACCAAATTTGGTGCAACCGAAAGAAAAATCACCCCCACCAATAAATATTGTGGGTGTAACCAGTTACCCAGAAATTCAGTCACTGATGAAATCGGTTAATGACAAAGTCTATAAGATAACAGCGTTAAATAATGACGTTTGGAAAATTAATACTCTGGACTCAGATACTTATAGGACCTTATCTATGAAATTGAATGCTGAAAATTATCAGTGGTTCACTTACGAGAACAAACAGGCACGACCTGTAAAAGTCATGGCAAGAGGATTGCATCACATTTGCTCAAGCAACGAAATAATGGAAGACTAACAAAATAAAGGTTTTAAAATACTAGATGCTGTGAATATTGTTAAAAAAGAGAGAACAGAAATTCAGGAAGGAAACCAAATTATCAGTAAAAGGGGACTCCCTCTTTTTATGCTAGTATTTGACAACAAAGAGAATGTTCAAAACATTTATGGAAAAAACAGGAATCCTTCACATGACGGTGAAAATTGAACCAATCACGAGAACCACAACACGCATACCCCAATGCAAGAAATGCCAGGCATTTAATCACACCCATCTATATTGCAGCCGGGATCCAAGATGTGTAAAATGCTCAGGTAATCATTTTACCCAGGCATGTACAATAGGGAGAGATGTGCCAGCCAAGTGTACAAATTGTAAGGGCCAAATACGGCTAATTATCGAGGCTGTGAGGTTGCTAAACAACTACAAAAATTAAGAGATAAAACAAGAAATCAACCGCAAAATCACGAAAATCGAAGGGTTTAAATATCAAATCAGATAGATCAAAACCTACAACCAAGCAATATAGGGCAAAGAAGTTCATTTACGTAGGTAGTGAAATGTTCAACCAAACATATGGGCTCTGAAAGTAACCAAATTATGGAAAACATTATGAACTTGATCAACTGAAAAAAATAAACTCAACGCAATCCAACGCAACGCAACAAGATCCAACAAAAAATGTTAAGTAAGAACACAACTTTCAAAATAGCAATCTGGAATGCGAATGGCATTATGCAACATATTCCAGAAATAGAAATATTTTTAAATTCAGAAAAAAATCGACTTTTTCTCAATATCGGAAAGCCATCTAGTTAAATCTTCGTTTGTTAAAATACGGGGTCATAACTTATATCATTCCATTCATCCAGCGGAAAGAGCAAGAGGAGGTTTACTAATAAAAGAAAATATAAAACACCATTTAGAATCAAATATCGAAGAAGAAACAATGCAAGTCACTACTGTAAGGATCCAAATTAAACACAGACAGCTTACTGTCTATGCTATATATTGTCCTTCCCGGCATAACTTGAAAAGGGAGGACTACCTTAAACTATTTAAATCGCTTGGACGTGATTTTATTATTAGAGGTGAATTTAATGCGGAAAACACCTATGGGGGATCTAGACTTACGACGTCTAAAGGTAAAGAATTTCTTCAAGCAGGGCAGTCATCAAAATGTGAGTTTTACTCTGATGGTTCCCCAATATACTGGCCCAGTGACGGAACGATGATACCTGACCTAATAGACTTTTATGTAGCAAGAGCTATATCCCAGAACTACATCACATTGAAGACAGTAATTCTCTAGTATCGGATCATTCCCCGGTTATCATGACAGTCAGTGAAATGGTAATTCAAAGGGAGAGTACACCCAGATTAACAAATTCAAAAACAAACTGGGATCTCTTTCGTGAGGTATTGGAGGAAAAAATCAATCTTCAGGGCTGATAAGAAATCCCCGCCAGTTGGAAGATGAATTAGAACAACTCAATGAAGCAATTCACTATGCTGCTTTGGCAAGTACCCCCATTATACAACATAAGAAGAACCTTATTAAATCCTACCCAATGGAAGTTAGAGAGTTGGTAAGAGAAAAACGACGGACACGTAAAGCCTGGCAAATAACTAGAACACCGGAGAACAAATCAATTCTTAACAATTTAGGTAACAGTCTCAAATCTCTTCTTAAAGAAGTTGAGAATGCATCAATCAACAAATATCTAGTTAGCCTAACCGATGAAAAAAATTCTGATTATTCTCTGTGGAAGGCGACGAAGAGACTCAAAAGACCCAAAATGCAAGTGCCTCCACTTAAAAAGGAGAATGGAATCTGGGCAAGAGCTCCTAAAGAGAAGACTGATCTGTTTGCGGAGTATCTCGAGGATACCTTCCAACCACTACCAAGGCAAACGGTTAATGAAAATATAATGTCAATCCAAAAGCTAGATGATTTTGATATACGCCCAGTACCTCTCAAAGAATTAAAAGAAGAAGTGAAAAGCTACATGAATGTTAAAAAAGCCCAGGATATAACTTGATTACTTGCCAAATAATCAAGGCTCTACCAGATAAAGGATTTCGTAAGCTATTACACATAATCAATGCAAGCTTCGGGTTAAAATATGTTCCGTGGCAATGGAAAGTAGCAGAAGTAATCCTGATAGCTAAAGCTGATAAACCACCTAACGATAAAAAATCATACAGGCCAATTTCATTGCTGTCAATTAAGTCAAAACTCTTTGAAAAATTATTACTAAAAAGACTTAAACCAATAATTGAGGACCGACAACTAATTCCTCCACATCAATTTGGATTCGGCGAAAAGCACTCTAGAATGCAAAAACGTATGCTCCAGCATATTTCTGGACGTCGCCCAAGCATTCGATAAAGTTTGGCACAGTGGACTATAATTCAAGCTGCACAGAGATCTTCCGAGGCAATTCTATGCCATACTAAGATCTTATTTATCCAATAGACATTTTCGTGTGAAATATGAGGGTGAATACTCCGAACTAAAGAAAATCTCTGCCGGTGTGACCCACAGGGAAGTGTCTTACTACCAATCCTGTATTTATTATATGCAAGGGATATTCCAACAACAGATGAAGGAACCATAGCCACCTTTGCAGATGTCACAGCAATCATGGCCATTGGAAGTAATGTCGCTGATGCAACGAGCAAACTCCAGAAGATTACCAATGCGGTTTGTAACTGGATCAAGCGCTGGAGAATCAAGCTTAATGACACGAAATCCTCGCATATTAACTTTACATCTCAGAAGGCTTCCCATCTACCGATAGAAATTAACTCACGACCGGTGCCGTATGCAAACAAAGCTAAATATCTGGGCATGACTCTCGATGCCAAACTCAAGTGGAGAGAGCATGTGAAAAAGAAAAAAGAAGAACTTAATATTAGGTTCAGAAAAATGTATTGGCTCATAGGTAGAGGCTCTGAGCTTACAATATACAACAAGCTGCTGCTATATCGGCAAATACTGAAGCCGATATGGACCTACGGTATTCAACTCTGGGGATGTACTAAGCAAACAAACACCAAAATGAGACAGACGTTTCAAAACAAGGTTCTCCGTAGCATCGTAAATGCTCCGTGGTACACAAGAAATGAAGACCTTCACAGGGACTTACAGATGGAATACATCAATGGTGAAATAAAAAAACACGCCGCCAAACACGAAATAAGGCTCCAGGAACATGGAAACCCCTATATTCGCCATATAATAGATAACCCTGTCGTTGAAAGAAGACTTCAAAGAACGAGGTCACTTGGCCTAGTAAACATACCAAATTAAATTTATATTTTAAATAGGTTTAATTAATTTTGGGACTAACCATTTGGTTTCACCCCAACAAATCAGAATTAGAAATGTAAAATTTGTAAATTTGAAAGATAAATTGCTAGATGAGCACAGTCTCAGTTGTAATTAATAAAGGAAAAAAAATTACACAAAAATATTATTTTTAATTTTATACTCAAAATATATTGTCAGTTTTAGTACTTCGATACTGAAGAGCAATTGGTCAAAAAAGAGAGTACTTTGAACAGTTTTGTATTGTAAAATAAGAAACATTTTAAAATAATTTCGATTTTTGAGCTCGCCTTAAAACCAATAACAACCTCCTTAATTAGATTCCATAACGAAACAATCGACTATTGTTTACTTGTAAGTATAAACGACAAATTCTTCAAAAAGAACAAGAAATAAATATTTCAGTGTCGGATATAATATTTCTAGGACTTGACCATTTCATAACCAATCCTTATGAAATTTGGTTGTATGCATTCTACACGATTAAAATGGATTTTGAGCTGGAGAGTACTCGGTTAATTCTTAATTAATGTAAAATTTACATCGAAGGCCTATATTGTAATTAAGAGGTCTAAATGCAAAAACCGATAAATCCAGTTTATTTCGAAAATGAGTTATGTATATCATTGAACGCAGCTCGACTATTACAATTCGAATTTAGAAACGTATATTAGCAAAGAACGGTAACTTTCGTGTTAATTGCACTGTAACTTTGCAAAGAAATTCAAAACCCGATATTTCCAATATCCAATATATTCAAGTTGTTTTTGATGACGTGACATAGTTTTTACAGGGTGGCTGACACGAATTGTTACCAAAACAAAACGCCACAGAATTTTTATTTTTTGATGAATTTTATTGAATCAAAGTAAAACATGTTCACAAATATTTAAATTTTCGAAATGCATTAGCAGTTTTTGATTTCTTCACCCTCAGCGCGATTATAGCCTTCAAACGACCGACAAAGCTATTGTATGCAGCACGAAAGTGGCTCTGCGGTATTTTGGTCCATTTCCAGCGAAGCGCTTGCTTGAGATGATCGACACTTTGGTATTTTATTGTCCCAACCTTGCTCTTCAAAATACCCCAAACCGAGAAATCTAGCGGATTTGCATCCGCTCAATTTGGTGGCCATTGGGCAGTGCAAATGAACCGCGGAACGTTGTTTCAAAGCCGAGTCCTGTGGAAATGTCCAGTGCACAAGGCTTCAATGCTCCCTCCAACACATGATCCCGATAAATTTGAGCATTTATCTTGATGCCACGGCCCAAAAAACGAGCGGTGAATCGGCGGCGCTTGGTTTCTAGTGGCAATCCATTGGTCCAAATTTTCAGCAGAACATTCACATATTGCTCAATAACGAACGGTGACTCATCGGAGAAAACCAAATTCGCAAATCGCCACTTTCGTGCAATCGTAATAACTCCTTTGCTCTTTCCACTCTAACTTTTTTTGAGCATCGGTAAGACCACGCGTTTTATGGAATTTCAAGGCCTTTAGTCCAAGATTATCTTTCAATATGTGCTGCATCCGTTCGAGGGAAATGTTCGCCTCACGAGCCATTTTTCTGCCGCTACGGTGTGGATTCCGAGCAAATTTGGCCTTCACCTTCCGAATGATATCCGGCGATGTTGTAGTGCGTTTCGGTCCACCACCATGGCGTTTTACAATGCTGCCAATATCATTATAACGATTTATGGTGCGATCCACAAACATTTTGTTCACATGCAGATGTTTTAACTGGTTAACAATCTGCGGCTGTGGTTTTCCAGCCAAATATAGAGCAATCACACTATTCCTCTTGAATTCCATTGCAGAAAACTTTTTTATGAATATTTCCCACTAAAATGCTTTTGTACGCTTGTAAACAATGGAATGAATTGTCATTAGTGTGAATTTGAGCGCTCTGTCATCACTGGTTTAACAGCAATGACAGTCTGAAGTTGGTAACACTTCGTGTCAGTCACCCGGTAGTTTTAAAAAATAATTTTTAAAGGAAAAGTGATTTATGTTCATAGTATTGTCAATTTTGGTTGAGTGAAAACTGAAGAGTGTCATTTTTGTAACGGCTAAAGTTATTTGTAGTAAAATATCAAAATGTTGTGTGTATTTTAATTAATTTTAAGTTTTATTGAAAACCTTTAATAACACGGAATCTGTTACACAATGTGTAAAATTTTATCATAGTGCAAGGGACATCGAAAAGTCCTCTTACTCAGAATAATGTATTTATTTACGCCTGACCCGAAGTAGATAGACCTAAAAGTTCCAATGAAATTGCATCGGCTGTCTTTCACAGACTTAATGAGACTACTATTCCAGCATGTGTAAAAGTACTTAGGTTAATTGTCGACGGATGTGGTGGGCAAAACAAGAATACAACCATGCTTACTATGCTAATCAAATGGTTCAGGACTGCACCTGCATTCGTAGAGGCAGTTGAAATCATACTTCTAATTGTTTTATTCCGCCGGATCGTGTGTTTTGCAATCTTGAGAAGATAGTTCGCTCGAAAGATTACATTATCGAACCTAGTGATTATTTTGACAATGTCCAGCAATTCGGGAGAATTATTAAATTGTCGACGGATTGCGAAATAAATGATTGGCGCGAGCAGGCTAAGAAGCACGTAAAGTTACCTGGCCAATCGCATTTTAAGTTTAACGTTGCTAAAAGAATGATACTGATCAGAGGTGACAAGGCTGGTACCATTCTCGTTCGGGGGGGAACCTAACTATATGGTTAACATTAATAGCGGAAAATCAGTATTGAAAAAATCGAGTAGGCTGTCTGCAATAAAACCACGAGTCATACCTTTAGGCAACCATGTCAAACCCGAGAAATTTTTAGATGTCAAGGCTCTACTGAAAACTCATTACGGTGACGAATGGCGAAATTCTAATAATCTACGATTTTACAAAAACGTTTTGAATCGTGAGTGCAATAATTCGACTGGGAATTACCATGACGTTGATGAATGTTGCCAGTTAGAGCAGGAAGATTTTCAAATTTACATTTAATTTTGATGTTTTGATACCTTTTGTGATAATAAATTTAAGATTTAATTTATTAAAAAATGAATAACTACTCCAAATTTATGATTAATTGCTTTTAACTGTTTTTAATAAAGAATTATTTTTTTTAATATTTGATATTTTTATTGAAAGAGTTTTTATTGAGATGCAAAAAACGATAACTCCAAATTTATAATCTGAATAAAAAAATTAATATTCTTTCTATAACACGATGCAATTCATAGCTAGTACATAAGCTACAATTAGAAATATAAACTCAGTTTTTTCTACTTCCTGTAATATTGTAAATTTGGATCATATCGATTTTTGCATCAATTCTGATATGTATTTGAACAAGGTTCTGAAATGAGTCAATGATAGGCGCAAGTGACTTAACGTATCCCCAAAGAAAATAATCTAATGGAGTTACCACACGATGCTTTAATGCTGCGTATCCCCTGATAAAACCTAAGGGCAGGCAGAAACCAACATGGTGGACCACTGAGTTGGGAACCTATCGGAGGGCGTGTGGGCAGCCTTTATTAGTGCCAAGAACACAAGTGAGGTTCGGGATTGGGACACCTATAAGGTTGACCTAAGAAAGTACAAAAAAGAGTTGAAAGTACAAAAAAGAGTCAAGAACGCACAAAGACTCTTCTGTTTTAGAATGGAGGAGGTCTCTGATACTTCTTGCCTTAGGAAAATTCTATCTACTCACCCAGCCAGTCCTAGTTATTTAATTAGACCGGACGGGTCATGGACAGCTTCAAGTGCGGAATCTTTGGAGCTTCTCATGGAGATTCATTATCCGGGAAGCTTTGATGACACGATGGAGCCTGGGGAGCTCATCGCGGAAGGCCTTCAATAGATATGGAGGGAATCGCTGACAGCGAACGAGTCCTGTGGGCGCCAAACGGTTTTAAGCCTTATAAATCGGCGGGCCCGGATTGGATTATATCAGCAGAGATCCAAAGGAAAACGGCAGTTATCTCACCCCTGGCTGGAGGTTATCTTCGGCGGATGTCTGAAACTGGTCTATATTCCTAAGAAATGGAAGGAGGTCAGAGTTGTCTTTATCCCGAAATTGGGAAATCGTTACGAAATGGGCCGGGAAATGTGAATTAGGGGTCAACCCTTCCAAGACGAAGCTGGTACTATTTACTAAGAAATATAAAATTCTGTTAGTTAGCCCTCCTACCATGAACGGCATTAGTAGACTGGCTTTTGCTGACAGAGCGAAATTTTGGGCATAAGCTCAGCTGGAAGCCCAACATTATGGAAAGGGTGAATAAGGCTAATGTAGCGATTTACTCGTGGAGGAACGCCATAGGTAAGAGATGGGGTTTGACTCCAGAGCTGGTACACTGGCTCCATACTGCAGTGGTAAGACCTGTGCTGACGTACGGAGTGGGCGTGTGGTGGCCAGCTCTGGATAAGGTAACATATATAGGGATGGTGGAGAAGGTACAAAGAACGGCCTGCATGCTTATAAGCGGAGCGCTCAGGGCACCTACACGCGTTTTAGAGGTTATAATCCACCTTATACCACTCGAATTTTTTGGTAAGCAGATTGCAGCCAATGTGGCTACGAGACTCTCGGCTGTCTCTTAGTGGAAGTGTCTTCAGGTGGGCACTCGACGATAGTTAGATTGCTAAGGGTAGAACTGGCGAATCTAGATTATATTAAATCAACGTTGTGCTTCGATAAAGGTTTCCGGACCATCTGTCCTTCGAGTGAATCCTGGAAAACCGGATCGATACTGGAAAACTAGGCAGTGCAATTTTTCACGGACGGCTTTAAGCTAGACGGAAAGGTAGGTGCCGGAGTACTTCTGTGAGAAGCTTAATGTTAATATATCTGTTCGTCTCCCTGACTACTGCAGCGTGTACTACACTGAAGTGGTGGCGATCGGGGAAGACATAATTGAAGCATAACGTGGTATCCGTGAGGGATGTCGCAATTTATGTGGACAGTCAGGCGGCGGTCAGGCAACTAAAGGCGGTTTGTTTGAAGTCACGCGTTTTGAGATGAGCGACTCTTTCAGAATCCAGATATGATGGGTCTCTGGTTACTTGGACATCACGGGAAACTGCAGAGCAGACGAACTAGCTATAGGTACGGTACTCTTTTGGCCCTCAGTAAAAATGCAATCGCCTCGATAAATGGGAGATGGATAAACACTATAACGTGCAGGGTAGCAAAACAGGTTTGGCCAAAACTGGACTTGCGGCGCTCCAAGGCACTAGTATCCCTGGACAAACGAGAGGTAGCATTGGTCGTAGGGATACTGACAGGACACTGCCTTTTTGCGGAACATGCGAAAAGGCTGGATCTACAGACGAATGGGAGAAACTTTAGATCTATCAGATAGAAAGCATAAGTAATTATGTGTGTACGGTACGGGCAGCCTTTTGGAACTCGCTGACTGTGGAGTGCGAAATAGTTTACGCAGCCACTCTAACCTAACCTAGATCGTACGATCTCGGTGACCAATTAACAGGACCATAACGTGAAATTAGTCTTTCATCAAATGTTTCCTTGAGTAAATTAATTGTATCTCGCGCTGTGTGGCATGTAGCACCGTCCTGTTGGAACCACATATTAGCAAGATTTATACCAGCCAATTGGGGTACAAAAAAGGAAGAAATCATGTCTCTTTTCCGTTCATCGTTGACTGTAACTTTCCGCCCATCATAGTTTTTGAAGACATATGGATCAATAATTCCGCCGACCCATCAAGCGCACCAAACAGTGATTTTCTCTGGATGAAATGGTGTTTCGGCAAAGGCTTGTAGATATCCATACGACAATTCTATTTATTAACATACCCATTCAACCAAAAGTGAGCTTCATCGCTGAACAAAATTTTGTTTGGAAAATCAACATCAATATCCATTTTGTGCCTCAGCCCATTGGCCGAATTAGCGGCGCCTGCGATGGTCGGATGACGTTAATTTCTGTGTTAAGTTGAATTTTGTAAGCAATTGTAAACAATTGAGTGAAATTGAGACATCTTTAGATTATCTTTAATATTTATATTTGGGAAGTTCCTGAATCTCCCAAAGAGGGATTATACTTCTTTTTCTGTAAAGATCAAACAATTTTCTAACAATATGAGATAAACATGAGCAAATTGTGATAAATTTTACAAAAAAATTGTAAATTCCAAAGAAAGATATTTTTGACAATGTTTCTATTTTAATATCTCCGATCTAAGATATGTTCACGGGGTTTCACAAATACGACTGAATAGCTAAATCAAAATCCTAGGTGCGTAGTGAACGAGATTTAATTATGACTATTTTTAACTTATCCAGCGTATTTTTAACAATTGTGATTTTTGTTTTCAATCTATTTCTCCCAGAAGGTTCATGAATTTCAATCAATTTTGATATTTTATTTCACCGATCCGGTAGAAGTTCACGATCTCCATGGCCAGATAGATCTGTCAAAACCCTATGAGTATAGTGATGATTTTTAACTTATCTGGAGTCATGTTTACGTTTACGGGTTTTCCGTCGATCACAGAAATGTTCTCGGGATCTCTTTCATATATTCGAATAGGTCAGAAAATTTTCTATCAATATTGTGAAAACGGGACACGAGTTGCAAATTACTCGTAGCTACAAACCCGATTTACTGTAAAAACAATCAAATAACAGAAATCCTAGAGATGTTGAAAGGGTCACAGAAGTTTCTTGAATTTGAATAAATTTTATTTCACCGATCCTCGAGAGGTTGACGGAGTCTCTCTTGCATGGGCAGATAGATCAGTGACCTATGAGTGTTTTGAAAGGGATCTAATTATGATCATTAAAAATGATCACTGACTTGGCTAGAGACATTTTTCTCTGGATGTATTTTTCTGGTTATATCGCCTATCACAGAAATGTCCACGGGATTATTATCCCTGGAATATGTTCTGGGGCTAAGGCTCTCCCAAATCTTTCGCGGTTCGCATTTTCCGTCCTTACTTTTACGCCAGTGTCAGCCAATACGAGGACGTACGGTTATAGGACCGATTTTATCACCATCTGCACATTGCACAGCTCCTTGCCAGGCCTATACTGGCATGGAAGGTGGGTCGGCCCATGAGTTTAGCACTTCCACAGGGAGTCATAGATGTGTTCCATTTCATCACAGATCGTAATTTGTTGATTAAGGTAAGGTTAATTTGTCCCCCGTTCCAAACGCCAAAGCTTTAACCACTGTGCCATTTGGTCGGTTCATAGTCGTTTTTCTCATAAATGATATACTTTACTTCGAGATCTCTTTTATATATTTGAATAGGCCCATAGGATCGTCGTACCTGGATGTATCAAATTAGGTAAGTTCCTTATAATCCGACGTCTTTGCTCGCTAGTAACGAATGGTTAGATTCGACTATTCCAAGTATCACAACAGATTTGTGAAGCTGATCGCGGTATTGCGACTAAACTGGGAGATTGTGATTCCCGTTCCTGTACCATCGATAATAGATTTAATTTTATCATCGCTACTTGGCGTCTATTCAATGCATTCAAACTTGTTTTCACTTCATCAATCACATAGATTCTGGATAAAAAGCGATACTGACTGATGTAGTCTAAAAATCGAACTTAAGAAGGTGATGGATTGTCGCTTTTTTGAAAAATCTAATATTAACGGTTTGTGATCCGTTTTAATGCAAAATTATCGAACTTCCAGCATATGTCGGAAATAAACTACTGTTCTATAAATAACTTCCAGCTCTCTATCATAAAGGGTGATTAAATTTTAAGGGCCGATGGTGATTTTGAATAAAACACAAATTATTTAGGAAATTATTGTCAATTCTTTTTATTATGATAATATGGTATGGTTCAATTATGTATGGAACAAAATATCGGCCAAATGGCAGCCGCAACCTCGGCGGCACACCTCCACCCGATGGTCCAAATTTTCGGGTCCTGTTGAAACCACATATCGTCCACATCCATATCTTCCAATTCGGGCCATAAAAATCATATCATCTCACGATAGCGAACACCATTCACAGTAACTGCCTGACCGGCCTCATTTTGGAAAAAATACGGCCCGATGATGCCGCCAGCCCATAAACCGCACCAAACAGTCACTCTTTGTGGGTGCATTGGTTTTTCGACAATCACTCTTGGATTATGATTCGTCCAAATGCGGCAATTCTGCTTATTGACGAATCCACTGAGGTGAAAATGTGCCTCATCACTGAAGATGATTTTCTTCGAAAATTGATCATCCACTGTTGCCATTTCATACCACCATTCTGACCATTGACGACGTTTGGAATGGTCAAGAGGCTTTAGTTCTTGAGTCAATTGCACCTTATAAGCGTGTAAATGCAAGTCTTTATGCATAATGTTCATCAACGACGAGCGTGAGAGGTGCAACTGTTGGGCACGACGACGAGTTGAGTTGGACGGCTTTTCAGCCACACTATCGCGAACAGCAGCAATATTTTCTGCTGTACGAGCACGCGCTGGTGTTTTAAAATCTTCTACAGACCCGGTTTACTCAAATTTTTGCACGATTTTTCCGATTGTACGCACATTTGGACGATTAAATTGACCGAAAAAATCACGAAGTGCACGATATGCATTTTGATTTGAACGCCCATTTTCATAATATGCCAATTCTATCAATCATAAATAACTTTAACGCGTTGCTCGATTGTGTATCTTTCCATGGTTCAAATTGAGTTAGCCTGAAATTGAGAAATGTCAAATTAAATGTAGAAAAAAACTTGACGTTTAGGTGTGGTTCACATTCAACGTCGGCCCTTAAAATTTAACCACCCTTTATAACGTTGTTTTCGCCAGAAATTTCTTTAAATCTTGAGCTATTTTGGCAAAGGTACGATTTTTTTACTATGACGAGTTCTATGACCCCAAAAACCAATTTTAAACAACTAAATTTAACTTTGTTTTACCGAAACTACACTTTCCAAGGTTGATACTAGCCTGGTGTTTTCGCAATCGTTGAAATATGATTTGGAGATATTATTTGTGCTCCTCTATATGTTGACGCGGTCGCAAAATCATTAATACACGAAAACACGAAATTTAATCCTTAAATAACTTCACTAATCAGTCGTTGTTTTGTTTGCGCTGCGAGTTGTGATGACCGTCTTTGTTATATCAGTAGGCTGAACCGGAACCTAATTAAACGCTATTTGGACACCACATTTAAAAATATTTTGCGGTGCAAAATCCTTAATATACCTGTTAGGTATCGTGATTGAATTAAGTTGACGGTAGTCAACGCATGGACACCATTCTCCATTTGGTTTCCGAACCATATGAAGTGGTGATGAGGCCCAATTACTGATTGATGGTCTATATAGGCCTTGTTTCATTATAACTTCAAATTTAATTTTTCTTATCCCAAACTGGTGGTCCTTTTGTCACGATGTGATGAGTAATATTTCTTTCCGTTGGTTCACGGATGTCTCTTGTATTGTTAAATCTTGATATTGTTGAGGAATATCTGCGAATGGATCGTTTGCATTATATGTCTGGATACCGTAATTTTCATCACCTTAAGTAAAGTCCTTAATAAAACCTGTACATTTGTGATGAAATCAGTACGGATTATCGGTTTCTCTAGGTCAACAATCTTGAGGAACTCGGGTGCAGCTTTTCTTTCTTATTAGGAGACATTACGGATACGTCTACACCGATATCGATTACAAATTTTAAGTGTGTCAAATTATCGGATACGTACAACCGGTTGAATTGCGTTTGTTTAACCACTTGTGTCTCTAACATATAGTTTTTTGTATTCTAGAAATTGCAATGGGGAGCGACATTTTCTTGCTAACGCTCCGTATCTATGATGTCACTAACTCAGTGGCAACATAGGTACGGAGTTTGGCATTCGATTTTAACATTCCTTTACGTATAGGACGTACAATTTGAGCTGGTTTCCCAGTTATATTGTCAATAGGATCGTCGCTTGTTGACACAATCATGCGAATGTGCGATGACAATCATTGTAGTCATATTTGTTTTAATAAAACATTTACAACTTTATTTCCACCCAATGATCGCATTTCGTTGAGAAGTGATTAAGGTTTTTTATCACCAAGCTGAATATCCTCAAGCAAAGTGTTGAATTTAGAACTAAAATTAAATGATCATGTTTATCCACATTAGATGGTGAAATTACCGCAGTCTGGTATCTACAGCTTTTAACAGTGGAATTTGGAAGCGTCCTGTGTGATACCGCCGAGTATAAAATAATGTTTCCACCTTTTGGAACCAAATTTCAATCTCATTTTTGCAAAATGGTGGTAATTTCACGGATACTTTGCAAATTTTTTTTATGATGATAACTCAAAAACTGTCTATTGAGAATGAGTGCAACGAAATCGTACAAATTTGACAATAGAAAATATATGCGCTCGTTTAACTTTCATTAACTACAGTTCAGTTTCACATTCTGCAACTTAATTTTATAAAATACACTGCCGCCACATACATCTCGCTTTTATATCTCCGATATAAACACTTATTTGTTAGCTATTCTAGTAAAATATCACACGAAGAAATGTCATTGCAGATAATGCCTCAGAATAAATATGACTCAATTCTAATTTCCAAATGAAAGGATTCAAATTTGTTTAAACCGATTCTGTCATTTTGAGTAGTTTTAGTTTCGATTAATTCTGGATATTGAAGAGTTTATCGGAAAATGCCACAATGTGCATTGTCACGAAAAGATTGCTCGACGCTCGCAAAGAAGTTTTAGATAACCATTTGTATGATATTTAGGCCGGATTTTCGATTGCTGGAGTGGACTGTACCTCTTTTTGTTCAAAAATTTCGGAAAATGAAACTATTCTCACTCTTTTCTTTTCAAAGTAATTTTAATTTTTAATCTTATTATTATTATAGCAATTTTGTTACATTATAAGAAAAGCGACCGTTCACCAAGAACAAGAACAAAAACTTAAAAAAACATGACGCCCATTCCAGTTCAAGTCCAAATTAATTTTTATTGTCATTGAACTAAAATTGAGCCACTTGCACTGAGCAATTTAAATTGAGCCAATGTTTGAACACCATCTTTACTCTCAAATTGCTTTAGCACAATAGAATTAGGCTTAAACTCAACTTACAAGTCACAGTAAACACGGTGAATGGTTGAAGTTATTAGATTAGAGGCGAGTTTCCAAAAGAAACCATCGAGTGGAATTCGGAGAGGCAAAATATAAATTAAATCTAAAAATGGTTTCAATCATCCACTTTGTCTAAAACAACCTCTTTTATTTGATTTTACATATCTGATTCAGCGAAAAATACTTAATGACATGGGTGATGATGTTAATGAGAATTCTATAGAAATATAAAACAAACTACTAGAAGGGAGTCGCTCCGTTATTATTTTCAATTTATTTAAAATAAATCACCCCTTTACTGCATATACCCTTGCAAACACATTTAATAATTTTATATAATAAATTCCCGGGATGGATTTATTTATATAATACATGTGAATCGTGTATGGTCGCCATCCATATAAATTAAAGGGAAACCATAAAATCACAACAACCCAACAGTGAGTACGCGGATAAAAAGGTTGTTGAATTATATGGAATTAATTTGAATTGTGACATGGAAATATAATGTTCTGGCGGATGGATTATATCTGTACCTACATGAGGCTGATAAAACCATACAGGGATGTTGAAACAACTACAAACTTAATAATCAAATTGTGTAGTTGCCGCACGCCCTCACTGATATAAATCTGGAGTGTTATTGCAGTACAATTTGAATACATAGGAGGAGATACGGTAGATATATACATAATTTAATGTAAACTTCTCACCTGTACAAATTGCAAATAAAATAAGAATATAAAAATTGAAACCATACAAGAAGACTGTGAACATATGCATAAATTAAAATTTAAATATATCACACAAATCCAATTAATAATAACGTGGGAGATCGACTAACAGCCATCTAACTCTATGACAACAATATATATAACAAGAATTAATTAAACAAACAAGCATTCTTATTACCATCTCCCTCCGCACACACCTCGTGTATACCAGCAAACATTGTAAAACCCGCGTGTACTACACAATTCTCGCAACTTTTCTTTTAACAGCAACAACTACAATTATATTTTACTTGCCTTTATGAGTTTTCATAATTTCTTAACGCGTCTTACGTTTTATAATTTTTTTTGCTGTTCTTCTATTTTTTAATTAGCAATTGAAAAACTTTTATTCTTAAGAATTATACAATTATAATACAACACACAGTTAAGACGACCCTAATTATGCAAATTTTGAAATACATTTTTTTGTCTGTTGTGTATTAAGTTCTTGAAGTTTTGTATAAGACTTCTTCATCTGTACGCACACATAAACCGGGCATGAAATAAAAAACAGGAAAATGTTATGAAATAAAATAAAATTGAATTTATTATAAATGGTTGGACACAGTTGACGGAATCGACGAGATATGATTATACGGACAAACCGACCATTTCCATGCATAAGACGAATTTACATTTGGGTAATACTCATAACATAACAAGTGGAATAATTTCGCGTCATCAAAATTAACTGAAATTCTTCGCTGCTATAAAGAAACGGCGTTTTATAGATAAAAAAAATATTAAAATGGATTAAATTAGAAATGGTTCAGATGGTTTTCTAATTATAAAGAAATACATACACGTCCACGTATGTATATAAGACGTTATAATAATTTTATGCATAAAACGTAATGTTGTAAGATTGATGTTAAGCACTGGCGAGGGGACGCAATCAGTGGAACTCGTCATCGTCATAAATACAAAAATTTTATTTTACGTAAAAGTTAAGTATATTTCCTATGTAAATGTCTTGCGTCTGCGCGTAATGGCGTTTTCACGTGTTTTATGTACAGAAGCTACTCCCGTTGGAAATTTAACTTTTGCTTTAACAATTTTTGTGATTTTGTTAGAAATTTAATTTTAACGAGAACGTAATAGTGTTGATGAGCATTAAGATTAATAACAATGAATAAATTAAAAATCATACGGTGGATTTTGTGGTTATTGTCGGTAACGTTGTTTACCACAAACTGTTGAACATTGAAACTTTCCAGTACATCAGCGTGTAATAATTTGATATTAAAATTTTGTGGATGTCGGTTTGGTATACTTCTAAATTAATTCACGAGTTTTCAGATTATAAACACTTTCTTTAAATTTATAATTGATCGGTGTTAATTATCTGATTATCTGATATTGTAACCCTCGACGGTATATAATGACGTTTAGCAACTTTGTAGAAATTGCTTACAGAGAAAAAGTTACAGTGTTCTGTACAATTATATTCACAAATTGTAGACTTTTTATCGCTGTAAACCAATACGTAATGTGCCACTGTAACCAAAGCGGATTTCGGGAGGACTCGAATATTGACATAAAGCTGGCACTCGAATACTGACATAAACTTGCGTTATAAATAAAACTTGCTATTAAATTAACAAATTACGGTCCATTCACGCGAAAACGCGTGTTACGCGAGCGCTTCTGTGAGTTCATTCACGCTAAAACGCGTGTGTCTTTGTATAAATTTCGAAGGTAGAAAAAGAAATAAGCGAGGTAAAAAATTTTCTGGTTACATAAATGGGGTTTGAAAATTTAATAACTTTTTCGTTTATATATTTTTTTTTTCAGATTATAAAATATGCAAAATGTAAATTTTTTACACTAAGTATGGAAAATAATGTCACTTAAATGACCCCCATTTTCAGATTCACAATGATGGGCTCGTTTTAGAGCATTTTCCATAACATCTTTCAAAATTTATGGCTGTAGCGTTCGAATATCTGCAACAATGTTGGCCTTGAGTTCAAGGATTGTATCGGGCTTGTTCACATATACTCGCTCTTTCAAATAACCCCAAAGAAAATAGTCGGGTGCTGACAAATCTGGGGAACGCGCTGGCCAATTAATTTCCGAATTTCTGAAAATTATTCGCTCTCCGAAAATTTGCCTTAAAAGTTCTATTGTGTCTCGGGCAGTGTGGGCAGTGGCTCCATCTTGCTGAAACCACATCTCAAGTCTGTTTTCAAGAGCAGGACATAAAAAATGTTATATTATAAACCTATACCGCTCTCCATTTACGGTTACATCACTTCCATCTTTATTTTCGAAGAAGTAAGGCCCAATGATATTTTGAGATGTAGTGCCACACCATACTCTACACCTAATGGGGTGCAATTGGCGTTGATGAATGGCTCTTGGATTTTCAGAATCTACACTTCTGCTTATTAATAAAGCCATTCAAATGAAAATGAGCTTCATCACTCTTCAACTGTTGAAATTTAACTGCAAAATTTAAACGTTGCCGATGATCTCTTGGTTTTAATTCTTGCACCCACCAATTGCACCTTATATGGGAATAACAGTAGATCATTTTTTAATATGCGCCGTAGTGAGCAGAACGCCTTCTGGTAGATGTTTCTGATGTTTCGTTAACACTTTGCGCTACACGTTCAATATTTTCCGTAGTGCGTATTAAACGTGGTCTACCGGTTCAAGGCAAATCTCTTAAGGTGCCATGTTGGTAATGACGATCAACTAAGCAATAAATCATTGCTTCAGAGAGCGAAATTCTGACATTAAAATGGCGACGATATGCTCTAAAAAGTTATTAAATTTTTAAACCCCATGGTGACTTTTGGCCCACCCTGTATGTTAAAAATACTATTTAATAACTTAAAATAAGGAAAATATTTATTTTATTGTCAAAAAATGGTTTTAAACACAAAAAATACGAAAAACGCCATTCAGTTTTTCGTATTTTTTTCGCGTTGGTACGTGTACCACAAGTTGCAAAGAACTGTTTTGTTTATGTATATGGACAGCGTAAACCAACTTGAAGGCGCCTATGAAATTTCGAAATTATATCGATTTTATGAAAAAAGTGTTTGGCTGTCATTTTTTGCGTAATTCCCCCGGACCACGACGACCGTGCTTAGAAACACACTTTTTTCAATTGTTTATGGCTGCAACCGTCATTTGCTCATCACAACATTTTTCCTCTTCCCAGAGCAAATGACGTCTATGACCGTCAGATTTTTGGTGAAATAAAATGACGGCTATAGCCATCCTACACATTTTAACACGTTGCCGCACACTTTTCGATAATCCGGCCAGCTGCTTTCGATGCTTTTTGTGATAACAACAATTATATTCGCCAATGACGATTAGAAGCTGTTATTGGTCGGTCTGACATCGTTATTTCCTTGTTCTTTGTCTTCGTCGTATACGGCCTCTGAGTTGACATTTGCTTGCTTAAAGCCTTGAACTGATCTTCGCTCATCAAGAATGCGTCCTTAAGTGTCTCGTAGCCTGCTAATAGTTTATTCTCATCCCGGAATTGCAAATATTGGCCAAGAATGGTGTAGAATTAGTTCTCGGGGTTGTCAGCTACTCTGAAGAATTACACTCGAACGACAGCAGGGCGGCTTCTGATTTTCATGTTTGTGCGTCTAACAGAATCAGCAAACGGAAATTTTGAGAAGCATCCGGTCCATCGTAGCATCCCGATCTCTATCTTTTTCGTTAACAATCACCTTGATGTAATCAGGTTCAAACAACAAATCAAACTTGACATTTTGAGCGACATTTAAACTTATTCGTTAGATGCGGATCGAGTGGACGCTGCACATAGCGATCAATGATGTTCGTGCAATAGCTAGATTGTCATTCACAAGGCAGAGAACTTTTTAACGTTGTTCAGGCCCGCGTGTGTTAATGAAAGACACCTCGAATAAAAGATTACTTTAGTGGGAGATGGCAGAGTCGATAAATGCATTAGCACGCGGATTCTTGTCGCTCATACAGAACCTTCCTGCAGCTTTGTTGGAGTGTTGCTGACTACTTGTCGAATCTTTCGAATAGCTTCTCACAAACCGAAAGACATCTCTGTCGGCTCGTTTAATGAGAAGTACTTGGGAACCATTTCACTGATTATCTACTGAGCGCTGATGATCGTCGAGTATACACTGATTGAAACTCGACTTGGAGGAGATACTGGAGGCGGGTGAACTCTGATGAAGTCTGCGACATCAAACTTGGTGCTTACCATGACATTCTGCTCATCGTGATACTGTGGGTTGTTTTTCATCAACTATTGGATAACAGTGCTATTATCGAGTGAAATTATGAACTCGCGTGGGATGTCAAGATTCTCCAGCGTTTCGGTGATAAAGACTAAACCTGCAGAATCAAACAATCGAGTTAGCTCCGTTGGCAACGTCTCGGTGACCTCGAAGATCGTACTTGACGAATTCATAATCGGCCTAATCGGCGTTGTTTTTGTGTCACAGAATCACTTTTTTCTTTCCCATGCCAAGATAAATCTTTTGTTATTCTTGCCTTTCACTTTTAATTGGATTGCAGAACTTGATTGAAAACTTCTGAAATGATAATTGGACTCGACATTCAAATCTCAAAACTTCTAAGTTTTGTGTCGATTACTAGATCTATCTTTCTGCAAATATTAAAATTGCCGGTACATTTAAGATTTGAAATGAATTTAACATGGCATGGGTCTCGTTGGTGAAGGTGAGTTTTCAATGGCCAGGAATCGAATGAAATTGATTTCAGAAAAATTCGTTAGAGAGTTCTCCGGTGGGCTCGAGTTCCTTACTATGCTTTCTTTATGAGCTCTCACGATTTTTGCTCCCACGAAAAATTGGTGAGGGAGGGTTTTCGGATGCTTATTTTGGAAAAGGCCGTTCAAAGAGTCTGGGGGAACTCGGGTCCCTTAATATTCCGGAATATTCTTTAAATTTTAACATTTTTCGGCTCGATCGATTTTGATAAAAATTGCGGTGATAATGGGTTTCTAATGCCAGGTTAACATCAGGGCGGATCGTTTGCAATCAGGGCGGATCGTTTGCCAGGAATCTATTCCCATGGGTCCTTATTCATATGGGTTCTTGGTAAGACTTTGACCTTCCTTAAAATTTTATTTTCCTTGAACGATTTTGGAGAAAATTGGTGGGATAGAGTTTTCGATTGGAAGAAAGCGAATACAATGAGTTCTTATATCCATAAAATTTATATTTACATCGAGATACATGGAGTATGGCGTCTGTAGTATGTTTTAACATATTTTCTGCCGCTTCAAACGATTTTGTTGCCATCTGGTGGACCGCAGTCCCTTTCTTTAATTTTTGTTCGGCTCGCAAAATTTTTGTAAATTGCTGACACAATTCATCAATTGTGACACAGACTGTGACATTTTTTAATCATCTTTGGTTAGAACGGTTTTTATTAAAATTGCGGTGATAAAAATTTTTTAATTCCAGGAATGGATTGCGATGTGTCATATTTTTTGAACAATTTATTTAGACTTTTTTTCGGATGGAACGATTTTTATAAAAATGGGTGAGAGGGGCTCCGAGTTCTAAAACTCGATTGAGATGAGTTCTAAATTCAGGAAGCTTTCTTTAGGGGGGTTCTCAGAAGAGATTCCGGCTCAATATTTTAAAATAATAGATTTGAACGATTTTAATAAAAAAAACTTTAAGCGAGGAGATATTCGCGTGTCAGGGAGCTACTGCAATGAACTATGATTTCGAGAAATTTGCTTAGAGCTACTTCGGTTTAGTCGTCATGTTTCACAATAAAACTACGTCATTTCTCAATTAGAGGAGTGGAACTCCGACCAATTGATTGAAATGGAAATCTAATATAAAATTGGTTGTGCCTTTGGTACTCGGCTGGTACTACGAAAATGTCCAATTTGATCGAAACCAAACTGCGGGTTGTTTAAATTGAATAGAACTGAGTTGTTGTTTAACCAAGGGTAAAATAAGAAGAGTTACTTTATAATACAACTTTGTGAAGCCTTCGAGATGTTTAGATTTGGAAAACTACTAAGAATAGAAAACGTAATTGTTTACGAGCACTGCAAGAAAAAAATCTAGGGTTCTGTGCAAGTTTGTCATAACACATAAAAATTTCAAAGTATTCGTAACTGGCGACGCTTGCAATTCACGCCCAAATACAATACAAAAAATTTAAAAAATAAGCTTGAAAAAACTTCTTGCCACAACGTAGCTCTCGACTAGGCGGAAAAATCGAACATTGTATTATTTGAGAAATAAACTCCCAATGTTTCTCGAATACAACTACAATTAGAAAAGTTAAATCAGAACATTTGAAAAGCAATGATGATCATGCAACCAAAGAAACCCAAGTATAATCGTACTTAGTAGTATCCCCTTTCGACAGTATATAATCCTTTTAGTTTAGGTTTAGTATAGGAGAATGTCATTCACATGAATGATATTGGTTAAAATTAAAAAATTCGGCACGAGTTATATCGAGAGTGTGGTTAATATACCAAAGTATCTAATTTCGATCGTATTATGAGAGTCAGCTTTTGCTAGTTGGCTGTAGTTAACTTCTTTCAGAGGGGTGGCTTTAGAGATTTCTAAATATTAATGAAGTCTTACCTACCAGTATGTGATACGATTGAATTTTTGCCTTCTATACCATTAAAATAGATTTTGAGCTGGAGAGAACTCGGATAATTTTTAAATAATAATTGTAAAATTTGCATCGCAGGTAATTCTAATATATATCTTGAACAAGGTTCATAAATTAGTCAATGATATTGAATTTGAATTTTCGATTGGAAACTTACGAATCAAATAAGTAAATTCTTTAAGTAATATTTTGATTTTTAGCGGCCAAATGATAACTAATATCTCAAAAACTCCCACAGGTAACCAATATGTTTGGTTTTCTGATAGCTTAGGTCATGCTGAGGCTTGGTGGGAAATTTGAGGAAAATTTAAGAGGTTGCAATTTTCACTATAATTTTTTGGTTTCTGCGGCAAAAACTCCCACAAGCAACCAATACTTTTCTAATAGGTAAAGTCATCATCAAATGTCTAGCTATCAGACAAACAACCGTGCATATTGGTTTTCTATGGGAGTTTTTGAAATATCAGTGATAACACTGAAACTTAATTATTTAGCCGTACAAAATCAAAATACTACTTAGAGAATTCTAAACGATAATCTCCTTTAATTTTCTTATTTGATTCTTGGTTTCCATTCTAAAATTTAAATGCAACCCTGCACAACTATTTGACATTTACTTGTAAAGAACTGGACGGGAAAGCGCACGCCGATCCGTAATTCGTTGCTGATGGTGAGTAACGTTTTACTGTGGAACGAGTAGTTTGAAATGTGTTAGACGTGAAAACTAGTGGATAAAAATAGCCAGTAGTCCATTAATCTTTTACTACGTTCAGATTAGAGATTACTACTCTAGCTTCTAGTCTGAACAAGCCAGATTACACTAATCTATATTAATTGGAAGTATAGCCCAATCCTTAAAAAACTTAGAAAATGTAGATTTAGTGATTATAGCGCTTCATATTTAGCGATTGAAGAGCGAAACAACTTAACTTCAATTTTGTTTTTTTCTGTTTTTTGTTTAATAGAGGAAATTACTAACAAGAAATCAAGATTACTAATCCCTAGTCTGAACAGGTTATTAGTTTCAATTAATGGAGTACCTCATTGAGATTTATTAGACCGTATTTATGTATATAACCGAATCTCATCCTAATTAGATATGTAGTTCTAGCAACACCCTCATTGTATATTATCATAAATTCTTGAAATATGTTAATTTAGCAAAATTCTAACGATAATCCCACGATAATTTTATTAAAATATGTTTACAAACTAACCAAAATCCTAATTAAAATTTTAAAATTTTTGTCACTCGTATACATAAAAATCATCTAACCGAAACCATTTATGTAAAATCCTTCAACAAAACCAGAAACAACATATACAGCGATAATAATTTAAAACCCATTAAACTAATTAATTAAAACTAAAATTTATTTTTATATTCAATTTAAATTTTTATATTTTATGCGAACCACCGTTGGTGACGCTTTTTATTTAAGTTTTTCATTTTAATTTTGTATTGTATGCTAATTTTCTTCACTTACCATACTCGGTAAGTACATATCCACCGCATGCGATCTATCTTCGTTTCGAGCATAAACTTACAACATACAAACGGAATAATAATACGTTAAAACGACGACATTTTATAAGCGCACCGAAGACAAAAACCGTGAGATTTTTGTCTTAAGAAGTTTTTTACGTTATAAATTATTAAAGGTGACGAGAATTTTTTTGTTTTTGATATTTATTATAATTTTATAATTATTATTGTTATTAAAAAAAAATCAACTTCGAAACTACGATTAGAATACAATTTGATGGAAAAGGAAGGTTAAGGTGAGATGATATAGTAGAATTCGAAATTAATATTATGTGTGATTTTAAAGAATTTGAATTGTTAATTTTTTAATTTAATATGATTACATGACGATGATGAAAATGCAACTATTATTGTTAGTACTTTTTTATTACCATTATTATTTATGTATTTTATATTAGTACGAGTATAGTCGCATATACGTCTATTTTTATTATGGGATTTGAAATAGAAATTGAATGAGACATTGGAAATAATTTAGAATCAAGGTTAAATTTAATTAAGTGTCTGTGAACGATACTTGGTGAAGTTACACATGATCTCAATTTAAAATGACGGTATTTTTAATTATCCATCGACATTACATTGAACATAATATTTATGGAAAATTTTCTCATACAGGTGCATCAGAATAATCCTAAACTAAGAGTGGCGGAGCGCAATTCATTGGTGTTCCCACAATATGAACTTTCCTGTTAAGCTTGACGGGATGGAATCCAACGTTGTTAAATTAATGTGTTCAAAAAATACAATGAAAAATATTCGCATTCGATTTTGTGGGCAATGACGAATATGATCTGACTAAGTCATTTGACTCATTGAGATGCTATATAAGATAGCGAAAATTTCTCATCTCAAATAAGAGATTTCGCTTTTCATTCATAACTCGAGGAAAATCATACTAGCCCCTGAAAGATACTATATTAAAAAAACTGAGATATATCGTTCAATAATATTTATATTCAACAACAAATTAAACAATAGAAATGTTCTAAAATCCAAGTCATACGCAATTTAGATAGTATATTCCTGTCAGGTATGTTCATTGCAATCCGAAAAATATAGTCTTTTTTTTACATATTTATTTATTACAACTGATTTACAAATCATCTAGTAATTTATCTTTCATAATTTATATTCTTGTTTGGAGGGTTGTAGCCCTTTGGCTAGTCCCCCTTACAATTTTATTTTATTTTTAGTCGATCCTGATTGGATCTTGTAGATCATGCGGTTTCTTCCTTCGCAGCCGTCTTACTAGGTTTGAATCATCCAACATACGACGTGTCTCAGCATTTTGGTGTAGACTAATACGTTGCATGTTTCTTCTCGCGTGTTTGCTTATTTCTTCACTAACGAAATCCATCTTCAGATCTCTATGGAGGTTGTCATTTCTTATGTACCACGGTGCATTAACTATTCAACGAAGGACTTTGCTTTGGAATGACTGGATGATATTGTCATTGGTTTTCTTTGTACAGCCCCAGAGCTGAATACCGTAAGTCCACACAGGTTTTAGGATTTGCCGGTATAGTAGCAATTTATCATGTAGAGTTAGCTCAGAATTTCTTCCTAAGAGCCAATCCATCTTTCTGTATTTGATGTTTAATTCTTCTTTTTTCTTTTTCACTTGCTCTTTCGATTTTGCCGTATTTGCATAGGGAATTTGCTGGGAGTTCAGTTCTACTGGTATCCAGTTGACCTTCTTGTTTGTAAAGTTTACGTGAACAGATTTTGTTTCATTAAGTTTTATTCGCCATCTTTTGGTCCAGGTACTGACAATATTAGTAGCTCTTTGCAATTTGCTTGTAGATTCTTCTATGCAATTAGTAACTGCTAAGATGGCCGTATCATCCGCAAACGTCGCTATGTTAGTCATCTCTATCGTTGGCAGGTCCGAGGTGTACAGAACATATAAAGCTGGTCCCAGAACGCTACCTTGTGATCCCTGCTGATTCTAATTTAACTCGAAAGTGTCGGTTATATATGTAAGATTTTAGAATTTCATAAAACTGCTTTGGTAAGTCTCTTTATAATTTATATTCCAAACCTTTATACCATACTCTGTCAAAGGCCTGTGCTACATCCAAGAAGACGCTTTCTTTTTTTCAAGTACGTCTTCAATTATGTTTGTAATTCGGTGTACTTGTTCTATTGTTGAATGGTTTTCTCTGAAGCCAAATTGATGTGGAGGAACAAGATTCCTTTCTGCTATTATTGGTTTTAGTATCTTTAGGAGTAGTATCTCAAATAATTTTTAAATTATTAGGAGTAAAGAAATCGGCCTATACGAAATTTTGTCATTAAGTGTTTTGTTTCGTTTAGGTATCATAATTACTTCTGTTACTTTCCATTGACTTGGAACGTGTTTAAGTCTGAACACTGAATTAATTATTTGTAGTAGTTTACGTTGTTTACCTTTTTCAGGAAGAGCTTTTACTATTTGTCCTGTAATTAAGTCATATCCTGGAGATTTCTTTGTATTTAGGTTGAGATTGATTTCCTCTTTTAATTCTTGTAATGTGACAGGAGATATATTGCATATATTGCCATTTTATATACTGGTGGTATGTTTTCCTCTGCAGTTTGTCTAGGTAGTGGCTGAAACGTGCTCTCGAGGTGGGTTGCAAACAACGAAGCTTTTTGCTTTGCACTTATAGCCCATGTGCCATCTTCATTTTTTACTGGTGGAATTTGTAGTTTAGGTCGTTTTAAACTTTTTGTCGCTTTCCAAAGGCAGTACTCGGTTTCTTTTTCCCCAGTAAGGCCACTCAAGTATTTATTAATGGATTCGTTTTTGATTTCTTTAATTAGCAACTTTAGTTTATTGGATAAAAAATTTAGAGTTGTTTTATATTCTGGCGCTCGACTTCTTTGCCAGGACTTGCTTTTCGTTTTGCTGCAACCAGTTCCCAAACTTCTAGAGGATAAATAGCATTTCGGCGCATTTCCTTTGAACTTGAGGGGTTACTACTCAACGCCGCTTCTTGTATACTGTTGTTGAGTTGTTCTAGTTCTTTTTCTAGCTCTATCGGGTTTTTAATTGGCACCTGAAGTTCAATATTATCCTCAACAAGTTTCTGGAATTTCTCCCAGCAGGTTTCTTTGTTCGTTAGCGAAGGCGGCACTGATTGTCATAATAACAGGCGTGTGATCCGACATAATCCCCTCGCTGCTTTCTAGGTATATGTAGTTTTCGTCTATACTTTTGGTGATAAAGAAGTCAACGATAACGGGTATTTTGTTTCTATCCGTAGGCCAATAAGTTGGTTGATCTCCAGAATGAAAATCGCAATTGCATAGTCTTCCTGCTGCAAACAGCTCTCTTCCTTTTTTAGAGGTTACTCTTGATCCCCAGGATGGTATTTTTTGCGTTAAAATCACCTCCGATTATGAAACTTGATCCAAGTGATTTAAATAACGTGCAATAGTCTTGTTTAATTTAATTATATCTTGGGGGGCAATATATTGACGATACACTATATTCTTTGTTGTTATTCATAAATACTTTTAAGGTGACTACTTGATAAATTCCTCTTCAATTTTAAGATCTATAAAGTGTTTGATGTTTTCTTTTATAACCACCGACTATCCTCCCCTTGCCCTTCCTGCTGGATGAATGGCGTGGTAACAACTGTATTCATATATTTTAAGATATGAAGTTGAAGTAAAATGGGTTTCCGATACTAGGCATAAATCTATTTTTTCAGTATTTAGGAAAATTTCTAATTCTGGAATATGTTGCATTAGCCCATTTGCATTCCAGGGTACTATTCTTAATGTTTTATTTGTTGTTGTTTGCATCATTTTACTAGAGCATGGATTTCATTTCATTTAGAGAGTCTTGCTTATCTAACCTGTTACTTAGAGCTTGAAGGCGTTTCTCTTGTTTAGCTAGACGAATGTTAAGAGCTTCCATGCTTCTTAGTATCTTTTGGAGCACTGCTGTACCTTCAGTAGTGTCCTCCGAAATAACTGGTTTTGTCATGACTACTTGCGAGTACAGTTTTGGTTTTGGTTCTCCCGTTTTACTAGCATGAGGTTTAGGTTATCTCATTAAAAGTGAGCTTTTGTTAACTTGAACTCCTTGTTCAGTTTCGATTTTTTCTTTCTTAATAATGTTTACGGCATTTTCTATTTGATAACCCTTTTGCTTGAGATCCTCAATAAGTTCCTCTTTTGCACAGGTTGGGTGAAGACCTCTAGCCATAACTTTAATTGGGCGATCATTCTTATCCTCATAGGTAAATCACTGATGCCCCTCGGAATTAAGCTTTGTAGTCAAAGCTCTATAAGTTTCAGAGTCTACAACATTAATTTTCCAGACGCCGTTGTTTAGAGATACGAGTTTAGAGAGTTTAGAGATACTCGGCTATCGTAATCGCTTTCATAATCGATTGTATTGTGGAAGAATTTGATATCCCGGCGACATTTATAGGTGGGGGTGACTTTTCTTTTGGTTTAGCTGGTTGTTGTTCTAGAGCTAGTTGTTTCTTGATGATTAACTGATTTCTGGGAACCTCTTTTGAAGTTGATGGTAAAGTCACTGCCATTTCTGGTGAGTGTTGCGCTTTCCTTTTCTTACTTGGTCTTTTATTTCGGTTTAAAATCCAATTTGAATGAATGTAAATCAACACATGTAACATTCACCCTGAATAAACGCACATGTCCGGCAGTAAAATTAAACAATATCACAATTCTTCAACAAACAAACGTCAAATATCTCGGTCTTCATCTCGATAGAAGATTGACATGGAAAAGCACATTGAAACAAAACGTAATCAATTAAAAATAAAATTTTCTAAAATGTACTGGTTGATCGGAAGAAAATCGAAACTCTCTCTAGACTGCAAGGTTCTACCATACAAAGCGATCCTAATCCCCATATGGACATATGGTATCCAACTATGGGGCTCAACTAGTGCCTCAAATATAGAAATTGTACAAAGAACGCAAGCAAAGATACTTCGTAGCATTACAAATGCGCCCTGGTATATTCGAAACAGCAACATTCATAGAGACCTAGGAATCAAAACGGTTAAAGAGACAATAAAATCATGCAGTCTAAAATACCATCTGAAACTGGAATCACACCCTAACGAATTAGTTAGAGAACTACTAAGGCAACCGAAATACAAACGGCTTCGCAGAGCAGATCCTCTAGATTTAATCAACTGAAATATTAAATAATTACACGCATGTTGAGCTAACACACTTAAATTAAGTAATTAATAATAATTTAAAAATAATAATGCATACTAATATTAAGTACTAACATAGGTTAAGGCTTAAGTAAAAAAAAAATATAGTTTTTAAGAATTTCACACTTCTTGTTAGTTTCGTATAAAGAAAGATTCAAGAATAAAGCCTTTGGCAATAGTTACAAAAAAAAATCCAATTTGTTTCTCTTTCTAATTCTTCTTCATCCATATGGATATTACACGAGCAGAACTTGGAACGACATGGCATTAATTCATTAATGCCATGTCGTTCCAAGTTCTGCTCGTGTTTCAACTGCTTTTTTGAGTTCTTCATTCTCTTTCTTTAAAGTTGTAAATTCTTCTTTCAATTTAGTAGGAAATTCTTTTATTTCTCTTAGTTGTTCACGGCGTTCGGCATTTTCCTTCTCGTACTGAAATATATTTCCAGTTGAAGATCTTGGTGATCTTGATAATTTGGAACTTCGTCCAAATGGGATAAACAATGATTGGCCTACCCCAGAATCTGTTGGGCCTGCCTCCGAAGAGTGTGGATTTGGCAGCATATCTGCTGCTGTACCACCTGGGGTATTACATTCCTTATTTGTTGTACTCATTGTTTGTTTTAGCCAATTTATACCACTGGAATTTGGTCCCCGGTAGCACTTTGCTACTGTTGAAGCAGTACCTGCCCCCCGTGACGAGGACGCGGCTATCTTGGTGAAAAATATAGTGACTGAATTTGTGGTAATCCAGAATTATCCCAATTCCATTGAACAATAAAGACCGTTGAATGAACAATTTTATGACAAAAAGAGTTCTAGAAACCAATGAAGTTGACATTTCTGATTGCATAATCCTGTCAGGTATGTTGATTGACATCCGAAAATATAGTGGCTGAATTTGTGCTAATCTAGAATTGCTTCAATTCCATTGAACAACAACGACCGTTGATCAACAATTTTCAATCAAAAAGTGTTCCAGAAACCAATGAAGTTGGCACTTTTGATTGCATATTCCGATTAGGTATGTATGAAATACCAACTTCATTGTTTTCTAATCTGGATTAGCACAAATTCCAACACTATATTTTTGGGATGGCAATGAACATATCTGATAGGAATATGCAATCATAAGTGAAAACTTCATTAGTTTTTAGAACACTTTTTGTCAGAAAATTGTTCATTCAACGGTCGTTGTTGTTCAATGGAATTGGGCCAATTCTGGATTACCACAAATTCAGTCACTATATTTTTCGGATAGCATTGAACATACCTGACAGGAATATACTATCTAAAATGCTTATGACTTGGATTTTAGAACATTTCAATTGTTTAATTTGTTGTTCAACACAAATATTATTGAACGACATAACGACCTTTCATTTGAATCTATTTCCAACCATGACACTTTAAACGGTCAATATTTAGAAATTTTCAAATTTTGTGTGTGCGATATATTCAATCAAGTTTTCCCGGACTCCCCACATGAAAATTGACCTAAATTTTTTAATTTTTTAAATGGTTTCAGTTGATTTTTTTTGTTGTAGAAAACAATTATTTTTGGTAAAAGAACACTTTCGGCTGAAAAATATCGGCTGAGAAATATCGGCTGAAAAATATCGGCTGATGCATATTAATATTTGACATAACATATTGTATTTTCGGCTGAGATAGCAAAGACACTATCTGCATTATCGATTTTTTTACTTTCGGCTGGAAAGTATCGGCTAACTTTAACAGGGTGCAATAACCTCGTATCTACATTAGATAAAAGGATGTATTATACCATTTTAGAATCTGCATTAAACACGCATGTTTTTAAAATAGTTGGCTTCTTAGGTTCTCATACTTTTTTTTCACCAAAGACGCTCAAACTGTTATAAAAAAAATATTTCCCATATTTGATACTGAAAATTGAAGTTTAGATTTTTTTTTCAAAAAAGTGCAACAGCTTCTCATACTATTTACTGCATATCTTTTAGTATAGGCCATTAAGAATATTATAACACCAAAAACCGATAAATTTTATTTATTTGTAGCCGTGGTGATCGGAAACGTAAAGTAATGTGAAAAAATGGACATTTTTAAAAAAATGATATATCTTAGGTACTACTTGGGATATATTTTTTTTGTATTTTATTTTGAGCGCCCAATAGCTCTACTATAAAGTGTTTCAGGCTTAGTCATTCATTCTGGGACACCCTTTACAAAAGAATAGTGATAGCGTCGGGATTGTTCAGGATTACATTGAAAATTGTCATGATATTAGGATTTTAGTGTTGCTATCGCATTTTGTCGGGATATTTTTCAGGCTAGCTAAGGCAAGTATAAAAGACATTTAATAAATCAAATTTTTATTATTTGATGAAAAATTACATTGGATATTATATATTTCAAAATATCCGTTTCCCGAGAATCAAACGATCCCGCGAATAGTGACCCTCAGGTGTTTATGTATGGCGATCTGGTTGTGTGTGTTAATTATGATTGTCAGTCGAAATTCCTGTCGGCATTGTGGTTGGTCGGTGTGTTCCGACTATGTCATTGTCGGCTATTTAGCTTGTTAGTGATCTGGTTGTGCCGGCTAAGTGGTCTCGTCGGGCCAAAATTCTTGTCGGCGATGTGGTTGTCGGCCATCGGCCTGGTCGGTGATATAAACGGAACCCTAAAAGTTCTTATATTTTTAAACTAACAAATTAGTGGCATTGTTGTAAACCAACCAAAAACGCAAAAGCGCATTATGTTTTTAATTAAGTTACTTAACAATATATTACGTCTGACAGCGCACTGTAATTTAATATATAGTGCGATTATAACGGTATAGCGCAATTTCTATATATCACGAAATTATGTTCCATGAAAAATTAATTTCATTTTACAATAACTTGTCCAGCCCTTTCTCCATATCACGCACAATATAATAATTATATGTGCATTGGCAACTATTTTTCAAAAGTGCTAATTAAAAATCATATAGACATATACGAGCATGAAACCAACAAAAATTCTTATGTATATGAGCGGTAATTATTTTCGCCAGAAACCACTGTGTACTTAAAAATCCATATAAACATATCAGATACATAATTATGAATACATACGAAGATGTAATCTCAAAAATTAAAATATAAAATCTAAACACAAAACACATGATCACCTTCAGTAAGTACCTGAAATGCGTTCATATAAAATAATCATAATAGTTATACAAGGTACTGCCCATGTGTGCATAGAAAAAAAATGGTGATCATGACGATGATGATTGCTCGATCAACACCCACGCAATTTATAAAAAACTATTATTACGATCATAATTTTTTTTTTAATTTCGTTTCAACGTCTTACGTACATAATTTTTCTATTTCGCTTTAGTTTTAATGATTAAATGGAAGTGTTAGTTAAAGTGAATGGTCTGTTTGAAAGCGTAACCGCAAATTAATGATCAAATTACAGAACAACATTAAAAATTGTGTACATACGAGTATATCCGCGTATGTTGTGTCCATTATACTTTACTGGTATGTATGTCAGTTTGTTGACTTTCTGAAGATTTTGAAATAATTTTTTTTAAACTTTTAATTGATCAAATTTATGTTATTGTTTTAATAAAAGTGTATTATGGTATCACAGTAACAAACCTCGGGTACACGTAAAAGGGGAAAGTTTTATGGAGTCGGCGCGTTGATGTGCGCGATCATCGTGATTTGTTGGTAAACTTGACGAGGGATTAAACATTTATTAATAATATTAAGTAATATTGTGTATTTGATATAGATTTAAAACTTAATAAATCATAGCAGATGCCGGCCTCGCAACCAATACACAATATTACCTATAACAACGGGTGGTGTTATGTTATCATGTCAGCCGTAATATGTTACATATGCTGGCAGATGGTTTAAATGTATCAAGATGTCTCCATATTTTTAAAACAAAAGACGATATACTTCTTGAACCACCAATTGGTGTATGTACGATCACCCGTTATACGTATTCTGATATATTGATCTCAAATCATACGTATAACTGTTTTATATATTAGATGGCAGATGTGTGTAATGCACCTCATATACCCATATGAAAGTTGGACTGATTTAAAATATAATCTCAAAACGTTTTTTTTTATATTTTCAATTAATTATGTTCGTTAATTTTGAATGATTTCTTGCGGAGTAAGCCACCATAAACATATTTTGATGTATATGATTATCAGTTATTATTAATTAATGTTGTGGGCAACCGGAATGATTTTTGGATATAAATACCTTTGGTGTAATACACAAGCATACATAAAATAATTTTGATTGGATGGAAAATTATGAGTTACACATAGTTACAAATTACAAAATTTAAGGTTTAATTAAGAACGCGTTTTAATCTATACATAAACGACAACCAAGCGCGACAAATCATCCGTGGCTAATAATACCCACTTATTAATAATCGAATGGCGGTTCGTAAATAATATTGCTAAAATACGGTTTCCGCCAGTTTTAAAACATGTCCCGATGATTTATATCATCACAGCTACACGCACAAAATGGTGGTGGGAATATGAAACCGCCTTTAACATTTTATTTTCCCAAAAATATAAATCATTTCGGTCTCTCACTCCCCTTGTTACATATATCAAAAAGAAAATTGACAAGGTTTTGTTACCGAATCAACTATATAAATATGATCATCGCCATGATGATCCCTAAATTAAATATCCCAATGAAACAGCAAATTTATATGATGCGTATTAAAATTGAATATACAACAAAAAAAATTGACAGATGTATGATCTAATCTAGAAAATTACGAATTTGGTTTTTGTTTAAATCGACGAGATCCTTAAACATTTTATTGTATTTTCGATGTATGCTTGAACAAAAAGAACGACAGGATGGCATATACGTACGAGTACTTCAACGCTAGGGGGGTCGCCTATATAGAAGTGTTGTCGATTTTGCCAAAAACAAATTGTTTCCACTCTGATTGTGGTGAAACAAAGAGGGATATTATTAATGCTTAATTTGAACAAAATGGCGAATATACTCGTAATTATATAAGGTTGTATCATATATTCAAAAGGAATATAACGTCCTTGATGAAATATCGAGTATAAGAAATAACGTTGTTCATAATCGACGTCTTTGCTAATATTTTCTTATGAACGTTGTTTCGTGCCAATTTTGTATTATTGTATGGTACCTGAAAACAGAACCATTTCTCAACCTGAAACACAAAAAAATTTGTATTCATGTACGTGAAGTTAGCCCGAAAAATCTCTTCTAAGAGAAAAAGCCTTTCAGCCCGAAAAATATTACAAAATAACTCAAAATATCTATCTATCCCTGTGAGTTGAGATCCAGTGGTAATCATATGCACGTTTTTAACATTAAGGCATATAGGCGGAATAAGTCATATTGTATTATTTGGTACACAGCAAGACACTAAACCTGATAGTAAAATGGCAATAATTTTTGTGAATTTAAAATATTCCAGCTTAAAAAGTAACTGTTTTGTACATATCACGTGGGTAACTCCAGCAGGGAAACTTGTGAATTTCGAAATGAAACTTTGCATATCGATTAAGAACAATTTGTGCTAATTAGTGCTCACGGGATACAATTAGTGCTAGTCCAGGAGCCGAAAAAACGGTAAAAGAAAATTTCAAATTTCGCCTGAAAGACGCAATAAATAAAAGCCGATTTCTAGAAAAAAATACAAATAATTTAAGCCTAATTTTAAAACTTTTTAAATTCCGCTAAATGATGAAATTTGTGCTTATCATAGAAATATAATTTTTATACATTTTCATTCATAACTCGAGGAAAATCAAACTAGCCCCAGAAAGGTACTATATTAAAAAAAAGAGATATGCCGACATTTCTCAACCGACATTTTTCAGCCGATAATTCTCAGCCGATATTTTTTAGCCGAAAGTGTTATTTTACCAAAAATAATTGTTTTTTACAACAAAAAAAATCAACTGAAACCATTTAAAAAATTAAAAAATTTAAGTCAATTTTCATGTGGGGAGTCCGGGAAAACTTGATTGAATATATCGCACACACAAAATTTGAAAATTTCTAAATATTGACCGTTTAAAGTGTCATGGTTGGAAATAGGTTCAAATGAAAGGTCTTAATGATGCTCGCACCTGGAAACAATTTCAGGTCAATTTTCATGTGGGGAGTCCAGGAAAACTCGATTGAATATATCGCACACACAAAATTTGAAAATGTCTAAATATTGACCGTTTAAAGTGTCGTGGTTGGAAATAGATTCAAATGAAAGGTCTTAATGATGCTCGCACCTGGAAAAATTTTCAGGTCAATTTTCATGTGGGGAGTCCGGGAAAACTCTTTTAAAGTGTCATGGTTGGAAATAGATTCAAATGAAAGGTCTTAATGATGCTCGCACCTGGAAAAAATTTCAGGTCAATTTTCATGTGGGGAGTCCGGAAAAACTCGATTGAATATATCGCACGCACAAAATTTGAAAATTTCTAAATATTTACCGTTTAAAGTGTCATGGTTGGAAATAGATTCAAATGAAAGGTCTTAATGATGCTTGCACCTGGAAAAAATTTCAGGTCAATTTTCATGTGGGGAGTCCGGAAAAACTCGATTGAATATATCGCACACACAAAATTTGAAAATTTCTAAATATTTACCGTTTAAAGTGTCATGGTTGGAAATAGATTCAAATGAAAGGTCTTAATGATGCTCGCACTTGGAAAAAATGTCAGGTCAATTTTCATGTGGGGAGTCCGGGAAAACTTGATTGAATATATCGCACACACAAAATTTGAAAATGTCTAAATATTGACCGTTTAAAGTGTCCGTGTAATAGCAATATTAGTATGCAGAAAGAATAAATTCGATTAAATTTTTTTTTATATATATTTATTTATTACAACTGATTTACAAATCATCTAGTAATTTATCTTTCATAATTAATATTCTTGTTTGGAGGGTTGTAGCCCTTTGGCTAGTCCCCTTTATAATTTTGTTATATTTTTAGTCGATCCTGATTGGATCTTGTAGATCATGCGGTTTCTTCCTTCGCAGCCGTCTTACTAGGTTTGAATCATCCAACATACGACGTATCTCAGCATTTTGGTGTAGACTAATACGTTGCATGTGTTTTCTCGCGTGTTTGCTTATTTCTTCACTAACGAAATTCATCTTCAGATCTCTATGGTGGTTGTCATTTCTTATGTACCACGGTGCATTAACTATTCCACGAAGGACGTTGCTTTGGAATGACTGGATGATATTAACATTGGTTTTATTTGTACAGCCCCAGAGCTGAATACCGTAAGTCCACACAGGCTTTAGGATTTGCCGGTATAGTAGCAATTTATCATGTAGAGTTAGCTCAGAATTTCTTCCTTAGAGCCAATGAATCTATCTGTATTTGATGTTTAACTCTTATTTTTTTCTTTTTCACATGCTCTTTCCATTTTTAGTTTCTTGTATAGAGTCATGCCTAGATATTTTGCCGTGTTTGCATAGGAAATTTGCTGGAAGTTCAGTTCCACTGGTATCCAGTTGACCTTCTTGTTGGTAAAGGATACGTGAACAGATTTTGTTTCATTAAGTTTTATTCGCCATCTCTTGGTCCAGGTATTGACAATATTAGTAGCTCTTTGCAATTTGCTTGTAGATTCTTCTATGCAATTAGCAACTGCTAAGATGGTCGTATCATCCGCAAACGTCGCTATGTTAGACTCCTCTATTCCTGGCAGGCCCGAGATGCATAGAACATATAAAGTTGGTCTTAGAACGCTACCTTGTGGTACCCCTGCTGTAATTTTCTTTATTTCTGAGTATTCGCCATCTAATTATAAACTCGAAAGTGTCGGTTAGATATGTAAGATTTTAGAATTTCATAAAACTGCTTTGGTAAGTCCCTTTGTAATTTATATTCCAAACCTTTATGCCAACTCTGTCAAAGGCCTGTGCTACCTCCAAGAAGACGCTTGAACATACTTTCTTTTTTTTCAAGTACGTCTTCAATTATGTTTGTAATTCGGTGTACTTGTTCTATTATTGAATGGTTTTCTCTGAAGCCAAATTGATGTGGAGGAATAAGATTCCTTTCTGCTATTATTGGTTTGAGTCTCTTTAGGAGTAGTTTCTCGAATAATTTTGAAATTATTGGGAGTAAGGAAATCGGCCTATACGAATTTTTGTCATTAAGTGGTTTGTTTGGTTTAGGTATCATAATTACTTCTGCTACTTTCCATTGTCTTGGAACGTGTTTAAGTCTGAAGAAGAGCTTTTACTATTTGTCCTGTAATTAAGTCATATCCTGGAGATTTCTTTGTATTTAGGTTGAGATTGATTTCCTCTTATAATTCTAGTAGGGTAACAGGAGATATATTGCAGTTATCCATTTTATATACTGGTGGTGTGTTTTCCTCTGCAGTTTGTCTAGGTAGATGCTGGAACGTGTTCTCGAGGTGGGTTGCAAACAACGAAGCTATTTGCTCTGCACTTATAGCCCATGTGCCATCTTCATTTTTTACTGGTGGAATTTGTAGTTTAGGTCGTTTTAAACTTTTTGTCGCTTTCCAAAGGAAGTACTCGGTACCTTTTTCCCCAGTAAGGCCACTCAAGTCTTTATTAATGGATTCGTTTTTGATTTCTTTAATTAGCAACTTAAGTTTATTGGATAAAAAATTTAGTTGTTTTATATTCTCGCGCTCGACTTCTTTGCCAGGCCTTTCTTGCTTTTCGTTTTGCTACAACCAATACCCTAACTTCTAGAGGATAAATAGCATTTCGGCGCATTTCCTTTGAACTTGAGGGAGTACTACTCCATCTTCTTGTATATTGTTGTTGAGTGCGGTTTGAGCCGCGTCCTCGTCGCGGGGGGCGGGTGCTGCTTCGACAGTAGCAAAGTGCTACCGGGGACCAAATGCCAGTGGTATAAATTGGCTAAAACAAACAATTAATACAGCAAATGCGGAATGTAATACCCCAGGTGGTACAGCAGCAGAAATGCTGCCAAATTCACACTCTTCGGAGGCAGGCCCAACAGATTCTTCAACTGGAAATATATTTCAGTACGTGAAGGAAAATGCCGAACTCCGTGAACAACTAAGAGAAATAAAAGAATTTACTACTAAATTGAAAGAAGAATTTACAATTTAAAAAAAAGAGAATGAAGAACTCAAAAAAGCAGTTGAAACACGTGCTGAACTTGGGACGACACCTAGCGCAACAGTCGATGATGACAATAATTCATTCCATACGGATGAAGAAGAATTAGAAAGAGAAACAAATTGGATGTTGAACCGGAATAAAAGACCTGTAACGATATGACTTTCATCCCGCCTCAAACCGACAAATTTATGTACTGACGTTGTTATATTACTTACCTCTGCTATGCCATCCTATGCCATCCAAACCTGTTGTATACGTTATTGTTTCTATGTACAAAAACAATACTACTGACAATGCGAGTAACCTGACTCTTAAATAGACAAACGTTCGTTTTCATGTTAGGTGATCTATTTTGTGTGTGTGTGTAAATCTGTTCCGGGTAAATACTCTCAACATCATATGTACAGGTTCTCTACGCATACGAATGTGCATACCAATTAAAAAAAATATATTAATTTTAGAGAAAATATTCAGATGACACGGCATTCAGTATCCAAAATTAAAACGAAAAAGATTGTGTATAGTACAGTGTGATACAGTGATAAAGTACCATAATTTTGGAAACAAAAAAAAATGTAAAATTAAAATAAAAAGCCCGAATCATTATTAAGTCCATAGTGTGAACAACACCTAGTTTACAAAACAAAGAAAACCACCAATTCCAAGTTATCTAGCGATTTCGAAGGCCACTTAGTCGGCCAATTTAAGCCAAAACCTGTAGGGGTCCGGAGCCGTATTGGTGCGACTGTGAATGAAATATTGTAGAAGGTACGTGTTGTGTGGTTACATTGTGCTGGGTGTGTGGTTTCACGAGTTCAGTCGTTTATTCTTTTCGTTTGGTTTCTGATTTATTTTAGAAGAAACAAGGATTCCCACGTGCGGCCTTCGGATAAGCCGTGTACATTGGGTTAAGTGCATTTTGGAAGATCAAGTGTTGGATAAATCGTTGGTGCTCGATAGGGCACAAGAAAACCAGAAAACAAAGGAAGAAAAAAATACCATATTGTGATACTGTGAACTGCCTTGGGCCCGGCAAGGTGCCTGAATTTAAACAAAAAAGTGATATTTGTGTCGTTAATTATATCACATGGGATTCAACCTCATTAACGGGTTACATAAAATTCGTGTGTGGTTATAAAAAAAAAATATTTTTTTTCGGTTTTGTAAATTTTTCTTTTATATTATATTTATTCGAATATAAAATTAAGTTCGATTTATTTTATTGAATTAATTTTTTTTTCGTAATAATTTTTTTTTTTAAATTTAAGTATTTCTTTCTTATGTATAAGTTATAGTGTTTGAAAATAACTGCACCTTTCGCGTAAATCTCGTCGCGAAACAAAATTTTGATTTTCTTTTATAACAGGACCAGCAAGACCAGGTGAAAGTACTTTCTGCTGTGGAGCTTTGTTGGCCTTGGGGTAAGTCATTTCATATTTCTTTAATTCATTTGTTTTTATGGAGCTTTATATTGGGCTCTGGGTTATTTTCAAACCATGTTCTAAATATGTGTATATTTTAATCTTAATTGCCTTTACCAAATTTAATTTAATTTAATTTAAATACATGAAACCGATTATTGATATACTAACTTAATTTCTTTCAATTTCTTATTATTTGTTGTTATATTCTTAGTTGGTTACTTTGGTTTCTTCGGAATTTCTTTTGTTTCTCTTCTTCTGATTTTTATTTTTTTTTATTTTTTTTTTGTTTGTGTCGTATTCATAATGTCGATCTAAGGCTATAATTCGAATGGGATATAGTCAGTGCAATGGTGGAAATCCTTTTAATTAAAATATAGTGGAATATTTTATTCAGCTAAATTTGTTATATGGTATATTATTATGATTAACTTGACGGTTTATCTAGATCCTGATCAAACTGTAACAACACCCACGACAACCCTGAGCTTAGCCGCGCAAATAGATGCCGTCATACAGTCCCTGTTCTGGATAAACTCAAAATCTACGTAACGGTCTTAAGCAGCACGTTACAGACCAAGTAAGAAAAGGAAAGCGCAACACTCACCAAAAATGGCAGTAACTTTATCATCAACTTCAAAAGAGGTTTCTAGAAACCAGTTAATCATCAATAAACAACTAGCTCTAGAACAACAACCTGCTAAACCAAACGAAAAATCACCTCCACCAATAAATGTCGTCGGGATATCAAATTTCTCCACTATACAATCGATTATGAAATTGATTACGATAGCCGAGTACAAACTTGTTTCTCTAAACAACGGCGTCTGGAAAATTAATGTTGTAGACTCTGAAACTTATAGAGCTTTGGCTACAAAGCTTAATTCCGAGGGGCATCAGTGGTTTACCTATGAGGATAAGAATGATCGCCCAATTAAAGTTATGGCTAGAGGTCTGCACTTATGCAAAAGAGGAAATTATTGAGGATCTCAAGCAAAAGGGTTATCAAATAGAAAATGCCGTAAACGTCATTAAGAAAGAAAAAATCGAAACTGAACAAGCAGTTCAATTTAAAAAAGATGGTTTCCACTATTTATGCTCACTATTAATAACAAACAAAAAGTGGAAGATGTGTATAATATCAAGGCAATACTTAGCATGAGAGTTAAAATAGACCCATTGAAAAAGAATAAAGGATTAATATCGCAGTGCAAAAAATGTCAAGGTTTTAATCATACGCAGAAATATTGCCAAAGAGAAATTAGATGCGTGAAATGTACCGGAAAGCATCATGCCCAAGTATACCCGGTTAGTAAAAATATTGCTGCAAAATGTGTCAATTGCGATAAGCCACATTCCGGAAACTACCGGGATGTGAAATAGCACAAAGAATAAGAAATAAACCGCGAAAACAAACTCCAGGAATATCAATAAAAAATTATCAAACTTACCACCAAAGAGGAACTTAAACCTCATGCTAGTAAAACGGGAGAACCAAAACTATACTCGCAAGTAGTCATGACAAAACCAGATATTTCGGAGGACACTACTGAAGGTACAGTAGTGCTCCAAAAGATACTAAGGACCGTGGAAGCTCTTAACATTCGTTTAGCTAAACAAGAGAAATGCCGTCAAGCTCTAAGCAACAGGTTAGATAAGCAAGACTCTCTAAATGAAATGAAATCCATGCTCTACTAAAATGATGCAAACAACAACAATCAAAACATTAAGAATAGTAACCTGGAATGCAAATGGGCTAATGCAACATATTCCAGAATTAGAAATTTTCCTAAATACTGAAAAAATATATATATGCCTCGTATCGGAAACCCATTTTACTTCAACTTCATATCTTAAAATATATGGATACAGTTGTTACCATGCCATTCAGCCAGCAGGAAGGGCAAGAGGAGGATCGTCGGTGGTTATAAAAGAAAACATCAAACATTTTATAAATCTTAAAATTGAAGAGGAATTTATGCAAGTAGTCACCTTAAAAGTATTTATAAATAATAACAAAGAATCTAGTGTATCGTCAATATATTGCCCCCCAAGATATAGTTTAATTAAATAAAAATATTGCACGTTATTTAAATCACTTGGATCAAGTTTCATAATCGGAGGTGATTTTAATGCAAAAAACACCTACCGGGGATCAAGAGTACTTATTGGCCTACGGATAGTAACAAAATACCCGATATCATTGACCTCTTTATCACCAAAGGTTTAGACGAAAACTATATATACCTAGAATGCAGCGAGGGGATTATGTCGGATCACACGTCTGTTATTATGACAATCAGTGCCACCTTCGCTAACGAACAAAGAAACCTGCTGGGAGAAATTCCAGAAACTTGTTGAGGATAATATTGAACTTCAGGTGCCAATTAAAAACCCGATAGAGATAGAGGAACTAGAACAACTCAACAACGGTATACGAGAAGCGGCGTGGTGTAGTACCCCCTCAAGTTCAAAGGAAATGCGCCGAAATGCTATTTATACTCTAGAAGTTAGGGAACTGGTTGCAGCAAAACGAAAAGCAAGAAAGGCCTGGCAAAGAAGTCCAGCGCCAGATTATAAAACAACTAAATTTTTTATCCAATAAACTAAAGTTGCTAATTAAAGAAATCAAAAACGAATCCATTAATAAAGACTTGAGTGGCCTTACTGGGGAAAAAGATACCGAGTACTCCCTTTGGAAAGCGACAAAAAGTTTGAAACGACCAAAACTACAAATTCCACCAGTAAAAAATGAAGATGGCACATGGGCTATAAGTGCAAAGCAAATAGCTTCGTTGTTTGCAACCCACCTCGAGAACACGTTCCAGCCTCTACCTAGACAAACTGCAGAGGAAAACATTAAAAGAGGAAATCAATCTCAACCTAAATACAAAGAAATCTCCAGGATATGACTTAATTACAGGACAAATAGTAAAAGCTCTTCTTCAGACTTAAACACGTTCCAAGTCAATGGAAAGTAGCAGAAGTGATTATGATACCTAAACCAAACAAACCACTTAATGACAAAAATTCGTATAGGCCGATTTCCTTACTCCCAATAATTTCAAAATTATTCGAGAAACTACTCCTAAAGAGACTCAAACCAATAATAGCAGAAAGGAATCTTATTCCTCCACATCAATTTGGCTTCAGAGAAAGCCATTCAACAATAGAACAAGTACACCGAATTACAAACATAATTGAAGACGTACTTGAAAAAAAGAAAGTATGTTCAAGCGTCTTCTTGGAGGTAGCACAGGCCTTTGACAGAGTTACCAAAGCAGTTTTATGAAATTCTAAAATCTTACATATCTAACCGACACTTTCGAGTTTATAATTAGATGGCGAATACTCAGAAATAAAGAAAATTACAGCAGGGGAACCACAAGGTAGCGTTCTAAGACCAACTTTATATGTTCTATGCATCTCGGACCTGCCAGCAATAGAGGAGTCTAACATAGCGACGTTTGCGGATGATACGACCATCTTAACAGTTGCTAATTGCATAGAAGAATCTAAATACAAGCAAATTGCAAAGAGCTACTAATATTGTCAGTACCTGGACCAAGAGATGGCGAATAAAACTTAATGAAACAAAATCTGTTCACGTATCCTTTACCAACAAGAAGGTCAACTGGATACCAGTAGAACTGAACTCTCAGCAAATTCCCTATGCAAATACGGCAAAATATCTAGGCATGACTCTATACACGAAACTAAAAATGGAAAGAGCATGTGAAAATCAGAGTTAAACATCAAATACAGATAGATTCATTGGCTCTAAGGAAGAAATTCTGAGGTAACTCTACATGATAAATTGCTACTATACCGGCAAATCCTAAAACCTGTGTGGACTTACGGTATTCAGCTCTGGGGCTGTACAAAGAAAACCAATGTTAATATCATCCAGTCATTCCAAAGCAACGCCCTTCGTGGAATAGTTAATGCACCGTGGTACATAAGAAATGACAACCACCATAGAGATCTGAAGATGAATTTCGTTAGTGAAGAAATAAGCAAACACGCGAGAAAACACATGCAACGTATTAGTCTACACCAAAATGCTGAGATACGTCGTATGTTGGATGATTCAAACCTAGTAAGACGGCTGCGAAGGAAGAAACCGCATGATCTACAAGATCCAATCAGGATCGACTAAAAATATAACAAAATTATAAAAGAGACTAGCCAAAGGGCTACAACCCTCCAAACAGGAATATTAATTATGAAAGATAAATTACTAGATAATTTGTAAATCAGTTGTAATAAATAAATATATATAAAAAAAAAAAGTTTTCGAGGAGTATCGCCTTTCTTGACTGAAAAAGGTTTATCAATGATCACGTCGCACATCAAGGAGACGCAGCGACTACGTAGCGGGGATCTTTTGGCGTTGACAAATAAAGACGAAGGATTTCAAGCTTTAATGACGGCCACTAAACTATCAGACATGCTGGTCAAAGTGGAAGAACACAAATTTTTGAACTTCAGTATAGGTATATTTTTACTTTGGTTTTTGCAATTGTAATGGTGTTATTGTGATTGTTCTGTATATTGGTATATTTCAGCACTCTCGAATTAAATTCATAAATCGTAGGCAATTCTTCCATTTAGCGTCACTATCTGTGTGACAAACGAATATGATAATCGACACTTACTTATACACAATCTACTTCCCAACCACCCCATACTTTCTTTCCTTTAACGCTGGATCGCGGATAAATTTGAATTTTTGACTTATAGATTGGCTAATGTGTAAGAATAACACCATTACAATTGCAAAAACCAAAGTAAAAATATATAATAAAATTCGTGAATGCGAAAAAGTTAGTTGTTAAAATAAAATATAGATGGAAATGTGAAAGAATCAAATTTCGTACGCTATGCAGTAATTCGCTAGTAGTACAACTACATGTTATGTTCTATATATATATAGACAATATTCCAATGTAGTAATACAACATCAGTCGTCGCGACCTGATGAGAAGACTGATTTTTTCAAATCAATAGTCTCATTTGTTCGAAACTGATTGTTGTGATTCTTACACATTAGCCAATCTATAAGTCAAAAATTCAAATTCAGTATAGGTGTTATTTATAGTCATGATTTGATGTATGTTGAGACCGAGGAGATCGAAAAGAATTAAAAACTCAAAATGTGATCAAAGTGGGACGTATAAAACGAAAAGTTAATGATGCGCTACGAGATACACCACTACGGTTGTACATCCCAAACCCAATGAGATGCCACAACTGCCAAACGATACGGGCACACGAAAACTAAATGCTTTCGTCCAAGAACTTGACCTAAATGCGCGGAAAATGTGAAAGATGGACACGACGAAGAAGTTTGCGAACCAGTAAAATGCGCAAACTGAATCGCGCACAAAATTGCCAATGGTGCAAATTGCCAAATTCATAATGGAGGCAGAAATAATTAAAATTAAAACAATGGATCGCATCACTTATTTTAAAGCAAAAGAAACTTATTATCGCAAAAACGCAAATACCAATCCAGCAACGATGGACACACATAAAAAAGAAAAATATAGTGAAATGCTAAAAAGAAACAAAGGAAATGTGGAAAATGACAACAACATGAACAACAATACAAACAAAAATTGTAATAATAATAACGACAACAATAAATTAAACACAATAACGAAAACAACATTAATAATAACAACAACAGTAATAATACAAATAATATCAATAAAAACAACAACAATAACAACAACACCATCTATAATGAAAACAACGACAATATTCATAACAATAATAACAACAACAATAAAAATAAAGATAAAACGTCAGTACTGGGTTAGTAAACCGAAATGGAGAGCCCATCCTGGTGGGACTGATATGTTACGAAAGGCGTTAGTGTCATCAAAAATTGCGTATGGACTAAGTGTATATGGTGATGGATCTAAAGTCGGTTTAAAAAGTGGATGAATGTGGAGAATGCCTGTGCCAGGGTGGTATGGGGGGCGATTAATTCAACCCCAATACACACTTTGTAGTCTGAATTGGGTGATTCACCTCTTAATTATAAGAGGGAGTAGTGGGTCACCGTGCGAGAAACGGTGCTAATGTTGACTAAGGACAATAAATTTGTGAATGAAATAAAAGAGAGATTGCAAAGAGGGACGGACTACCAAAAGACACAAAGATCACGGGTGATTTTGGAAAGTATTGATATATTTTCCATAATTGGACCTGTATCCGAAGTGCCCTCCGAGCAATCTAATTATGTATTTAAAGTTTGGTGATACAACTAAAGCGATAATGAATGAGTTTTCGATTAAGAGTGAGTTTTTAAAAATGCGAATGAATTATTTTGCCCATGTGGAAATGTATACAGATGCTAGTGTGAATGATGATCGAGTACGTGTAGGAATTTTTATTCCGTCAATAAGAAAAGAAAAAATACTACGAGTGAATGCCAGCATCTGTATAATGAATGCAGAGTTGATTAGAATTATGGAAGGGATCAAGTTGGCAATGACACAAGGGAGGTGGAGATAGTATTATCCTCCGACTCCCAGAATGGATTGGAATTAATTAGTAAGGGTGGGAAAACTCATGGTAATGTGTATGTGGAAATGTTGTATGAGTATCTTCAATCGTGTGGGATTGTGGTCATTCTTCAATGGATACCTTCACACCTACAGATTGAAGGTAATGAAGGAGCCGATATATTTGCAAAATAGGGTTCTTTGATTGAGGAGGTAAATGAATACGAATTCATGGATGCAAGAGATGTACTTCGCATGTTTTAGGTGAATCTGAATGGTAAGAAGTACTTTGAGTTGCTTAGTTCTCCGTTGAGTAAATCGTTCTTTAAGGTACTCAAGGGAGATACTAGAATGACAAGAACAATGGAACGAGTGAGATTAAATCATGGAAATTGGAAAGAATGCTTGAAGAAACGCAATTTGATTGAGTGTGAATTATGTGACAGCTGCTTGGTTGTGGAGGACATCAAACATTTGATTTTAAAATGCTCTGCATTTAATCAGGGCAGACAAATGTTCGATGTTCTCTTGAGTGCAAGGAATTTGCCAGAATTATTACAAATGGGAACGAACGTGTATAACAATGTGTATGATTTTATTAGAATGAATCAGATAGAAGTATGAAAGAGGATCGATGAGTGAAAGGTGAATGATTGAAAAATTAAAAAAAAAATTTGTAAAAATTGTAATTTGAAACTGGGCCAAATGGCACCAAATTTGGGGCTAGTTTCAAATAAAGAAAAAAATAAAAAAAAACCTTATTTGCAACATTGTCCATGATGTGGTTCAAATATGATAAAACCAGCCAACGACCAATTTTAAACAAACCAGCAAACCTGTCAGTTTCACCGCTAACATTTATATATTCCTCAACTGTTGCAAGTCAAATGAATTGAATTAATTATTGTACATGACAGATGCCAAAACTTCACTATACCATTTTGAAATTTGTATTATTCTATAAAATCCAAACATCGCGTTTAATGGTCATTTCCAGAACAAATTACTTATAACTTTTTATTTTCAATTCAAAATTTGACAATAGACCATGCGCACTGTTCTAAATATTACATGGTCCACACCGCTTCTCTAGTATCTATTCATTCCGTATATAAACACGAGTATACCGAAACAACTAAAATTACATTTTTTTATATTTCAAAGAAGGATTAAAATTAATGTTTAAACTTTAGTTTGGTTTATTGTGTACCTATATAGTCTAGAGTTAATAATAGAAATAGATTTTTTTCTATTTTCTTTCTATTGTGTAATATCAAAACAACTAGCTAACACAAAAAAATTATATTCATATTTCGTAAATAACAATAACATTCATTCATCGAAATGAAATTCTAATATTTGCCGTACAGATTAGTGTTTTATAAATTTTAACCCAAAGCACGCGGGAGGGTAGAGTAGTAAGTAGATGTATACCGAAGAGATACCAAAATCGGTATACTCATATATTCCATATTTTGGTACAGGCAGGGTCAACTAAAACCATGCGTAAGAACTACTCCTCGTACTCAACTTACCAACTAGTGCACAGTATTAGGTTATATGCAGATTGCATTACTAATTTTTTTTGCGTAATACCATAATTTTGTTATTTGCGAAAATAGAATTAAAATTTAGCTATTGTGTAACAGTATACATACGTACAAATATCATGAAAATATTTAGAGATGTATTTTATCTGCCTTTTGGCTGTAAAATAAAATTATTTAGAATTAGTTCTATACTCGTATGTCTACATAATTAAAAAAGCTTCATACTTTCGTATACCTAAATTTATATATAATGATTATGCATTTGGCAATATCTGTTGAGTAATAATGAAATGATAATCCTCATCCACCATTTCACAACCACAAAATTAAATCAAATTGGATAGCGTACTTGGGTGTAGCGCAATTGGGTAATAAATCACTATGCGTGCCAACTCGGACGGAAAATTATCAACACACCTTTTTCTACATTTTTGTCGTCTATATAATTTGTCATGTCTCAATAAGCCAACCAATCACAGCTCAGGTTGACATTTTTCTGCCTTTTTTATTTGTTCATGTTCTGTTTATTCATTTTGAGTTGTCACAATAAACGACCAAAAATATTTCTTTTGTGTATAACTTTGTCATACACATTAATTTCCTCTTTCCTATTGTACTAGTGCATACACCTCTATCATGTAGTTTTACCTGCTGTGACAATAAAATTAGTTTTCTGAGCACAGTGATTGGGAGACACAGAAAATTTGTCAACCAATTGAAATTTTTTACTATATGACATAGTCGCAATAACGTCGACATTTATATAGAAATAAATTTCTAGCGAATATTTTTAGATTTGGAATAAGGCCAGCAAATGTGACGCAAATCAAGACGACATATGGTTCCACTATTCGGTCGAGTACGTATAATAAATAGAATGAAATTTAAGATTTTTTTTTATATTTGAAAATTGTTTTGTTAGGCATTGAGATTAACAAATACAACAAAATCTAATGCAATTGAGATGAATCATAAAAATTTATAAAGTCTTATAACAATAGAAGAGATATTAAAAATGTGTATATGAGGATGGGGAAGCTACTGTACACTCATAATATTACATAAAACGAAAGCATAATAATGAAACTCTAGATACACAAGCGTACACATAAAAAAAAATTATAAATTCGAAACTATTGTTGGCAATATTTAAACAAAAATGCAAAAAACCTTCTACAAAATTCATCCAACCAAAAGTTTATTTAGTTATTATTTGTATAAAGTTTTTTTTTGTATTTAAGGGGCAGTAATTGTTCACAAAAAGAGATTTTAAGATGAAATAATAATTGTTTGGTTTGCGAAATAAAAAACTAAATTGTTCCCGCTTTTTGTTTTCCGAACATAGAGTAAAGAAAATTGAGAATGCAGAATAAGGAATGTTTGATTGTTCTTGACGTAATGGGTTCAGCAGTTTATTTGTCTGGTCATAAGTCGTAAAAGCCATTCGCGAGAAAAGGGATTACGAAAATTGGTTCAAATAATCAATGCTACCTTCAAGACTAAAGTATGTCCCATGACAGTGGAAAGTTGCTGAAGTAATTATGATTCCTAAACCACTACTTCCTGTCATTTCAAAAGTATTTGAAAAATTACTGCTCAAGAGGCGCAAGCCAATAATAGAAGGACGAAATTTAATTCCACCACACCAATCTCGATTTAGGGAAAATCACTCTACGATAGAACAAGTTCACAGAATAACGGACATAATAGAAGACGATAGATTGTATTTGGCTCAAGTAATTTAATGGCGAGTTCGGAACACATACAACCAATCAAATACAACTTCAAAAAAACAAACCGTGCGGGACTACAAAGATACCTAAAATCCATCAACTGGCAAATACTCTCAACTCCAATGTTATAAACGAAAATTTGATTAATTGATTAAAATGTACGGCCAAGACTAAGCAGGGATCCCGGATACGCCGGGCCTACCGTACACCCCCTTTTACATATAACAATATGGAGGGATAGGAAAGGTTATAGATATAATAGACTTAACCCGGTTACAGACACCTAAGAAGTCAAAAGTTAGTAAAGTACAAGACGGCACAATAATTTCTGTTTTCTGGATAAAAATAATGAGCAATCACGATCCTAAAAAATTTTTAATTGGTAAATTTTCCTGAAATAAAACTTCATTATTATGAGTGATTAACCATTTCCTCCACCCATAAAATTGACAACCAGCGATAACTATTTATCCAACTTAGAACAAGCTAACCAAACCCTTTACCAATTTACAGTCTCCTGAACAACCGAGAAAATAATTTAAAAAAAAAGTGCCATGAACCCCGAAAATACAAAAACTATCTATGTTGAAATGTATTTTAACAACTTGTTCAGGCGATTTTTGGCATTTTGTATTAGTAGCCACATATAAGTTATCGTTAGATATTCCACTAAATCCATTCGATTGAATGCATCTAACACCGAATGTATTTCAGCGTAGGAAAAATCGACTACTACAGTACTGGCCAATATTTTAAATATTTGTCTATAATTAATCGATATTCTCTAAGCAAATCCCCTATCGTCCGGGTGTTGTGGCTGGAGCTGATCAGATCGGTAATAGGGAAAGGACTATTAGTGTCTTTTTCATCACTGATTTACAACTTTTATGTGGTTTTCTAATTAGTCCACCGGTTGCATCTAAACAAACAGTCATATCAAGACCTTTATATTCATCTCTAAATCGTTTTTTAAAACCAAACATTGTCTCTTTACAAGTACTTATAGAAAACGGGTTTTTAGCAACACGCTGAATATACGATTCATCTTTAATAAGATCAGTCTTCTTTTTTTCTTCGATGTAATCGTATTTTGTTTAAGACTCGCCTATTTTTCAATACAACAGCTGTATTGCTTTTATTAAAGAAATCCAGATCCTCTTGATTAACCAATTTTTCTGAAACGGTCTCTACAGTGTTGCGTTAGATAGATTATACCTCTTTAAATTCATTTTATGAAAATGATGCTACTAAAACAATTAATAGTTAGATATTAGATATCAAACTAGCCGTAATTAATAATAATAACAGCTCAAAAGAGTTGTTTGTTATGCAGCCTAAAAACAAAAACAAAACTCCTTGGAAATGCAAAATCAAGCAAAATGCTTCAAAAGTTAGTTTTAAAAAACTTTTTATTTAGGATTACGAACGATAATAAAATAACTAACAACGAAAGGTATGACCACGCCTATATCGCCGTATACGCCACTACACATATTTGTCTCTAGTATTGGCTCTAGAGAATTTAAGATTTTGTCTTAATCCGATTAACAAATATTTATAAAACTATATCTTATCGCAATGATATGCGCCTGTGTTGCCCAGGGTAATTAGGTATGATCAGGGTCCACATATCGCCGTATACGCCACTACTCATATTTATCTCTAGTATTGGCTAATTAATAAGTCAATGTATAATTTTACTTTATGAAATTAACCATTGCCCTCTGTCATTGGCGACAATTTCTAATAATGGAAATGAGAAATCAAACGTTAATAAAGTTACGTCTGGTTTTCCCCAAGGATCTCACATCGGGCCGTGGCTATTTATTGTTTACATAGATCAAATAACCGAGATAATCAAAAACTCAAACGTGCTCATATTTGCTGATGACGTGCAAATTTTTCTAACGGAAATACTAGATACGAAGAAACTTCAAGAAGACATCGATAGATTAAGTGAGTGGTGTGATCGAAACTCGCTTTACTTAAATATTAAGAAATGCAAGATCATGTCTTTCCATCGTAAGAGAAATCCGTTAATTACTTCACACAAAGTCAACAACGAAGTATTGCAAACAGTCAATGAGATCATAGATTTAGGTGTTACATTAGTCGAAAATGCCATTCATCATATTGAAAATTGTATTGCGAAAGCGAATGCCATGTTTGGATTTGTTAAAAGATGGACAGATGAATTTAAAGATATTCAAACCTTATGTTCACTCTATTTAGCTTACGTTCGGTCTCAACTGGAATACGCTGTATCGATCTGGAATCCATACTATGCTGTACACACTAACAGAATTGAAAGCATTCAAAAAAAGTTTCTGATTTTCTTGATAAAGAAAAGTGACTGGGATTACGACCACAATTTCAACCTTACCTTTCCAAGAAAAAGTGGCACGCCAAATATGTACGTTTGAAAATAGACGACTTCTCTTAGGCGTGGCTTTTATTGATAACGTTTTGCTTGGCCACATTAATTCAGCTTACATTTTGAAAAACATCAATTCATGTGTCTTGCAGAACATTTCGAAACCATGAGTTTTTAGCACTGGAACACCATTCCACAAACTATGGGGAAAATAACCCCATTAATAGGTTGTCTAAATCATTCAACGTCGTCGACGACCTAGTTGACTTTAATTTATTAAAGGACAACTTCAAAAATATCCTGAAGAATTATTTTTAAAATCAATAAATTTTTAATTGTTAAATCAAAATTTGATTTATATTTTTGTTTTGAATTAAACTATCTGAAATCGTACATGTAAATCACAGAATAAATTTCTCTTAAAAAAAAGACGCAGGTAAAGTTTGGCACCAAGGGCTTGAATTTAAATTGCACAAGGTACTGGGTTCTATTTTGTATATCCTATTTACCAGAGATATCCCAAATATAAAAGGTGCTACCATAAGCGTACAGTGAAGAGTATAACAAAAGCAACGACAAAACTTCAACAAGCAACCAACTCAGTGAGTAGGTGGACAAAGAAATGGCGCATTAGCCTAAACGAAGCAAAACTTACGGTTCACGTAAATTTCACGAACCAGAAAGTTAACTGGATTCCAGTGGCACTTAATTCAAGGCAGGTTCCAAATGCAAATACAGTAAAATACCTTGGCATGATCCTCGATTGCAAACTTGAAGAATTGAACATCAAATATAGGAAAATGTATTGGCTAATAGGTAGAAATTCTGAGCTTACAATACACAATAAATTACTACAATATTGGTAAATACTTAAACCAGTATGGACCTATGGAATTCAACTTTGGGGTTGTACCAAGAAGACAAGTATACAAATGATACAATGTTTTCAAAACAAAGTGCTGCGTGGTATTGTCAACGCACCATGCTACATCAGATATGATAACCTATGACTTGTTAACTGGAGAGATTCTTAGACTACTACCTAATAAAGATATAAAGAAAACATCAGACATAATTAATGCTTCTTTCAGACTCTATTATGTTCCTCTATCATGGAAATTTGCGGAAGTAATAATGATTCCTAAACCAGGTAAGCCGTTAGGTGGAATAGTCTAGCATCGGCCAATATCATATTATTAAAATGAATTATACCTGAAATTGTAAAACCAGGAGCTGTTCCTTCCCATCAGTTTGGATTTAGAGAAAAACACTCCACAATAGTGGTGGAGAAACTTTGATAGACTGCTAGTTTTCATTAAATAATGAATTGAAACATGATATGGTTAGGATATCAGGTTGTTAAGGAACAATAAGAAATGTAACATAACATTACCGTTGTATCTTATAAAGGTTTATAGAAAATTTCAACAATATTTAAAATAGCTAGTTTTATTTATAGTTTTATTTTAAGATCGGAATAAAATGTGTTTGATTCAAATAATTTTAATACACGTTAAAATTACAAATAGGGACATTAGAAACAAAATATAATTCTTCAATAATTATTGATAAATATCAACATGTCTACATTTTTTGTTTTAATTCTAGACTGTCGGTCTGATATTATTTGGCCGGTTTTACTGAATATCCTTTCTGATGGCACAGATGTAGCTGGGGCGCTGATTATTTGTTGGGATATCTTTTAGGCGTTTGAAATTCTGAACCATATACCTGAAAAGGAAAAAATTGATTTAAAAATAAATTGGCGAAATTATAAGAATTTACCTTCTAAAACAATAACGGATCGGCATCGGAAACGCCATTGGCTCTTTCTAAATATTACCTAAGAATGATTATGTTATCGACACAGCACATCCAATGCCGATTTTTCTCGCTTATTCTTTTTTTCATGAATCCGAATAAACTATTGGTTGAAGTTGAAAACCTTCTTTTAATTCTAGGATTTAACATTTTTGTTAGGCGTGGTAATGATCGCTCTTCATATTGAAACAATCTGGCTCTCACTCCATCCGTTATATACACTTAAGAAGTTCTCTTCCCTCCGTTGTTTCTGGTTGTATATTAGAAATGTATATTACTATCCCAAATACTATAGGTGTTATTAAATACATGGTAACGTAGTTACCTGCAATTTTTTTAGTTGCTTCATCAAAAACATTAAGAATTATGAGTACAAGCATATCGGCTGGTATCATTCTATCCTCTAAAGTCAGATTGGCAAGTACTTTTGGTATTTTGGAGAGTACGAAAGCGATAGAATCGTTTACTTCTAAAATGCGTTTCACCAAGTACATGGTACTGTTAGAGCGCGTTGGAACCGATTGAATTAATTTTAATGGATTATTGTTTTGGCGACTTGTTCCGCTTTTAGGCGGTGTGTAGCCAGAATCCTAGATTTAAAGTAGAGTTCCTTACACTTTATGAGCATACCATGTATCTGTGTGAGCAAAACATTGGTGGTAACGAATCGTGAGTGTTTGACAAGCTTTAATCATCGTTGAAGCATTGTCAATGACAATGTAGGCTACTTCTACATCATCGGCGAAATGGCAAGGGACGGTAAATTTAGAGCAAGTACCTCCCGCTCCTCGCGTGTTGTCGAAAATTTAACTTTGCATTCTGCGTAAAAAAACTTAAGAAGTTTAACTCGCAATTTTGTCTTCCTTTGGCAAACTTTCGAAATCCTTCGTCTTGCACTATATAAAACGGCTGAAAATCTAAGGTCACCATACCAAGTAATGCCCTATCGAGTTTTTTTCGATGACTCGTACTCATAAACACATTGCCGTTTAAAATAAGGCACAATAGAATTTTCAATTCTCGAATTAGCACCAGTCACCTTTGCACTTGTAGTATCATCCGCTTCATCCGTAGTTAGACAATGAGGATGAATTGGAGTGGAGAATTAAAATAAATGAATCAGAATCTACACACATTAACTTCACTAACGAATTAATAGACACACTACCTGTGACTCAAGAATACTTCTGTACCATATGCAAACCAAGCAAAATAACTTGGTATGAATCTACAAAGATACAAAGTTAAAGTGGAAAGTACACGTCAAAAAGAAAAACGAAGAGCTTCAACTGAAATATAGAAAAATGTACTGGTTAATTGGAAAAAATTCTCAGTTGTCCATTCATAATAAACTTATGCTCTATAAACAAGTGCTCAACCCCATTTGAACATATTGTATTTAACTGTGAGGATGCAGCAAAACCAACAATCAACAGATAGAAGTACTCAAACGGATTGTAAACGCTCCTTGGTACACCCGTAATAGTGACTTCATAGAGATCTCGTAATGAGTGTGCTCACAAGATGTGTTTTACAATAAAAAACAAAACAATCTCCTAAATGTCATGACCTACTCCAGTGCAATGAACATTTTTTATTTTTAGTATTGCCCGATTTAATAGGTAAGATACACCTACACAACAGATATTTTATAATTCATAAAAAATGTACAGTTGGTTAAAAGATCAGGTTAATTTCACCTGGTTAATGATCAAAATGAACGAAATGCTCTTTATTCACCAATTTCGAAAATAATAATTTGTTGTTCAACACAAATATTATTGAACGCTATACCTCTGTGTTTTGTTTGTTTAATATAGTATCTTTTAGGGGCTAGTTCGTTTTTCCTCAATTTATGAATGAAAATTTATGAAAATCATATTTCTAAGATTGAAGCACAAATTTCATCGGTTTAGCCGCCTTTAGGTAGTTTTAAAATTAGACATAAACTATTTCTGGTTTTTTCTAGAAATCGGGTTTTATTTGTTTCGTCTTTCAGGCCAAATTTGAAATTTTTTTTTCCGTTTTTTCGTCTCCTGGACTAGCAATCGGTATGCAGTTTCGTTTTGAAATTCGAAAGTTTCTCTGCTTCAGTTACCCACATAAAGTTTTGGATTATATGTTTTTATGTGAGAAATACAAAAAAACATTGGGCAGAAAATTAAATAAAATGGCCCAACTATAACTAAGAACTATCCATGTGACCCCATAAGTAGAAAATAATAGTTTCATCAAAATCGGCCAAGTCGTTTATAGGAGGAGAATAATTACGAACTCACGCACACCGGAATTTTATATATAAAGGCAGTCGGATTGAACAGTTTTTTCTCGAATCAGTGTTTACTGTATTACACGATCTACCAACGTACCTGTGGCAAATTGGGAATTTTCATATTATTTTAGTCATCTAATTGCCGTAATAGAATCAAGTTGCGTAATTTCTTCTAAAAATATTTTTTTCCAAATGTTATTATTTCTAAGAATATTCACAATAGTTACAAACAAGTAAAACGATGCAAATATCGACCTTGATATATAGCCCTGGGATGCAGGATGCCATTAACAAAAAAACCTGTTAAATTAATAAAATTGTTATAAAAAATAGAAATATTTTATCCAAATATTTGCGATTATATTTAATTATTACATTTTTTTCCCAAACATCCTCCCTTCATCTTTTCTACTGTATACGAGATTTATTTTAGGTAATAAACACACAATTGGAAGTGGAATGTACTTCTTCTCTTCCATGGTTCTGGTGAAATTGATTCATTTTTTTATTTTAATAAAATCCAATAGACAAACATCGCAAGCCAAAAAAAAAATTAATAATTGAAAATTAAAACGAATTTCATTTTTTGTTCGACAAGGATGAAAAGGTTATGAAAGGGTTTTAGTTATTTGATGGTTCCAGCGCGCCAACAACAACAATAAATAAATCAGGAAATATGTAGGGAAAATATTAATAATAAAAAGGATATTTTTATGAAAGGGTGATGATTTTAGATCACAGCCATATTTTTTACAATACAGAACATGTATGCGACCGATGACGATATAATGCTGTTGATGATGATGATGGGAATTGATAAAAAACTGTGTATATGTGGGGTATGGAAATAGGGAAAATTACACTCGCGTACTGCAGTAAAATAAATACGCGTGTTGTGTACCATAACAACAGAATCGCCAAATAATCATAATAATGGATGTTGCTATATGTTTATATACATATTTATGTATGTATGTTAAAGAGAGATTTTATGTAAAGTGATACAAAAATTAAAAATTTAATCAAAATCATATCAACATAAATAATGTTGTAGGGTGATCAACGATACAGATGTTTGTTCTATATATTATGCGTTATAAGGGTTTATATTTTATATAAACCAACCAATCTTTATATGATTTAATGTATTCTTTGAGGGCGTGTAACGAACAATTTTCGTGGAATATACATTTTTGATCCATATCCACATAACATAAATAATAATCGTAAATCCACCTTTATGTCATGCTTTTGTACCTTTCCGGGTTGGAAATTTTTAATAACAACACTGTGACCTATAATTTGTCGCAATAAACGATTTTTGTGTCCCAAAATTAGGAAATATACATAAAATTCCTAAAAATGTTTATTTATGTTTCCGTTTCTAATATAGGAAAGGGAAACAATTTTATGTTTTAATGCTTCGGTCACGATTATCATCCAAGTTTAAGACGCCGTGTTTTCTTGATAAATTTATTTAAAGAATTATTTATGTTATAGGTTTGTAGTTTTTTGATTTTCTGTAAAGTAACAACATTTTTTGGGTTGGCAGAGAAAATTTAACAGTTTAGAATCTGTACCTAACGCCTACTCCTGCTTAGGCCAAATAATTACGCGACTAAATTAAGGCTAGGTATATGGGACTACGACAAAGGGGTATTTTGTAATGAGATTTAAACTTATGTAAAGATTATATCGTCTGTCCAATAGAACCGGAATTACTTCAACCAAAAATCGGAGAAACCGAGTACGAAAAAGGTTGGTGAAGTTGGCCCAAAATTCTGGCCAAAAAATTATAATTTTTATCGCTGATAATACCGTCATCTATCGTGATAACTATCATACAGACAAAAAACTATAAAAATATTAAATTTCACTAAAATTCGAAGACTAAATATTAATTTATAAAATATTCGGTTTACGATATCATCATGCTGGTGCTTTAAATGAAAGTGATAAAATACATTTCTAAAAATTCTAGTAAGTGTTTAATTAGCGTATATTATATTTTTAATGATTTTCGTATAGTTTTGGTACTAGCCTTTACGATTAGAAAGGTCTCACAATGATTTTCGAATCGTTCTGGTGTCTTTACGAGTAGAAAGTTTCAGGAGGTTGTAATGAGCCCCTCATACCGAGAACGGCCCATATTTAGCCGCTTTAAGAACAACCTTAATATCTTAGTGGAAGTAGAAATTTATGATTGTGAAATACAGTACCGAGAATAGAAAGTGCAACACCAATATTTTTCAGGTAAAATTGTACTAATTGCCTCTTGTCATTATCGTAGGAGGCTGATTTATTTTTTGGTATAAATACAATCGTTATTTAACTTTTTTAGTTACTTTGAGATAAATATTCGCACGAAAAAGTTATTAATATTATAATTTGTTCAAAATGGCCAAATACGCACAACTAACTATGGCTCAGAAAAATCGGATTCTGGCATTGTCTGGAACACCTAAAATGTCATCGAGTCAGATTGCTGTTGAGATTGGATGCAATTACTTGACTGTGAGCCGATTTTTAAAAAAAAAATTCATTCCACCGGTGAATTGGATCGCAAAAAGGGTACAGGTCCAAAAAGGAAGACAACTGGACGAGAAGATTCCAAAGGTATCAGAATGTCAACAGCCAATCGATTTAAAACTGCTGTGGATATTCGGGCTGAATACAACGCAGAAACCGGCAAAGAAATCGGGGTGTATACGATTTGTAACCGCCTCCGGGAAAAAGGATATATGGCTAGGTCCCCGGCAAAAAAACTATTTCCTACGACCGAAATGAAACAAAAACGGTTAGAACGGGCTCGAAATCACGCTGGTTGGAGTCTACAGCAGTGGCGAACAGTTATATTCTCCAATGAGAAATAAATTTAACCTTTTTGGATTGGATGGAATCCAGTGCTTGAAAAATACATTGAAGCATGTTTTTCCTATCATGGAATTGGAGAAATGGCCTTTATTAAAGGAACGGTCAACGCAGAAGTCTACAAAAAAATCTTAAAGACCATTTGTTCCCTTCCATTGAAATGCATTTTTTGAGTGCTGAGTCTGTGATTTTCCAAGATGATTCCGCCCCTTCTCATCGAGCGAAAACGGTAAGCCTTATTTTTTTCATTTACAAATTTTATATTTAAAACGATAAAAAAAAGAAACAATTAATTATTATTATTCCTCTTCAGGTTAAAGATTTGCTGTTGAAAAATGGAATTCCCACTCTGGATTGGCCAGATTTGAATCCCATTGAAAACCTTTGGTACGTAATGGGGATGAAAATCAATAAAAAGATGCCGTCATCATCCAAAAACTCAATTCAATCATCGAATAAGTATGGTATAAAGAACTGACCCTCGAATACCTGCGAGATTTAATTGACTCCATGCCAACAAGGATTGCATCTGTTATTGCCAACAAAGGCGGGGCAACTAAATATTAAACATACATTTTATTACTTCGTAAGATACCTGTTTACCATAAAAATAAAAAAAACTACAATAAAAAGTGGCTCAACATTTATTACCTGTTCTTGAAACTGAAATTTAATTTTACCTGAAAAATGCTAAAATATTATAATGGATATAAAAACAATCAAACTGTGTTGCACTTTCTATTCTCGGTACTGTACATACCAAAAATGTACACGGTTAAATTTAAAAATATTCCGATTGGATTGGTTTTGCAGTGAAATTGAAACATTTTTAGATAATCTTTAACATTTATACTAGAGAAGCCCCAGAATCTCTAATAGTGTCGCTGTAACGATCAATTAATTTTCTAACAATTTTAGATAAACACGAGAAAATTGTGATACAATTTACTAAAGTTTTTTTAATCCTAAGGAAGGTTATTTTAGACACTGTTTCAACTTTTATATGTTGTTTGAGATGTTCACAGAGTATCACCTAAAAACTTAATAGCTAAGTCAAAACCTCACATGTGTGGTGAATAAAAAATACTGATTTTTGATTTCAATCTATTTTCAAATTTTTCTGTTCCGCTCCTTGAGATGTTCGTAATTTTTTAAATATAATTTAGGATAGCTAAACAAAGTTCTGATAATGACATGAACATGGTTAATTTATGAAAATATTTACTGTGCCATACAGGCTACTTAGGAGTCCCATGAATTTAAATAAACTTTCAAATTTTATTTCACCGATCCTAGAGATGTTCACCTACATGGTCAGATAGATCAGACAAAACCCTATGAGTGTAATGAACAGGATCTAATTATGATGATTTTTAACTTGTCCAGAGACATTTTACGTTTTCGGTTATATCGCCTATCCCAGAAATGTTCACGGAATATCTTTCATATATTTGAATAGAATTTTTTCCAAAATTTAAAACTTCTCCATTTACTCGTACAATTTTACTCTCAATTGGAAATTTTGGTATTTTCTACAATAGGATTTTCACCCAAATGACATTCCCAAATAAGCTACGAACCCGATTTTTTGCAAAAACAATCAAATAACAAAACTCCTATGGATGTTAACATGGTCAAGTTTATACTTTTTGCTCAAAGATCCGACTTTCGTTAGTTCCGAACAGAGTCCAATTGTGATGATCTTTACTGGTATATATACGTCTTAGAAGTTCCATGAATTTGAATAAATTTTCAAATTTTAGTTCACCGATCCTAGAGATGTTCACGGGGCCTCACCTACATGATCAGATAGATCAGTCACAACCCTATGCGGGTAATGAATTCGTTTCATTAATTATTTTGAATTCGGATTATGAATGGTTGGTTCAATCCTAGCCAGCTCCCAAGGCTTCTGAGCAGGGCATCCCGGGGGAGGTTTCGTTATATTCTTGTATAATGTTCCTAAGCCGTGACCCAAATTTGTACTAGTCCAAGCAATGGCTGCTTGATGTTGTTAATGAAGTTGTTATTGTCTTATCTATATCTGCCACTCGCCCCCCATTTCAAACGAGGTAACTCCTAAAGGACCAAGAAAAACAAACGTCGATTGATAATCAATTGTTCAATGTCTCGGACAAATGTAATCCAGAGCTAATTGATACAACGTGGATATTGCTTACTTTATAAATTCCGACCTGTATTCTTGTTCATGACCAGATTAATCACAGTTATCAGACAATTTTAGTGTGGAAAAACTAGCCACATTTTTTTTGGTCGTAACACAAGCAGAAACAGTAAAATCAATCAAAAAAACTCATTACTAACGTTGCTCAAAAAGCGGACGTTAAAATTAGAAATGAAGTATTCGTTTCGAAAATGTTCTTGACAGACGGCACATTTGACACAGCGAATTTCTTTTAATTCATAGCCTCGTATAGCGTAATGATAATCGATTACGCTCTGGAAAGCGCATTATTTGATCTCGTTACAAAACTAACTCGATTTGAACTAGAATGAAAATTTTTAATTTCTTTAAAACCCGCTAGATACATAAAAAAATCTTAGAAGATTCTCCAATTTTCCGAATTCTTTTTCGAAGGATTATATCATCGCCAATATAGAATTGATACTACAAATCAGTACATGTGACAGGATTGTGGAAACGCCTGGTAGGAAAGAATGGGAAGCTACTAGCTACGCTAAAATAATGTCAACTATTTATAAAACAAATTATTTTATTAAAAATGGAAATCGCTTATGGTTGTACCAATATCGAAGCCATCGATTAACCAAGACATGCTAATCTACGTATGCCAAAATTTAGGTAAGCCCCAAATTAAACTGGAAAACTAGAAGATGGCGACGTACAGAAAAACAACGAAAACAACAACAAAAAACCAATAACCTACATTGTCTACGAATTGTCTACATATTCTACCAATACTCGACATTTCTTACTCAAAAATCAATTGTCTATTTTCGACACCAACATGTAGATAATTCGGAAATACGCGTAGTCGCCCAACACTGCTCAACGGTAATTAATAAGATAAATTTATGTTGCACGTCTATATATATAGGTAAAATGTCAAGGCCAATTAAATACTACACTGCAATGGAAGCGGCGGATCTAATAATGGCAGAGGATTCCGATATAGTGTTGGATGAAAATCTTATGGATAACAATGATGTTGAAGATGTTCGGCACTGCGAAGGCCAAAACTTTTTAGATGTGGTAACGGGTGAGGATGTAGATTCCAATATGTTAAGCAAAATTGAGTTGATGAATGCAGTTCACTCCGAATTAGAAACATCCGAGTTTCCTCATGCTATCGTTAATGAAGTTGAGTTTATTGATAAAAAATCTACGTATAAAATTATGGATAAAAAAGATATAAAATGGAAGAGACGAGAATTTAACTCGGAACCATTTACTTTTTCACCAGCCGAGCCTATTTCCAATTCTGTGGAATTCAGAACACCGCTTGAATTATTTCAAGAATACGTAACTTACGATTTACACGAAGAAATCGCTCAGTATACAAATATGTATGCCCTACAACAAGGTCGCTCTGCTTTTGAACATACGACGTCGGAAGAAATTATAAAATTTTTGGTGTTCATTTGCTAATGGGCATAATCAGACTGCCAAATTGTAAAATGTTTTGGAGCAATGAGTTGCAAGTTCAATCGATTGCATCAGCTATCCAGAGATAGATTCTTTTGGTTAAGAACAAACCTTCGGTTGAGTGTGTTCGCCGGCGATGTTTAAAACTACCAGTAGAAGAAATTGTTTGCGTTGATGAGCAAATATTTCCTTTCAAGGATCAGTTGAACATCAAGCATTATGCGAGACCGAAGAAGTGAAACGATGGGATAAAAAAGCAAAACAATACGTGCGAGTAGCGCAAACAGTTATTGTCAAAAATTATAATAGAGGAATGGGTGGGGTAACCTCTTCGATCAATATATGTGTACGTTACCTTTGTTGACAAATAGCAATTCGTTCACTGGACCTCACTGATCCTTTTTATTAAGTAAACTGTACACAAATTTTTTATATTAATAATAAAGTGACATCTAGTTTTGAACATCTCACTTTCAGCTAAATGAACTACCAATTTCGTATCGTATGGAATCGCTTCACTACGGTGGATCAGCCGTAACTTTTTCTGCTTTTCAGTGTCTTGATATGATGGAAAACGATTGCTGGATGAATCCAGTGGCTGGATAATGAGACTAATGGTGGAATCATATTGCTATTGTGAAATCGTGTGAAGAGACGGAATTAGATTGTGTGTTGTTTTATTTTGAGAAACAATTTTTTTGTTTGATCTGTTGCTATCGAACAATATGAGTTACTATCGTGTATTCATTAAATCAAGAAATGGACTCTTCGGGTTGTATCGCATTTCATTGATTTAGCAGTTTGTGCCAGTTATTTGGAGCACAAAAGACAGTGCGAAAACAATAAATTAAAGCCGAGCGGAACTGAGACTCTTATCGATTTTAAATGAGCTTGGCTCATTGTTTAACGAAAGCAGAATTTTCTAATAAAAAAAGAAAGACAATTAGTTCAGAATTTGGCGCTGATAATGAACGGCGTATCCGTGTTCGTGAATGAATTGGAAAACGATTATTATTTATTTTTCACGAAAAGTACAAAGTACATTGTCCACCAAATTAATCCACCAAACGACAAAACCCTTTTCTAATTTGGATTAGCAAGAAATCAAATATTTCTTGAATTTATTAAACAACAGTAGTTTTTTGATAGTATAAAAGCCGAGTAACAATAATATGGTAAGTAAATTCTGATTAAAATCTTGAAGGTGGAACGCCACAAAATAAAGTCTGAACAAACATTTTAAAATTATTACAGTTTTATTACTAGAATTTCCAACAATTGAGTCATTTGGCATAATTTATTGCCAAGCCAGAACTTTGCCACTAGTAGCCAGATTTTAATTTTGATAAAAGATTTGAATTCTTTGACCCAAGCTTAATTAAAATCCGAATTTAAATTGTTAAAATAAGTATTCAGTTCTGAAACGGTTAAAAATGAGCAAAATAGGAATTGATTTTCCGGGCTATTCTGTATAATGTAAAATACATTTTTTGAGTTTATTTTTTAGCTGTTAAGCTAGGGCTTTCTAGCTTTTTCTTATAAGAATTTTTTTAACAGTGTATTTACTCCTGAATTTTTTTGATATGTATTAGACTTTAATTTAGGGAAAATTTGGTTAAAAACTTTCGAGAGACGTAAACTTCCCAGTGGCGGAAATTTTATTCGACCCCACACGATTCCGCCTTTGACAAGTTTCACTGTATTTTGTATATAGACAATTGTTACTTTGATTCAGGAAAAAAATTGAATTCCAAAGTTAATAGCGTAATATAAAAAATATTATACTCTTAACAATTAGCCTTGTGTTTAGATATACTACTTTAAGTAATTTATAGGTTTACAACAACAACGAACAAGGGCGATGAGCTGTTTATTGCACAAATTATATAATTTTTCTGTTGCGATTTTATTTACGGCCAAACAGTATCATTGGCGCAAGGCAAGTGTAACGCGCACCCATTTAATCCGGTATTGGTCAATTTCTTCAAAACTATAACACAGTAGACATTATTAAAAGTAGCTGAAATGCTATAAAACCAGAAACGGAAATAAACAATAATTTCAAGATAACATTTATAGTTTTTAACAATTTTTTTAGTGAAATAATATAATTTTAATTGAGTAGTATATTTAATTTTATTACAATTTTTTATAAAGCAATTACATGATATTTATGGATACTTACTGATCGGTTATACGTGTATTTATGGATCTGTACATAATACACATAGTTTAAGATCTTACGATCTCTAATTTTTATTTTATATCTTTCAAAATGAAAAAGCCATAAATTATGGAAAGTTAAAGTGTATATAATGATACATAGTTTTATTGCACATACCCGTAGTCTCGTTTGAAATAGCTCATCATGATATTGATGTTATTTTTGGAGAATGTAGTAAAACTCAAGTATGACGAAAATTACGCAAATACCGTAAATATCTATAAAAGGCAAGTCGTGTGATAAATCGATAAAATATATTTGATTAAAAGGGATGGAACTTTTATTTAATTTTAGGGTGTGACAAAAAAAACTTACACATCCCTTTACACTATGCACCACCATTTATTGTCACCATCTGTCCTACCGAACGGAAAACGATATACAATGTTGACAGTATATTTAAAATGGGCGGAGCCCATAATAAACAATATCTAGTTTTGTCAGATGAAAATGTCGCTAAATTTTAAATCGTTGTTTGTCATACGTCTCGTACTTGGAGACAGTACAAAAGACATAAAAAAAAATGGTTGAACAGGATAAGTTGTTTGTTCACATTTAATGTGACCTGGTATTAAATTGTCGGATTTTTATAACAAAACAAGAATTCTTATATTATTCCTCGTACATTTATAACAAGATGAATGATTTTCGGTATCTTTTCTTTAAACAGCACAAAAATAAATTGATATCCTTCTTATTGTTATCTTGCGTCGTATTATCCAAAATAATACATAGTGATGTAATAATACTCGCATACGAGAAGGATATAGATGAGATATCTAGATTTAAAGTGGAATGGATGTAGAGTATTAATTTTCGAAAGGATCATATGGAATAAGAAAAGACAAACAACCTAAACCGAACCAACAACAAAAATATTGCATTGTCAGCAAATTTATTAACGGTTCGATAGTTTTTTTTTCCTAATGTTTATAACAAACACACAAAAAGGATCGATCTGTATGTAGGCACAATTTGAAATTGAGAAACCTTGCATAATTGTCATAAAGTGGAAAGGAAAGATGTGTTTTGTGTCCTTTATGTAACAGAGTTATATACAACAAATCTGTAATAACCATGATGATATATAGTGAAGATGATTACTTCATGATGACGATGATGTTGGTTTTCAATTATAGGATGGGAAATGGTTGAAAAATATATAATTTAGGGGGACTCAATTTATTTCTATTTTTTGAATTAATAAGAGGGATTTAGTTTTTGTCTATTTATTTTAGGATTTTTAATGGCTTGCGTTTTATATATATTTTTTAATTAAATGTTGGCATTGCAAATAATGCTATGTCAAAAGGATGTTTATACAGTTTAGGTACTTTAGACAACTGATCTACAAGGCAAGGCGCACACATATTATTTTATTTTTGTGCCTTGTATCATATACGTAATAATATATGGTCTTAAGATTATTGGTAGTTTCCTCTTGTACATGATTATAAATTTTATTTAGTATAAATTAATAAGGCAAAAGTGATTCGCTCAATTATTATTTTTATTTTTCAATTATTATGAATGTTTTTACTGATTCTGTCTACCCAGCAGTTACAAAATTAAATAGTCGCGTTATTGAATATCATGATGATCTTGATAGTTTGTATGTTATATTCAATGCAGAATGAGTCTTGCTGCTTAGCTTAAATGATGATTATGAGTAAGTACATATTATTATGTAATAATAGTGGACGAGTCTTTTAGTTTAGGATAAATGACGATGCTGATGAATGTGAAGGTAAAATTTAATAAAAAATAAAATAACATCGCGATTTGGTTTCACTCATATTACACAATTAAATCTTGCAGATGGTGGATTTATGGTAAAATAATATTTTATTTTCTCACAACGTCGAACGCGTTTTTATATTTTACAAATTGCATTTAACAACTAAGATTATGCTTAAAAGGAATGTCCTCGAATAACTTAATAGTAAGAGTATGTTATATATCTAACAAAGTTGGGAACCATTCAATTATAGGCCGGGCAATACGTTTATAATGCAAGAAGTAGTGTTTCGGAATCGGAGGTTGTAGTAGTAGTTTTGAAAAATGTTTGTAGCTTCGTCGACGTCGTGGGAGCGGGCACTGATTCGGCAGTAGCAAGGTACTATCGGGAACCAAATGCCAGTGGCATAACTGAACAAAAAAAACTATCAATGAGTACATCAAATATGGAATGTAATACCCCAGGTGGTACATCAGCAGAGATGCTGTCAAATCGACACTTTATGGAGGCTGGCCCAATGTATTCTGTGGTGGACAATCATTGCTTAACCCATTTGAAGGTAGCTGCAAATTGTCAATACCACCAACATCTTCAACTGAAAGAATTTTGCAAACCGAGAAACACTGAAGTCTGTGACCATTTAACCTTCAGTCCGTGTTGAGGTGCTTTAGGCTCCTCTCCCATTCTAGCCTGCAATTTTCGTATCTTCGGTGAACCGTGGTGTATGTTGTTCAATAATTCATTCCCCCACTCCATAAAAGCATAAAGAATGTTGGAGGTGCCTACGGTACCCCATACACATTTTGTATGGAAAGAAGCAATTTTTACCGTTGTTACCGCTGTCGATGGTTCATAGGGCATTATTATGCAACGGGTAACCCTAACAATTGTTACAAGTCAGTTTAGAAAGTGAATTTGACTTTTCAGTATTTTAAGTATTTTTTTGTTTGGTATTCTTTTGCCGACATCGTTCTAAAAAGGAAGACATTGTATTTGAACAAAATCAAATAAAATTATAATCAAAAAAGTTGTAGTTGATTTATTAAATAAATTGATAAATTATCGAAATAACATAATAAATTATCGTCACGTAATTAACGATAAATTAATTATCGCATCGCAGAGAATACAGGTTGGTCAAAATAACCTGAACCAATATAATCAAGGGTTGTCTGATGTCCGAGAAAATTTTACTAATATCTTTGCGAAATGTTTAGTAAAATTTTTAGTAAAAATTTCTCGAATCGGATGGATCATGAGAAGTTTTCACTGAGCCACATTTTCCTGTATATGTATTAGAAAGTTAACCCTGTATAAGACGAAACAACAAGATTTTGATTTTAAATTTTATTTAATTTCAAAAGACCGTTAAATATGATTTTAAAAAATTAAATAAACATAATGACATATCAAAGATTAAAAAAATAAAAACACATTTTACAGATTTTAAGTGTCGTCATTATTAAATATGAACATTAAACTTTCAAACCCACAGTACTACAACCCATCCAAAATACGGCCAAATAATTATAATTAAAACGAAAATTTTCAAATAAATATTCATAGCCACATGGAAATTGCAATCGATTAAAGCTGTCCAGCATAGCCAAATACGCCACATGTCTATGCGGATCGTCAGGGTACCCCATTTTGGCCCGTTCATTTTATCATACTTAAGACGAAAAAATCTGAAAATGGAAATTCTGTGAAGCGAATCCTGGAGGTTTTGCCACATAGCCACATATATAGTGCGATAGATTAAAACCGTTCAATTTCGCGAAAATACGCCACATGCCCATGCGGATCGTCAGGGTGTCCCATTGTGGCCTAAATATTATTGAATTATAATAAAATAGTCCGAGACCTACATATTATGATAGATTAAAGTCGGTTATTTTATGTTTATTTCACTGCCGCTGAACCCCTTATAGGGATTTGACCCTATAATTGAAGTCAGATTACTTTTTTAGATTAATGATTGATAAGTTTATTGAATCCTAGCCAGGTTCAGCGGTTACCAAAGTTGTGCAAACCCAAGCAACGGTTGCGAAACGTCGATAGTGGTGATGTATATCATTTACTATTTCAGATTAAAGCAGTCCTATTTGGAAAAAATTCACCGCATATCTGGCGAATCGTATGGGTGTACCATTTTAACCCGTTCTTTGGCACCGCACTTTGGCGTGTGCGATATCATTAACTATTTCAGATTAAAGCAGTCCTATTTGGAAAAAATACACCGCATATCTGGCGAATCGTATGGGTGTACCATTTTAACCCGTTCTTTGGCATCGCACTTTGGCGTGTGCGATGTTCGGATGGCTTTAATTTCTACACAAGTTGAATTTTGTAAGCACGTAAACCAAGATTCTTAGATAAAATGTTCCGTAAAATGGATGGACCCATATCCAGTTGCTGAGAACGACGTATGATAAAATGATCGGGCCTAAATGGGACACCCGGACGATCCGCATGTACATGTGGCGTATTTTCGCGAAATTGAACGGCTTTAATCTATTGCACTATGTATGTGGCAAAATCTTCATTATTCGGCGTGTTTTCGTTACATTTAACGGCTTTAATCTATTTCACTATGTATGTGGCTATGTGGCAAAATCTCCAGGATTCGCTCCACAGAATTTCCATTCTCAGACTTTTTCGTCCTAAGCATGATAAAATGAATGGGCCTAAATAGGACACCCTGACGATCCGCAAGGACATGTGGCGTATTTTCGCAAAATTGAACGGCTTTAATCTATTGCACTATGTATGTGGCTATGTGGCAAAATCTCCAGGATTCGCTCCACAGAATTTCCATTCTCAGACTTTTTCGTCCTAAGTATGATAAAATGAATGGGCCTAAATGGGACACCCTGACGATCCGCAAGGACATGTGGCGTATTTTCGCAAAATTGAACGACTTTAATCTATTGCACTATGTATGTGGCTATGTGGCAAAATCTCCAGGATTCGCTCCACACAATTTCCATTCTCAGACTTTTTCGTCCTAAGTATGATAAAATGAACGGGCCAAAATGGGACACCTTGACGATCCGCATAGACATGTGGCGTATTTTCGCGATCTTAAACGGCTTTAATCTATTGCACTATGTATGTGGCTATGTGGCAAAATCTCCAGGATTCGCTCCACAGAATTTCTATTTTCAGATTTTTTCGTCCTAAGTATGTTAAAATGAACGGGCCAAAATGGAACACCTTGACGATCCGCATAGACATGTGGCGTATTTTCGCGAAATTGAACGGCTTTAATCTATTGCACTATGTATGTGGCTATGTGGCAAAATCTCCAGGATTCGCTCCACAGAATTTCCATTTTCAGACTTTTTCTTCCTAAGTAGGATGACATGTGGCGTATTTTCGCAAAATTGAACGGCTTTAATCTATTGCACTATGTATGTGGCTATGTGGCAAAATCTCCAGAATTCGCTCCACAGAATTTCCATTCTCAGACTTTTTCGTCCTAAGTATGATAAAATGGACGGGCCAAAATGGGACACCTTGACGATCCGCATAGACATGTGGCGTATTTTCGCGATCTTAAACGGCTTTAATTGCACTATGTATGTGGCTATGTGGCAAAATATCCAGGATTCGCTCCACAGAATTTCTATTTTGAGATTTGTTCGTCCTAGGTATGTTAAAATGAACGGGCCAAAATGGAATACCTTGACGATCCGCATAGACTTGTGGCGTATTTTAGTGAAATTGAACGGCTTTAATCTATTGCACTATGTATGTGGCAAAATCTTCAGGATTCGCTCCACAGAATTTCCATTCTCAGACTTTTTCGTCCTTAGTATGATAAAATGAATGGGTCAAAATGGGACACCTTGACGATCCGCATAGACATGTGGCGTATTTTCGCGATATTAAACGGCTGTAATCTAATATTCAAGATATTGCCAGTCCTCTTCATTTGGACGACCTTTTCGGGTTGCTTGCGATTAATCAATTTCAGTGAACGACCTATCTGAGAGTATATTTCAGTTTTTTCATTTATTTTTCGATACATGAATTCGATACATGATCCATTTCTTGGATACAAGAACGGCCAGGTACTGGCAATTTCATAAAAACGTTTTCCATTTCTGGATTATCCTTTAAGAATTCCATAATAGAATAAGACGGGTGTACTACGAAATCCCGGTTTTCTTTTATTTTAGTTCTAAAGTTTGAATTTGACATTCTTTTTTATTTTTTGTGCTATAACGGTTGAAATCCATTTTTTAGTCCCACTGTTAACTTTTGTCATTTATAAAATTGAATTTGAATTGTATTTTGTAAGACACTTGTAAAAAATTGTCCTTACAGTGACAATATTTATTGATTTTATTATTAGGAAGATCGATTTCGAAAATGTATTTCTTCTTATACATTTTCGAAATCGATCTTCCTAATAATAAAATCAATAAATATTGACACTCTAAGGAAAATTTTTTTCAAGTGTTTTACAAAAAACAATTCAAATTCAATTCTTTTTTAGAAGGTTTAATATTGGTGCTGAAACTTCTGCATAGTTGGAAACTAATCTCCGATACCAACCAGCCATGCCCAGAAAGCGTCTCATTTGCTTGATGGTTTTTGGTCCAGGAAAATGTTATATCGCTTCAACTTTGGCCGGATCAGTTCGGAGACCATTTTCACCAACTTTAAAGCTCAAATATCGTATCTCCTTCATACAGAAATGGCTCTTCTCAATATTAATCGTTAATCTTGCTTTATTGAGGTAACCAGCGACGATTTCCAGTAGACCAAGGTGATCGTTAAATCTAGGCAATATTACCAAAAGATCGTCTCGGTAGACGAATACCTGTTCGTGCAGTTCCGTTGCAATAACGCGATTATGCAGAGCCCGAACGGCATCACTCTAAACTGATACAGTGGCCGCCCTGTTATTGTGAACGTTTGACAAACTTTTTAAAATCCATACTATGCTGGACGTTTTGGAGAAGACGTTCCTGGCGTCCCATAAACCTGGATTGTGTCAGTCGGTGGATGAAAGTATGGTTAAATTTAAAGGACGCAGAACCCTTATACAATATTTTCTAATGAAACCAGTAAAACAGGGGTATAAAATTTGGATCAGAGCCGATCAGACGGGATATACTCGTATATGCCAGTTTCAAGTGTATACTGGGAAAATCGCAGAAGTTACCAAAAAGGTAACTTAGGTGCACGAGTGATGAAAGATTTGGCTAACACACTCATTGGGAAACATCACCCACGTATATTTTGGTAAATTTTAATTTCGTAAGTCTTCAAAGAGAATTGTTGTCTCTTGGTATTTATAGTTGTGGTACCGCTCGAAAAGGCAGAAAACGTATGCCGACATACCTAGAATCCGATAATAATATGAAACGAGGATCGTCAGATTGGAGAGTTTCCCAAGGCGGAATAGTAGTAGTGAAATGGATTGACAAATAACTCAATACTTTTTAAGCAATTTCAATAATCCAGAAGAACAAACAACGGTAAAATGAAAACAGAAAGATGGAACGTCCGAGGAAGTATTGTGTCCTTCACTTGTGGTAGATTATAATGAACATATGGGATATATGGACAAAGCGGATATCATGAAAAGTCTCTACGAAATAGACCGCAAATCTTCAAAGTAATATCACAGACGCATGTGGCATTTTTTAGATATAAATGTTTACAACGATGAATCTAAAAAAAATTATCAGCTGGATTATTGGATCGGGTACAGACCAAGTAAAAAGTAGAAAGAAAAACAACCTGAATTTAAAAATGTTTAAAACTACGGTTGCTTTAGAAAAAAAGGTAGGTAGGCGCTGCACATGCCACAGCACTCTACTTCAAAACGCTGCAATTACTGTAGCACTCGAGATAATCCACATAGAACGCGATGGATGTGCAGTACATGTGGTGTTGGACTATGTCTAACACAAGCTAACAATTGTTTTACAAAATTTTATTGTAAATGGAACTTTAAATTTTTCCTTATTTTGAATTAAATGTTCCTAGTGAATCGGATTTGCAGTTTTGTATGGTATCCTTGCCTGAGGGTTGGATTTGTATGCCCAAATTGGTTTCTTTGCTGAATGTTGCGGAAGTTTTGGTTAGAGTTAGCCATCGATTTGGCGGGGGCTGAATTAGTTTTGAAATTTTGGAGTGATCGGTCGTACGCTGAAGTCTTTGAGCTATAGGATTGCCATGGTTCATTTTTGATCTGTCATGGATTCGGTACTGCTTTGTGAAGCATGAGTTTTGTTGAATGGCGGAGTTGGCGGGGGATCGCTTGGTGGATAGTAGAGATTTCATAGTGATATTGGGGCCGTCTATTGGGATCGTATCGTAAGTAATTTTGGGTGTTGCAGTTTGTTTGTTTTTTTACTGTAGAAGAGCGAGGTTCGAGTGCTCCTGGATAAACATTACACAATTCTCTTCCTTCCATGGTTTGATTTCGGAGAAAGCTATTTTAGTGATGTCCTTCATTCAATTGTTCAGCGTTTGTGTGATAAATCATTATACTTTTATTTTGGTTTGAGTAGCGGTATGTTTATTAATAATTAAGCTAATTGATTTCGTTCTGATGAGGATTTTTGATATTACAGGGGATCTTTGGGGCCGTAATGCTTGCTGATTGAAAATGGAATTCAGATTTAGAGTCAGAGGTGCAGACAAGATAAGAGTCATAATGGCTGTCGGGTTTGCTTGTAAGTTTGATATTTTAGCGGAGGTTTGACTTTTTGACGTTGCAGATGGCTTGGAACCTACAGAGTACATTTGGAATGCAGTTAAATATTGCCGTACGTAGATGGCTTTTCGGGGATCGTGACATATCTCTAATTGAATTATTTTATAGGTTGTTCGGGAGAGAGACTGAATTGGTGAAGGTTTTGGTTAGCTTGTTCTGCGTTGGATAAATGATTGTGCTGGTTGTTCATTTTATAATTTATTATTTATTTAACACTGTTGTAAATTTATTGATATAAATGTATATTTGTTGACGGCCATGGATTGTTTTCGAATGTCTTATTTTGGTGTTTAGTTAATCATTTAATCAATCATTTATTCAATCATAAATCACCAATCAGTCGATTGGATTATTTGGTTATTAAGGATCCTACAGTTGTACTAGCTGCTTATTATTAAGGGGTGTGGTTCAATTTGTTTAGGTATTACGATTCTAAAACTGTGCCAAGCATCCATTATTGATATATTACCTAACTGATTTCAGATTGGCTGTATGTTTGGAACCAGATTTCGTTTGGTAATTTTTTTTGCTTCATAAATAGGCATGTTTGTGTTAGATTGGGGATGGCGAGGACAGGTGACCTTCACATTATATAGTTTTTCATTTAATTATTTTTATAAATAAATCCGTTAATCAACATGTTTACAATGAGTCTATCCGGTGAAGATAAAAAGCTCGTGCGTTCCTTTCCTACTTTGATATGAGTACTACAATATTTGGTGGTTTCTATATTCGATTTATTCTATTTTGATTGTCTACTTAGGTGTCTGTAACCGGTTTGATTCAGTCATATTTAACATGGCTATCCTATCCTGTACATGTGTGTGTATATATAAATATGTATGTGTATGTATGTTTGTGAGGGTACGTTTACGTGTTTATGTATGTGTATGTACCATGTATACATGTTTTTTTTTATAACGGGTATTTTATTAAGCCCGATAGAACTTGAAATTGTAAAAAATTGCACAAAAAATTAAATTTTAATCAAAAAGTTTTTTATTCGAAAGATCCATACATGGCATTAATATTTGAAAATGATTTCGGGCATATGGGCACCGCGGCTGTTCTTGGCGAAACGCATTCTGGACGTCCAATTTTGGCCACTTTTTCGAGCACTGCTGGCCGTATGTCACGAATAACACGAACAATGCTGGCATCCAAGGCGTCAATTGTTGCTGAACCAGTGACTTCACGTAGCCGCACAGGAATTAATCGAGAGGTGTCAAATCGCACGGCCGTGGCGGCTAATTGACAGATCCATTTCTCGAAAGCAACTTATCGCCAAATTTTGATTTTAATAAGTAGATGGTTGTGGTCGCCGTATGGCACATAGCGTCATCCTGTTGAAACCACATCTCGTCCGGATCAATGTCATTCATATTTTCAAAAAAAAATCATTGATCATGGTGCGGTAACGATCTTCATTGACCGTAACGCGATCCCCGATCATCTTTGCGCAAAATTTTCCATGTAGCGGATGGACAGAGCCCCAATTCCTGCGAACGACGACGAATCGATAAATTTGGATCTTCTTCCGCACTATCGTTTGCAGCGGCGATATTCTCTTCAGTACACACATTCCTTCGACGTGTTGATGTTATTGCATCCTCTAGAGAGTATGTGGTATGAAATCTATCCACAGTTCGACGGATGGCTTGCTCAGATGGACGATTATGTGCGCCATAAAAATCACGAAGTCGTCTATAAGTTGCGCGAATCGAGGACTGATTTTCAAAGTAAATTCTAATAATTTCATAGAGTTGTTCAAGCGTGAGTATAGACTCGCAAGTATATTTTATTGTAATTTGTGGAGTTGCAGGACGAGAGAATTAAATTAATAAATTTTTATATGATTTAGGTAGCAAGGTACATATTAATTTAGTATTAGATTTGCAGGAAACCTGCAGATGCTTGTGAAATAATATTTCTTTGTATTTTTATTACTGATAGTGTAGATTAGAATTATATTGTCATTGTGTTACTAACTATCAGTTATACCTAGGTGTCTGTAACTCGGCCGATTCTGTCTCACTTAATAAACCTATCCAATCTTTCGGCTTTGTTATATGCAAAAATCAATCAATTTTGAATTAAATGTTTCTAGTGGTATCCCACTGAAACCACGCCCTACCCCCTTTATTAAAATAAAATAAATTTAATTTTTTTCTATAATGTGTTCTTTGCTGTGTTTTTATGAAACTTTAATAACAATTTCAAAAATTTCAAAAAGTTTTTGTTTTCGGACTCAAAGAGTTAAGTGAATTTAGCCCCAAAGACGCTTCCACGTGTAGTGCCATATCGCCCATCACAACATGTAAAATGCCTTGAAATTTTTTGTTCAAATTTCAGACACCAAACCAAGTTGAGAACACTAAATTACACACTCGGCACTCATGATTACGAAGATTTTTTCAATGAAAAGAAGAATTAGTCGAATTTAAAGACGCTTCCACTTGTAGGGTCATATCGCTAATCATAACAAGCAAATTGTCCAGAATTTTTGTTACAAACTCCAGACACCAACACAAGTGGAGGTTTTAATAATTTTATTTAAACCACGTATTTCGAATTCCAAACTTTTTGTGTATCTACACTTTTTGAGTCTACACTTTTCGTTAAAATGTGTAGCTACACTTTTTATTAACGTTAAGTACTTCACACCGGTTTTTATTACTGTGTACGTGCATCACGGCCTTAAGGTCTTACAACCAGTAATACCCATTAAGTGGAACTCCATTTCAGTGTGCTTATCAATGGTATGGCGTACATTTGTTCAACCTTAAAAGTTTCGTTAATTTTAATTTAACAATCACATTTTTAATATCCGAAGTATTTAAAATTTTGCTTAGTAAAAGATCAACTAATAATCCAAACGGAATCAAATAGATAAAACAATAAAAAAATTTAAAATATAACAGTTTCTAGTTGCTTTTCCATTTCTACGTATGATACATGATCAATCTATGTATGTTGTGTGATAGTTTGGCGCGTGTTCAGTGTGGATATTTATTAGATTTAATTAAAGAAAACGAATCATTTTTTTTTACTTCATGTACATTATTTTGTGTATGTATTATACGAGTAAGATCGCGATCATCTCTTCATGATCATCATTAAAATGTAATTGTAAAAAATTATTTTTTTTTTTGCTTTCTTACATTACAGTTATGATGACATGAACAACATGAGTCTTAAATAAAAAAATAACAACACATAAGATCTCAAAACATATAGAATAGAAATTAATTTGATCGTACGTGTACGTAAGTATATTATGATCAATATAAAATTGATCGTTACTGAATGCATTTCTTCGATCGTTTTGTAATTTTTTTTGGGTTGGATCGCTTGTGATACATCAGGGAGTTTTTTTTTGTATGTGGCTGTTGATTTTATTGCAAGACGTCTATACCTAAATTGTATAAAGCGATGATCTGATACACGGTTAATAATTATATGATCGGTTAAATGAGATCAGTTTTGTGTTTTGCGTTGTTACAATTTAGCTTGATGTTAAACCATAAGCAATTATTATACTTTGATGTACTTAAGGTTAAAACGATTTTTTATAATTGCATTTCAATGGTATATAGCAATCTTTGGTTGCCAGCTACATAAAGGTGTTATGACATTCGAATTAATAGTGTAAACCTGTAGTAGTTTTCATGTTTTATATTTTATAGTTGAAGATATTCAGCTGATACTGTATAAGAGTTTAGATTCTGCTGCTAGCAATGATGTTATTAAACAGTTACTAATTATTTCAAGGTAAGATAAATTAAGTAAGTCGAACATTTCTAGTAGTTCTAATCCTTTCGCTTCTAGAGTATAAACAATAGATTTCCATCTACTAGTTTTGGATTTGAAACGAGCATTACCTAGCTCAATAGCGCCTTAAAACCTGAAATGTATGTTTCTCTTGCTGTGAGTGCTTTGTAGCGTGTATCGGTTCTGCAGCTAGCGGTTGGCTTAATACATGTGCTCATCGACATGACCCGCATAGATATTGGTTTGTGGACGAGAAGAATACAACTGATTACAACGCCACATCGGTAGCTTTGTAAAATAAAATTTTTCGTAATTTTTATCTGGGTACATGGGTTCATTTGGGTCTTACAGATCGAAATTAATAAATAAAATGGAGAAATTATTGGGCAAACTCCTCTGTTGATGGTAAATTTAAAGCTTTCTTTGCCTTTGTACCTTATTCTGAATATGGCCTCTCTCGAAAGCTCCCAAATCAGAGATTTAGTTTTTGAAGATAGTTTTTGGTGCTCGGCGATCTTGCAGCTCTCTCCAAATGGCTGTTCATTAAGTCAAAAGTGACCAACAGTTTAAAAAAGGAAGATCTTCATGACAGAACTGTATTGATGATTCTTATAGTATTTAGGATTGGGGCTAAATCCCGCCTGTTCCATTTAGTATACATTTCGATTATTGGCGGGAAACTTTTTAAAAGGGTAAGGACACTTTGTATTTGGATTGTCATTATGACACTATTCTTGCTGCAGACAAGTATGTTTTTTGTTTTCCAGGTATGACGTAATATTGGCAAAAGTGCATGCACAACAATGGCAGAGCTGCTTATAAATAAAGTTTGCTTTTAAATAGTCTTAGTCCGGTTTTCTGTTGTTGTTCTTTGATGTAAGTTTACCATAAATGCAGCAAAAAGCGAAATTATATTTTGTACCAGGATGTACGATAAAACGCAACGTTGTTAAGATACATTCAACTTTTTTTCTATGCCTCATGCCAAATAGATTTCATCCACATCAGCGGAGACGTTGCATCCTCAAAAAACTTTTCAACAATAGGAAATCCCTTCTTAATAGATACTGTTAAAGTAAGCCGAAAGTTTCCAGCCGAAATATGGTAATGCAGATAGTGTCTTTGAAACCCAGCCTAAAGATGGTAACGCAGATATTAAATGTCGATAATCCAGATTGCGTCAATAAAGAAGTTAAACTTCAATACTCAATCGAAAAATCCCGGCAATACAGATTTAAAACAAATAAATAATTCATCAATTGTCTAAAATAAAATGTCAATAACAGACATATATGTACATATAGAAAGTTAGCGGACAGTTGCCAGCCGAAAATGAAAAAAATCGATAATACAAATAGTGTATTGACTACTTCAGCCGAAAGTTAAACAAACCACATATTAAATTGAAATATTCTGCCGAAAGTGACTAACATACAAAAAACAAGTATCATAACAAACAACAAATACAATTTACAATTTAACCGATATAAATTTATTTTTTCATGTGAACAAACGTGACACGGCCAACTTTCAAAGTTTAATATAACATAACTAGATTTTGATTATAGGTTAGGGGTAAATCGGATGGGGTTATAGGGGTGAAATTTTTATTTGATTCCCTTCTTCTGACGATAAAATCGTTCATCATTCCAGATATTGGCACATGGACACCAATCTGACTAGGCCGATTCGATAGCCCATGACCAAAGGTAGAATTTGTTTATAGGTTAGGGGTAAGTCTGATGGGGTTGTAGGGGTGAAATTTTTATTTTTCCCTTCTGACGATAAAATCGCCCATCATTCGAGATTTCGCAACATGGACACCAATCTGACTAGGCAGATTCGATAGCCTATGACCATAGGTAGATTTTGATTATAAGTCAGGAGTAAGTCTGATGGGATTAAAGGTGTCAAATGATATATCTATTTCACGCAGCAGAAAAATGTCGATAAAGAAGTGTATTGATTATCAAGCAAAGTCGTCCATCATTCGCGATTTTGCGACATGGACACCAATCTGACTAGGCCGATTCGATAGCCCATGACTATAGGTACATTTTGATTATAGGTTAGGGATCAGTCTGATGGGGTTATAGGGATTAAATTTTTATTTTCCCCTTCTTCTGACGATAAAATCCTTCATCATTCCAGATATTGGCACATGGACACCAATCTGACTAGGCCGATTCGATAGCCCATGACCAAAGGTAGATTTTGATTATAAGTTAGGGGTAAGTATGATGGGGTTGTAAGGGTGAAATTTTTATTTTTCCCTTCTGACGATAAAATCGTCCATCATTTGAGATTTTGCAACATGGACACCAATCTGACTAGGCCGATTCGATAGCCTATGACCATAGGTATTTTTTGATTATAGGTTAGGGGTAAGTCTGATGGAGTTGTAGGGGTGTAATTTTTATTTTCTGCTTAGTCTGACGATAAAATCGTCCCTCATTCGAGATTTTGCAACATGGACACCAATCTGACTATGCTGATTCGACAGCCCATGACCATAGGTAGATTTTGATTGTTGGTTAGGGTTAAGTCTGATGGGGTTGTAGGGGTGAAGTTTTTATTTTTCCCTTCTGACGATAAAATCGTTCATCATTCAAGATTTTGGCACATGGACAGATAGTCAGACTATGCCGATCCGATAGCCCATGACCATAGTTAGATTTTGATTATAGGTTAGGGGTAAGTCTGATGGGGTTATTGGAGTGAAATTTGTATTTTTCCCTTAGTTTGACGATAAAATCGTCCATCATTCGAGATTTTGCAACATGAACACCATCTGACTATGCCAATTCCATAGCCCATAATCATAGGAAGATTTTTAATATAGGTTAGGGGTAGGTTAGGGTTGTTTTTAGGTTTCAGTGGTTGCTTACTGCACACTTAGGCCAATTTTTAGGCCCATTGTGATACCACTCATTCACTCCACATCATTAACCCACCTACTTCACCTACTCACACAACTACAGTATACCACCTGCACATTGCAAGCTCCATGTCAACCTGTACATTGACATGGAAGATGGGTCGGCGCGTGACACGGAATTCTGCACTCCATCAGAGGGTCTTAGTTGTATTTATTAGCATCACCGATCGTAATCGATGATGAAAATTCGATTTGCAATCATTTGCGGTTTTGCAACATGGACACCCATCTGACTATGCCGATTCGATAGCCTATGACCATAGGTAGATTTTGATTATAGGTCATTGGTAAGTCCGATGGGGTTATAGGGGTGAAATTTTTGTATTTCACCTCTTCTGGCGATAAAATCTTTTATCATTTGAAATTTTGCAACATGGACACCAATCTGATTATGCTGATTCGATAGCCTATGACCATATGAGCCGACCGATAGCCTATGAGCCGTAGGTTACCCCTAACCAATAATCAAAATCTACCTATGGTCATGGGCTATCGAATCAGCATAGTCAGATTGGTGTCCATGTTGCAAAATCGCGAATGATGGACGATTTTAACGTCAGACTAAGGAAAAAATAAAAAATTCACCCTTACAACCCCATCAGACCTACCCCTTACCTATAATTAAGATCTACCTATTGTCATGGGCTATCGAATCGGCACAGTCAGATTGGTTTCCGTGTCGCAAAATCGCGAATGATGAACGACTTTGTTTGATAACCAAAAAACTTCTTTATTAACATTTTTCGGCTGTATGAAATAGATATATCATTTGACACCTATAACCCCATCAGACTTACCGCTAACCTATAATCAAAATCTACCTATGGTCATAGGCTATCGAATCTGCCTAGTCAGATTGATGTCCATGTTGCAAAATCTCGAATGAGGGTCGATTTTATCGTAAGAATAAGGGAAAAATAACAATTTCACCCCTATAACCCCATCAGACTTACCCCTAACCTATAATCAAAATCTACTTATGATTATGAACTATGGAATTGGCATAGTCAGAGTGGTGTCTATCTTGTCAAATCTATAACATCTATATAAAATAAACTTTTTAAAGTTGGCCGTATGCTGCTATATACACATGAAACATTAAATTAATATCGGTCAAATTGCAAATTGTATTTGTTGTTTGTTACGATACATTTGTTTGCGGCTGGTTAGTAGGTTAGTCACTTTCGACTACGATACTTCAATTTATATAGTTTGTTTAACTTGCGGCTGAAGTAGTCAAGACACTATCTGCATTATCGATTTTTCACTTTCGGCTGGCAACTTTCGGTTAACTTTAACAAGGTAACATTTCAGTGTTTCGGGCTCATCGTTGAAGCAAACTGGTAAGTTGGGAACCATAAATAGAATAAAAAGAACAAAAAATAACGTAAGAGAGCGAAAGATAGGATTTACATGTATTCGAGAAAAATAAAAAGGATAACAAAAATTGCGTTTTATATTCGTCCAATTTTGCTGTCACTTAAAAAAAATAAATGGGCGATAATTTTCGTCTAGGAATAAAAAACTTAATAAATTCAACAACAAAATCAAACAAATTTTAGCGCGTTGAATGTAATATGCATGTTTATGGTCCTACTCTAAAGGTCGATCCAATAGGAGGTACTTTTTCCAATTGGGATTCATCGTCATAACTGTCATGTTCATATGACTTGTTCAGTATTCATTAAAATTTCACCATGAATAGACTTACGCGAGAACAACGTTTACAAATTGTGGAAATTTATTTTAAAAGTCAGTGTTCAGTGAAAAATTGTTTTCGTGCTCTTCGACCATTTTATTGTGTCCATAATTGTCCAACTGTAAGCACTATTCGCGAAAGAGTCAATAAATTTCAAACCACTTTTTCGATCTTTACTGCTCTACATTGCTGCTGAAGTTGAAAGTGTACGTGAAGACCGGAATCAATCAATTCGTCGCCATTCTCAAGCTCTGGGTCTCTCGTATGGCACATTGTGGCGTATTTTGAAAAGGGATATGGGTTTGAAGGCATACAAAATACAGCTTGTTCAAGAATTGAAGCCGGACCTTACTTGGCGTCAACAATTTGGTTTATAGACGTTGGAACAGAAACGGCGACGATCAATATTGTTAAATTGATAAACATTGTATTGATAAAGTTTATAAAATAAAAAGATATTTTCAAAATGAAATTTATCATTCTAAGAAATAATATTTATTAAAATATTATTATCGAAATCATAAAAAATATTTACATGGACAAATAACAGAAAAATTTATAAATGAATAACAATTTTGAAATTTGATAATGATATTATTAAATTTATATGTTCAAACGAAAACTTTACTGTAGTTATGAAAATATTTTGTTCCTTATAATAAAAAGTAGTAAATTGTAATTAAACACATAGGAAATAATATTATTGATATTATAATAAATAAAATACCGAAAGTGAAGAATATTTAAAATGTAAATAGAGATGGGTTTAACTTTGGGTTTAGTATCGGCTGCTATAAATATGCTGAAAATTTTACCATTTTTTATCAGGAGGATTCCATTACTTATTAAAAAAAATGTAATATCGTTTTCACATTGGTAGTCCCTAACATAAGTCGTACTCCCATTTAAATTAAAATAAGTCGGTCCGAATAAATTATTAAAAAATTATATGTTTGTACTGTTTCATTAAAACCTAACTCTTAGTTACAAATGCTATAGTGTTATTCTTATCAATCAAAAATTTGTATAAATCTTAAAACGGGTCATTTCCAATAATTAAAACGTGAACCAATAATTCAAACTATTACAAAATTTGACTCGAATATTTTGTATGAGAATTTTGTTTTAATTTGTGTGGGTTTTGTGATTACAAAACCACACAAAATATTCCGAAATTAAAAGATTTCTAGCTAGATTTTGTATGGCTTTATCAATAGCTACCCATCTCATATTGAGAAAATATCAAATATTCATTTTAATGAAACTATCGCGGACAAATACAAAAAATTCGCATTTCGCTAAACAAATATATTTAAAACCTAAATACGAGTAAGGTGCCACATGTAATTTACGTAGACCGTAAACTGTTTTTATATTTTATTTCGTCTTAATAATAGAGTTAATAATCGAAATTAATAAACCATTAATGTGTTTTGTTATTGTGTTTAACGTTGTACATGCATAATAGAATTAATCAAAAACTTGTCATATGCATTCAAATTATTTAAAGTTTCTGGGATTACGCATTTTATATTAAACTTGTAAAAGTAATGCACAAAATGAAAAAATATGTTCCGTTTTCAAAAGATAAACCCTTGTTGCAGTTGTATACTTTAATAATTCGTTTATCACTAACGAAATATGCCTGTTGTTATTCTCGCTATGTAATTAGTCGTATTAGTGTTAAACATAATATTTACAATACAATAAATTAAATATCTTATATTGGTATTGATATTCATTTTGAATGTTCTCTATTCTAAAGGCACAACAGACGGCGCGAGGTAGTATATTAGGCAAAAATCGGCAAACGATTGGCATGTTTTGTTTGATTTGACGTGCACAAGAAGGGTTGAAGATTGATTTCAGATGTACGAGTTTATACTGATATGTATATTAAAACGTGTCACATCAGAAACAATCATTATTTAAAAGTAAATTTATATGTATCGTATGATACGGTCTTTACAATTTATTTCGTTCCGATCATATATTGTTTTACTTTACTCACTAATACAATCTAGTTCGCTGTGTTAATGAGAAGAAAAGAATAAACTAGTGCATTTTTAACGGGACTTTCTGGTAATTGCATTGTGTTTGTGTTGAAGGATTTCAGTTTGAATCGTATTTTTCGTTGGAAGGCAAATATGTAATTAGTTAAAGTGATATCAGTGCCAGTTTGTGTTAAAACGAGTTAATTATTTCTACAAGTTTATATTTCTAATCGATGGTGTTGGGTATAATATTTTAAATTTAAATAATTGTTTATGATAAAATTGAAATGTGAGTATATTAAAATAATTTTCTTAAATTAAATGTGGTTAAATTTAGAAGCCAAATTTCGTAGTGCATTTTATTTGGAATAATGGCGGATATCTCTAAATAATTTTGCGATCCAGAATTTGAAATAAATTGCGTGTTTTGTGTAATAGGGCAATTAAGTAGGTTAAATGTTTAATTATTAACATAATTAAACATTTTAATCATTATAAACTAGATTTATAACTATAATTGTTCGCGTTTTCTTATTAATGTTGCGTCGCATAAGCATTGCGTCTGTTTACTTTCAAATTGATAAAATTTAATACATGCTACAAACAAGCACGTTTATTTAAACGATATGGAACGCACAGTTTTTAAGGTTATAATTTCAAAGAACTTATTCGTAAATTTTTTAAATTCACATTTTCAGTTTAAAATAAAACTTAAAAAATATATTTTTTTATTTTTAGAAAGTTATCGCGAATCATTAAAAATTATCCGTAACCGTTTTCCGATTTAAAGCGCGCATACGGATTAAATATTGTTTTCAAATAATACATCGGAAATTGTTTAAGTGTGGCAAAAGCTAAAGGTTAGTATTCTTTGATAATTTAACGGTATTAGACATGCAAGGCATTGGTACAAATGCGAAGTGCAAATAATCCTAATTTGTCTTATTTACGGAAGTAAACAATAAAATTCTCAGGTTGAGAATACGGATTCTGTGAGTTGTATTTTAAATGTTGGAGGTTAAATTTATGATTTATGATTTAGTTAGTTTTATCAACTTAAATAATTTGGCATTAGAGCAAGTATTGTTTCTACAGTGAATAATCAAATTTGGTTTATATAGCATTCACACCAATGGGCCTTACACTTGTCATAATATTATATTTAAATTAATTTTCAGGTCGCGGTTACCTAATAGTCAGAGAATATTTTTTCGTTAAAATGAAGTGTTTTAAATGTAGCGCAACTTTTGAAAATGTTGAAGCAATGAAGTTGCATTTTAAATTTTGGCATAGTATGGGTAGTGATAGTGTTTACGAGTGCGAAACACCATGTTCGCAATCATTTACTAATTTTAAGGCGTTCAAAAAACATGTGAAACGAAAGCACGATTTCTCTTCAAGTTCTCCTTGTGAATGTGATAGAAAACAAAGAAAGTTAATTACAACTGAGGCAATTGTTGAAACTTCAAGAGTTCTAGAAAATAAAGAAACTGCAGCTAACCGAATAGTACAACCTAAAAATAATGTACCTAACAAGCCAAAACTGAACACAGGGGACTTATTGGAGCACATCACGCAATCTTCCATACTTTTTTGTATCTCCCTACATAATATAAACAGATTTGCAGTTTCGGATATTAATTTTATACAAAATTTAGTAATCAATCACATCACAAAGCCGATTGCTAATTTTATTAATGTTCAAGTTAAACCAAATATTGATGATATTAATACCAAAGAATGTATAAATTATCTTGAGAAATTATTGTTAAACCCATTTTTAAATTGTGCAACTGAATTTTTACTTCTAAAGACGTTATTTTTAAATAGGTTAATAGACAATCCTACGATATTTTCCATTAATAGTGAAATAGGAATAGTTTACCGCAAAGGTGAAACATTTGATGAAGAAATTAATACGACAGGCGTTTTACTACCTTTAAAATTTCTATTCAAGAAAATTATTGAAAACAATTATGCCGAATATTCCAAACAATTATTAAAATTTAGCAATAATAATGTATCAAGTTTTGTCGATGGCCATTTATGGCAAAAGAAAAAATTGAAATATCATCATGAAATGTGCATTCCATTTTTCTTGTACTCTGATGATTTTGAGATTAACAATCCTTTGCGTAGCCAATCTCAAGCAATTACGGGAATCTATTACAGCTTTCCATTTCTTAACTATAACTCTAAACTTCAAAATATTTACTGTGCTGGATTTATAAAAACTGACAATCTGAAAGTATTTGGTAATAGTGCTTGTCTGAAGCATTTGATTTCAGAAATAAATTCTCTTGAAGAAGATGGACTAATTATTGAGACATCATCTGGCCAATCTAAAGTTAGATTCATATTAGGTTTGTTTTTGGGTGACAATCTGGGCATTAGTTGCGCCTTGGATTTTTCAAAATCGTTTTCCAGTAATTATTTTTGTAGATTTTGCAAAGCTCATAAAAGTATTACTCAAAACTTATGTATCGAGCAACCTGATTTGCTCAGAAATATTGAAAACTACACTGATGATGTCGATAAAAATTGTGTTCAAGAAACTGGGATTTCTAAACTTTCAATTTTTAATGAAATTAAATCATTTCATGTTGTAGAAAACTTTGCTATAGATATGATGCATGATGTTTTTGAAGGCATATGTCACTATGATGTGATTATGTCATATTTTTTTGTATTTTATGAATCAAACATCTTTTACGTTTACACTTGATCTATTAAACGATCGAAAACAAATAACTATGGTATACTCGATATTGGCAACAAATCCAAGCCAATTAAATTAAATCATTTAAAAGCTAATCGTCTAAAAATGACCGCAAGTAAAATGAAAAGTTTCGTACATTTTCTTCCTTTGATTATTGGAGATTTAATACCAAAAACAAATAAAGTGTGGAATTTTCTGCTATGTCTGATTAAATTAGTTGACCTACTCTTATCTAGTTCTTTTACAAAGGAATCATTATTTTTACTTCGTAGTTTAATAAAAGAACACAATTCTAAATACATGTCACTATTTAATGACACATTAAAACCAAAATTTCACTTATTGACTCATTATCCTTCTATTATCGAGCAGTCTGGCCCACCAAAATATTATTGGTCCTTTAGGTATGAAGCAAAACACAAAGAATTCAAAAGTTATGCACGATCAATTACATCCAGAAAAAATATTGTATTCACATTAGCAAAAAAATATCAATTTAAGTTTGCATATCTATTGGTACAAGATGAAGAAAGTATTCTTTTTACCAAAGAAAAACATTTAATAAAAACTAATTTTTGTCCAAAAATGGAAACAGTTTTTAACCTTAAGGAGCGTGATATAGTATCTTATAAATCAATTCAGTTTAAAGGAACGATATATAGCGTAGGATATTATTTATTTCGGCAAGAACCAATAAGTAGTATTTTTGAAATATCTGAAATTTATTTAGTAAAAGAAGGCTCTGTAATTATATTACTTCTAAATCAACTTTTAATTAAAGGGTTCGACAAACATATGTTAAGTTATGAAATAGAGCGGAATATGAAGATTTCCGAAAACATTGTAGTTAAGCTATCCTCGTTTAAATCACCTCCAATAATACCTAATAAATTAGCGAATGGAAGATTGTTTTTTAGAACAAAGCAAGAATTTTAAAATATCTAATTTTTCATTTAACCGTTAAAATAGCACTACCAGAAAAGTAATAGATATGGAGAGTGCAAATTTACCAAACGACGATTTAGAAATTAGCAGAGTTCTAATTGAATCACCATTGAATTATCAAGATATTTCATCAGAAAACACAAATTTTACAAATAATCGTAACCTCACCACGACATCATATGAACAAGTTCCTGAAATATCAGAAAAAGATGCAATCAATTTATTGCAGCTACTCGAAGATTGGGGTTTCCGTTTCTTATACAAATTATTTTTAGGTAAGAGGCAAGTTTTTATACGAAATAACATACAAAAATATTTTTAAATTAGCTGAACGTATAGATATTGAGGCTCTTAAAACATTGTCAAGACACCATTTATTAAATTTATGTGCCAGCGGTAAACTTAAGCTTGGTATAGCCATGGAAGGAATTATTTCAGTATCGAAAGAACTAATTGCGAACAACTCCATAAAAAAAAATGTTTGCCTTACAAGAATATTAGAAGATTCGCCCAAAGGCAGACTTATTACAAAATATTTTAAGAGCATCAACAAATTAAACGACGCCTGCAGAACTTCAATTTTGGAAATTATCAATAATTTTTTAATTCAAAATGAGATTAAAATGAGCACCGACCTATCCCGAGATATTTCAAATCAAATTATTCGTCAATTTCCAACAGAAGATCTTGTAAGTATTCAATTATATTTATTATCAATTCGATTGGGAAATTTTAATATAAGGTTTGGTTTTGTTTCAGGATATGTACTACATTAAACAACATGGCCAACCAACGATTTCAAAAGTATCGGCCAAATATTGCAATGCGCAAAGATCTCTGAAATCATGTGGAATTTTGGGAAAACGTTCGTATGAATCCAGATTGTCCAAAGAAGCAAAATTCAGAAACGAACAAATTTTGAATATTGGTATGCTTTTTACTACTTCAGTAAATTTCATAGGTTATACTGTTAAAGAGTAGATGCGTAATGTAGGAGTATACATCAAATGACATCAATGTATAAAGTACGAACATTCAGTTTGACTATTTATTCCGTAAACTGTAATTCTTAATGTGTATTTGATTATTATTTTATTTCAAATCAAAAATATATTTTCGCTTGCAATTTGTAGTAGATTTTGTATTTAAATTTCTTAAAAGGCAATTTTTTAACTGAATTCTAGTACCAGAGGAGAATAATGATGAAAGTCTATGCGAAATTTCCAATAATAATTGCAGTTTTACAGAGCTCGAATACCATTGGTGTGCAACAAAAAACTACAGAGCTAGAGACATTGCGAGCCTTGAGACTAATTGCACAGAAATGATTAACAAATGGCCTCATTATAGAAAACCTTTAGGTTATAAATTGGTGAGTATGATTCATATATAAGGTATAAATAGTTTTTGGTTTGCTTAGTTATTTAGTCATTTTTGTTTAGACGACGTCTTTATTTGAAGCTGCAATATCATTTAAAATTTTGATATTTAAAGATTCTCTTTTATAAACGTATACATTTTTTTGTCATTTAGTTTAAGGTGTCTCTCCGTGAACCTCCTCGAAGCAGCTAGGGCATCTAACACGTGTTCTTTCAGTGAACAATTCTTATTAATTGCTGAAAAAAGTAACGTCGATTTCGATTTACAGTAAAATAATTAATCTCGGGTAAAAATTCAACTAGTCTTAGTACAAAATAACAATGTATTTAAATTTTCCTAGGTCAATCGAAATCGACAAAAGAATTTGTTCAATTAAATTTTTTTTAATTAGTTATATTAGAAATTTATTGAATCTGAATTTGTTGAATTTTTATGATACAATTTGTTTGCGAGAAATATATGGATTAACCCCTGTTCAATCACATATTTTAACTTGATTCAGGCATTTGTAAATTTTAACGCAAAAAAAAGCTATATAACAAACGAATTTTAGAAAACCACAGGGCTTGCATGTATGTCATATATGTCATTGTGAAATGCGTATTATATCCTCAAATTGAGCCCTGTTATAAATTTACCATTGATCTTCGGTAAAATTACAAAATATAGTTTCAGTTGAATGAGAAATTGTACTGTACTTTTACTCATTGATAAGTTTCTGAAGCCCATTATTTTTATAAATTATTCAATTATTCACATTTTATCAATCGAAAATTCACGTATTTTGCATTATTTTGAATCAATATTGAACCAATAGTTTTGTTACCATTAATCAAAACACAATATGTTAATATTTAATATCATTTTAAACAATTTTTGTTCTTCCCTAATAAAAAAAATCGATTTACGAACTTCGAAAATGTTCTGTATCTCATTTATAGTTAGATCGTAAATATTATAAGAGGTTGAATGCGTGACAGTTGAACAGGGTTGATGATTTTTTCAGAAATAACTAAATTACGATTTATTTTTGAATTTTAGATCGAGATTGATTTTCAGAACCTATTTCAAAGTGCCAGCTGTAGAGATTGATTTTCAGAACCTATTTAGTAGACAATTTTGAAACATTTTACATGAAAGTGTTACCTATTTTCAAAGATAAAATCAAGGACTCGCATAACAAAAAAATAATGGAAAACTTATTAAAAGATAATTGCATATCTGAAAGTAAGTTTGTATATTAAATTAGTGGAATCCATATAATATTTAATTAATTGGTTTTAAATATATATTTCAGATGGTAAACACACAAGTACATTGTACTTGCTACATTGTTTAATACCACCCGTGTCGAAAGAGGTATCCTCTTCGAGTAGGCAATATATAAAATATTCAACTAAAGATTCACAAAATTCAGTTTTTGTATTTGGTGAAACGGCAACCGAGGCAGAGGAAATAATAAACAAAAAACTTGCTCAAAACTTGCCTGTACAACCTTTTGTTGTAGTGATTGGGACGATTGAAGAACCCAAGGACTGCATAGTATATTTTGATGCAATACGATACAAAATGCCTACTGTATTAAATGCGATTGACTGCTGCTTTAAAATATACAATTATTTTAATTTGTAATATCCAAACCAATCTCTATTATTTTGGAATTTTATACAGCATTATATGTATAAAATTACAACAACATTTGATAAATATCATACGTCTATTAGCGCCTTGGTCAAAAAGCTAAATGATTAAAATTTTAAAAATATTTTATAATACATGCGACTGGTCTAAAATTATAGTATATTTAATTTATTTATTTTTTATTTATTCCATTGAATATAAGCCATTTTAATTTAATTTTACCATTTTCTTTAATTTATTAAACGTTTAGGAAACTGAAATAATACTTAGTGATTTACGTCTCGCTTAGCCGACAGCTAATTTTGTGTATATATATTTGATTACAGTTTTATATTTATATTGAAATTTTGACTTTTTATATCTGTAGTTCTAAAATTAAGAATTTATTATTTTTCTGCAATAACATTTATTTAATTTCAGAACAAAGATAGTAAAAAGTCTTGTACAAAATCATGTGGTGGTTTGTACTTAAATAGTATCCTATGGCAGGAAAATTTGAAATGTTATAATACTATTTACGTTATATCTTACTTTTTTTTTTAATTTAAACTATTTTACATAATTTATTTTCTTCAATTATAAGTTTAATATATTTTTTAATATACTTGTCGCATTAAGAAAATAGTTAATTACCTGTTTTTACAAGAAAAATTAGAAAAGGTTTTTTATATTATAATTTTGGCCTTATTCTTGAAATCAGCGAAAATTTCCTCATAAAGCATATAATATGTTTTACAATTCTCTATCTTACCTTAAATAATAAAGTTTCTTTCCATTTTTCATAATATTTATTTTCCTATTAAGGTAAAAATTCCGACTGGATAAATTAAATCGAAAATATTCCCTTAGTACGGAAATAAATACAATCAAACTTCTAAACAAATTTGTGAAAATTATTGAAGTTGGCGGTGAAAAATAAATCGTATTTCCTATATGCAAATTTCCGCCAAATTCAAGAACGCGCCTGGTGGTAATTACGTACATGTGGAAACTAAATATGACAAAATAAAAATTTATAAATGTAGTTATTGTAATTAGAAATTAGATAATAATATCGAATAAATAAATAAAAATTGTTATTGTAATATTTATAATAAAACATATTCAGTTAGATAATTTAAATTGATACTACTATATTTCTTTTTGAAAATGTTATTGTTAAAATGAAGATTTACAATTAATTTAAAATCTCCAAATGATAATAATCGCGTAATAATAAATTATCATATTAGAAAATATTTGATTCATATAATATTATTGAATGGATGATATTTTAGTAACAATTATTTTCATTTTGAAAATATTCCGTATTCAAAATTATAATATTATTATTCATTAAAATGAATAATTATTATTTTGAAAATTTTAATTTTATAAACTTTAACAAATGTATTATTAATAAAATAATAGAATTATCAGGTTAATTATAATATTACTTAATTGATAAATGAATAATTTGAATAAAATATTATTTATTTAATAATTGAAATGTACACTAAAAAACATGTTTTATTATATTGATAGAGGTTCTCTATTGGCGCTATATCAATCACGAAATTATCAAATTGATTCCGATTTTACTCAATAATATTGAAGAATTTTTTCAGTGCAGCCATCGGCAACTTTTCATCATGTGTTTTGTAGAAATAAATATCTCGTAAATAGTTCAAATCCAGCTTTGGTGCTTTAGCAGCTTTAGTGCAATGGAACCAAATTTTCACATAAAATCGAACGACAAAAATGCAAATGTTCCGTAAATTCTTCTGTTAACTTAACTTCTTCACGAAAGATAAATAATTTCAATACATAAATAGCTTTGGGCATCAAGCGAGCATGATGCATGGGCCCTGGCAGACGGAAATGGATATTTTCATTTGGTATCATGTCCAAAAAAAAAACTCTTTGTAATCACCCCGAGCATGTTCTTTTGCCAATTCGTTCTTACAAAAAACTGCTAATTCCACTTTCACATCAATTAATTGTAAGTATATGAACGTTGGGATCATCATATATGCCTGCTTTGAAATTTTTCTTATTCAAGGGATTCCATTCTTTTTTGAAACTCACTCATTTTTGATTCAACTGCAGCGCGCAATTTATAATTTCACTTATGTGATGTCGACAAGGACGATATAATAAACTTCGTTCCAGTTTCTGCTCTAAAATAATAGCTGCTCCATTAAATCTTCCAGCCATTAAAATGGCTTCTGCCATTTGCAAACCAGTTGATCTTCATAATTTGGGAACGCCCAATAATTGCTCTCCATCTAGGTATATGGGAAATAATCACCGGCAAACGATCCACGGTCTCTGTTCCAACTCAGGAAGTATTCTTCCATCCCAATGTACTACGCCTGTTGTAAACTTGAAAGCCGATTTAACTGATGCTGCTATTTCCACCCTATTTGTTTCATGAAGACGCCTCAGTATTGTTCGATTCAAAACGTGTTCATCAATAGAATGTCCAAGACTATCGGCAATGGCACTGATAAAATTCATAGCTGCATGTTCAGTAATCTTCCAATTAAGCAAACATTTGCTTCCTCTAGGGGCTCCTTCTGCGCTTAGCAAGGACAAATCAAATTTTTGGAAGCTTATGTCGTTATTAGATATCCTTTCGCTGTCACTCTCCGATGTCGAAAATAATGCTTGTGAGTCTATTGGAATTGAGTTGTCTGGCTCCAACCAAATATCCGGCCCTTTCTGACGCTGCGACAAGATGAATCGCGTGTCGTCTTCACTGGTCATCATGGACAAGCCATTGGTATGTGCGGCATCGAAAATACCATCCAGCCTTTAATAGTAGGCAATTTCTCTTTCACGGTAAACTTTTGAAGGTTTATTTTTATTCGTTAGGAAATGTTTATACTCATCATGCAATTTTTCCAATTATTCAATGGAATCTTGTTCCTTTTCACTGGAATTCGTGCTTTTGGCCAACAAATAAGCACTTCCTGAATTGTCAGAGCTCCACTTTCACGAATAGTTAATTTTACAGTACGGTGATTGTAAAAAAGACGCAACACTTGCTTTTTTGCGGGTAACTTAGCACCAATAATCGGACAGTACTCATGGCCAAGAAGGTAAATTTCTATAGTGGACCGTAAATTAGCTGCCATTTTGTCAACTTTAGTAACACTTTCCTAAAAATAATTATAAAACTGTTAAACGGACTAGATTTAGTTATTACAAATTTGTGTCCTTTTCTGGAGAGATTTGGATTTAAACTGAAATGAATTTGCATTTCTTTTGTTTATACGAGTATGTTATATCATACGACATTCTTTTGTTTAGTCGTTATACTTCATTTTCATTTATCCATTAATTTTTTTGAAATTTTGAATATAAAAGCCGTTTATTATTTGGATTTTTATTAGTTTCGAAAATTGGCAATAAAGTCGCTATTAGTTAGCCGATTTTCGATATCTTTGATGTTTTGGAAAGGTAATTATCTTCTCTATTCACCACAGTTTTCGTTTAGGCTAAACAATTTTTTAAAATAATTTTTCTGTTTGTTTGAAAGGGTTCTCTAAACCATCTTCAAATGACCCAATATTTTTTCTGTTTAAGTTCTTAGCAAAACCTCACCCTCAGGGTGTCCCGTTTGATATCTCTACATTTTTTCAGCCACAAAAAAAACTTCTTATCGGTTTTGTAATATATAACAATGGGAGTCTCTTTGGCTTTACTGCAGCATGCGGCATCCAACGCCAGACAGAATTGTGGGACGAAATAACCACACAATTAAACGTAAGCTCGTTGAATCTACGAAGAGTAGGGCAATGGAAACGGGTAAGTATTGCGTAAAACAAAATATTAAGCGGAAATTAAATAAAATTAGGCCGCGCAAAATAGAACCGCAGGTGGGACATTTAATAAAATCATGGAGCTGACAATAGATGAAGATCGATTCATCGATATTTAATAATGATCATTTTTGGGTGGTATCATTTTGATATATAAAATAATGGTTTCAAAGTATAGTCATAAAAAAAGTGTCCAGTAGATTTTTGCCATTTATTTTTTAATTTTATTTTATTCGAGTGTGAAATTCGAGTATTGTTTTAGTACAAGAATTATAATTATTAATTCCCAATTTCAAATCAACCCTAAATATTAATCTACATGTACAGTGCCGAGCTATTATATTAAAATTATTCGGTTCTCAGGAAATCTCATTCAAATATATTTAATATACGAGTACATATTATCCCTCTTTTAAGATACTGGTACGATTTATATTTAATTATAAAAATTATAAAATAAACTTATTTATCATTCATTTTAGAATAATTTTTTCAAATTTTATCTAGTTGCCTTTACTTAAATATTACCTTCCAGCAGGAAAGCCATTGACGACACACTAATTACTAATTTACGTTTGTTACCAGTCTGTGATGAATCGTTTATGACAAGTCTAATACGAGGTGACAAGTCATAGACGAGTCGCATGTGTCATGTCTTAGATTAATTGTATGTGATATATCCCCAGCAAACGTAGAAGAAGTTCCAGAACTAGTGCAAAAGTAGTGATAAAAGTATTTGTTTCCTTGTGAAAAAGGATGGGCGTCGGGAAAAATTCATCAGTTTTATAAAAAAATTTTAGTAAACATACGAAATTTTTGCGAATTCTAAATTATTTAGGATATTTTAATGGATGGATATTTTAAAGGATATTTGAATGCAATCCGGTAGTTAATCTAGTTAATCTGTTTTTTTTTTTGCTATTTCGTGTTCGCCCAATTCAACGGTTAAATACTAATGAATTTTAGAGTTATTTTGAATATAGTTCAAATAACTTTGGTTTCAGGAAATTCTACTGTAAGTTGCGGAGTTGCAGAATGATTAAATTAATAAATGTTTCAATTATTTAGGAAGCCGGAAAATATGAATTTAGAATTAATTTCAGGAAATTTACAGATGCTTGTGAATTAATGCTTCATTGTAATTGCTGATTGTGTAGTTTAGAATTGTGTTGTCATTTTATTACTAACGACTTTACATAGGTGTCTGTAACGGGTCGAGTCAACCAATTTTGGTTAGGAAGCCGAAAAGTATTAATAGAATTAAATTTCAGGAAAATTCCAGATGCATGTGAAATAATAATATTTTTTCTTAGGTTGCCGTTTTAAAGAAGCAATTGTTGAAGACCAATACCATCGTTATCCATTAACCTATTAAGCCTTTATCCTTCATCTAGTAGATTAGAATTGTGTTGTCTTTGTGTTACTAACTATCGGCTATACCTAGGTGTCTGTAACCGGGCCGATTCTGTCCCACGTAACTAACCTATCCAATTCTTCGGTTTTGTTATGTGTAAAAAAGGGTGTACGGTGGACCTGGCGTCATCCGGGAACTCAAGCCTAAGAACTTGGTCGTACATTCAAAATCAATCAATCAATTCGAGTGTGAAATTCGAGTATGCGGCGCGACGTCCGAGCTTACTAATACAAACACATTTATTCAACACAATTGTGTTCCGATAATTCTTCTCTCATGTCATTATTTTTGGATCAAAATACGCGTTCAGATATGCGAGGAAGAAAAAGTCATAAAAATACTATCTTCAAGCTTTAAATGTTTTTTTATTTACTTGGTAATGGGATCTTATTAATATGTGCAGAGGTTATACATTATTATTTAAATGGGGGAGTTAACAGTTTTAAATGTGATTTTATTAAATTTGATGTAGTAGAGAACATAATCAAACGATACGATTTTATTTAGTTATAAAATTTTCATGGCAATCAAGAAGCAGTGATTAAGGTACTGTACCATTGAGAGTTTATGTTTTGGTATTCTTAATAAATTTGATAGGGTTGCATATAATGTTTTCATTTTCTGCAGCCATGAACTGTCTTTTCAGTATCTGGACAATATCTTAAAAACTCCCACAAGTAACTAATACTTTCGGTTGTGTAACGTATCTGTTACATCTGCGTTGGATGCGTTGTAATTCAAGTTCTGTTGGTTTACCCTGTATTAGGAAACTTATTCAGTTGTTGAGACAACAACTTATTGAGTTGTTTGTTTGATCATAAAATTTATGGTATATATTTTTTTTGGTGGAGTTCAGCCGGTTGACCGATAAACGAGGAGTTAGTTAAGATCTGATGTGGTGAAGTTTACTAATGTGGGGTGTTTTTCTATTAAATTATTGGTTTTCTACTTTTTCGGATTTCGTAAAAAAATCAATAAAATTAATTAATAATTAAAATTTAGTGTATTAACGAAAAACAGAGAAAAAACCGTAACATTAATCACCCCGTTATTCGTGTATAAGACCAAATGATTCGTGTATAAGACCAAGTGATCGTGACTTATTATTTTGAGTGTTTTTATGCTCTCTAACACTAACAACCGCGTCATGTTAGGCCTCCATCTCGCGTGCGTTTATTAAGTGGAGGAGGGGCAGTTGGGCGGCTAAAAACATTAAAAATAGTGTGTGTTATAATAATAAAGTGTGCGGTGTAAGAAAAGAGAAAATCTGTGTTACCACGAGTGCAGATAAATACGTGTGGGGACAAAAAGTACAAGGCGGGTCAACCGTGGTCTCGTTTGCGGAACTATACAGCTATACTGTATAATTTTGATGCCGGTAGCTTATTTATATTCCCTTAAATTAAACAGTAGTCCTTTAGTACTAATTTGTAAGTATTCGTTGTTCTAATGAATCCGTAAGCTGGGTTAAATACTGGCGGGAATTGGAACATGTGATCGAGACAAATTTTTTAGTAAAAAACGGTTAAATCTAAATCACTGTTTTCCCTGAAATACAATTCCCCCTTGAAACCGCACCAGATCCTGTAACAGTAATAATCTGTTAGACCGCTCAAGGCTACCGCGAGCGGCTACAGTGGCGCCCAACCATTAAGGACAAACCAAATTATTTATGCAACTTGTTTTTTTTAATCTCGCATATATTTACAGCTTGAAACACCATGTCTCTTATTATTGTTGACAACAGTCGTGCCATTAAGTTTTAATAATACGGTATTTTTTCGCTTCAAATATTTATCAGTGTTTAACATATTTGATTGACTAATTTTGCCGGAATTAATAAAAATGTATAATCCATGTTGATGTATATTTGATTAGGATGGATGTGTATGGCGGATTCTAGAAGTAAATGTATGTTCCGTGACTTCGTTCATAATTGATCTAATGTTACTACGGATTTTGTTTGATAGTTAGCATTTCGTTTTGTTTTATAATTCGGTGGCATTCAATTCCAGGATTTTTACTGTTGTTATCTTATCACCTATAAGAAGTTTTTGTTTAAATTGTATATTGACATACTAACTCCAGATGAAGTTCGTCATGAACTTCAAATCCGGGGAATATCAGGAGATAACGTTGAGATCTTACATAAGTTACGAGAAGTATTACAATCGGATCATAATGGAACACTCCCTAAGCCTATTAAAATTTTACCAAGTATTAGTGAATATCCGGATCAAGAAATCACTAATTGTCGCTTGAAAGTTAGCGAACTAAAAATCGAAATTTTGAATTTAGAAAATCTCGAACCGAGTAGTTGGCCTAACATTACCCGCCGAATTCATTCCCGAATGTTACATTTTCATGACCGCATAGAACGGATACTAATATAGTCAAAGACACCTGACCTACATTTTACAGGATTATAGAACCAAACGTGATCCTTAAATACTTCCACGGAAATCGTAAAGTCTGTCAGTATTGATCATCGAGGCATACTTACACTAAACTAGAAGATAACTCAATTACGGCAAAATTAACTGCAGGTTGCTCTGAAACGAACAAGCGACAGCTATTCCATCAATCTAAGTCGCCGTTTTAAGCCAACGAACGGCTTCATCATCCCTGAGACTGCAGACCCATATTCTCTTGCTAAAATTAATTTCCAACCAGTAAGTTACCTTAATATCCCAAATTATGAAAACAGTCATCCAGTTTCAATGAACAAGCCATCTACTTTACCATACATACCAACTACCGTTGCTCAGGAGTTGATACCAGAAGTCAAGGAGTTCAAAACTAGTCAACGGTCGGAAAATCTCGAAGTTTTGTTCGTTCGGGTATGTCGTCCGATGGTTCGCCAGGAAGGAGGATTGCCCACCGATTTGTTTATTCAGCAACTTGAAACGTTGGCCAATTCTATGAAGTTTAGTCAACAGGACCTGTTAAACAAATTAAGTTTTGTTCTCAAAGGAATTGCGCTCTATTGGCATTGGAATTTCCGTAGCAATAACCCAAATCTTCAGTGGAATCAATTAAAGGCTACCTTTTGGGAAAACTTCCAGGACCGACGTAACGACATTGAAATCCGACAAATAATCGAATGCTGCAGGCAATTGCCACGAGAAAGTTTCGCTCAATTCTATCAACATGTTTGGAGTTAACATTACAATGTCATGATCCGTACCCCGAGAATCGGTTGATAGAAGTACTTATAAGAACTATGAATCCGTAACTACAATTCCATTTAACCGATCGATATTTCACCAATATGAATAATCTGATTAAAACTGCCTGTGAAACACCTGGTCGCGATTGATAAGCTATCAGAATTATTCACCTTATACTAGCCCAAAAATAGCTGAACTTTAACATGTACGTAGTCCATTTTTCAAATCAAACCTTGAACGCGTTAGCGAGCCAGCATCAGAAGGACGACGATTTTATCGAAAAACACCCGATAAAGAACCTATATGCTTTGACTGTTGTCACTTGGGTCATACCTTTCGTGATTGCCCGTTACCTTAAGGCGTATTTTGTAATCGTTGTGGTTATAGAAATACAATTTCGTATAAGTGTCCGAGATGTTTGGGAAACTTATCGATGGGACAGTGGAGAACTGGCAACCCTGCCCCAACAACTCAAACTATTCCCAGACAAATTGCCTGTCCATTAAACTCCAATACCAAACTCAGCTCAACAACGACCAAATGTAATCGTACTTCAACGGAACGTGCCCCATGGGGAGAATCAACTTTTGATTTGACAATAAAACCTTTGTGCTCAGTATTGCCACCGAGTCTTGCCCATAAATTTATTAGTAAAATACCACTGGCTCAGAAATCTCGCGATATGACGGCGTTCACAGTATCCGGAAGAGCTTTATATCAGTTCGCCGTCATGCCTTTTGGATAATGTAACGCGCCGCAAACCATGTGTTTGCTTATGCACCGAGTTATCCCGGCAGACTTACAACAAAACATCCTTCAGTATTTAGACGACTTACTTATTACATCAGCCACTTTAAAACCACATTTTGAATTATTGGAACTAGTTGCACATCGGTTAATGTTTGCTGGATTGACAGTGAACGTCGATAAATATAAATTCGTGATTAATGAAGTACATACCTTGGATATATAGTTGTTAGGAGTTGCCCCCTAACTAATCCTGCAAAAATTGAGGGAATCTCAGATTATCCTAGACTCACTACTGTCAAGCAGATTCATCGGTTTCAAGGACTCTGTGTATGGTACAAACGGTTCATAAAGGCTTTTGCCATCATCGCTTCGCCTATTAGTGACTTGGTAAAGAAGGGAAACAAATTCATCTGGACGGCAGCCACGGATAATTCGTTTAAATAATTGAAAGAAGCATTCTCCACCGCATCTTTCTTGGCTAACCTCGATTTTTACCAACCATTTTTTATTCAATGTGATGCTTGTAAGGGCGGTATTGGAAGTATGCTATTCCAACGAATTAAACTCCACTCAAAAAAATTATTCCATTACAGAGCCAGAATGCCTAACTGCAGTTGTGAGCGTGAAGAGCACATGCGCATTTCACCTTGACAATGCGAGAATCGAAATAAAAATTGTTGAAATTTTTGTCATGACACTGTGACAAAATCAGAATATTTCATGTTTATAAAGTGTGTTCCAAAATTCACGCAAAATTTGAATTTTGCGCTGTTTGTGCAGTAAAGTGTTGCCAGTGTTATTATAAATATGTTTACATTTTAAAAATAATGAAGGCTTGGCAGCAATATTTGCAATATTTATAAATAATGAAGGGTTTACGTACATCTTGATGGCTTTGTAATCGTCAAAATTGTCGCATTTTTGGGGTTTAGAAAATGTACGAGCAGTGGTTGCAAAACAAATGCATCCACAACGTGTCAACGAGACATCATCGGACCTTTCTTCTTCGAAAATACGGCTGATAAGGTAATAACACTGAATGGTGCTGGCTATCTAGCGAGTGATAATTCAGTTGACGAACGCCAATCAAAGACGATGCAACGTTCCGTGCGTGAAGAGTTTGTCAATTCACAAATATGGTAATTAAATCTACAAAACCAATGTAGTTTTATTACTGGCCAACCATATCTAATTATTTGCCTCATGATACTCGGAATAGTGAATGAGAAGACCATGGGTAAGTAACGATTCGGAAGAGCATATTGGAATCTATTTGGATGAATTGGAAAATTGGGATCAAATACCAAATTCGATTGAAAATATCGATGATCCAATTATTGTTAGTCCAGCATCAATTTCATCGGGATTTTCGATCGAATCGGGAAAAGAAAATTTACCTTTGGGTGTGACTCCAATGTCCACAACAACGTTAGAGCCCATGTTATTAACACCAGTTGACTCTCAGGTTAACGGCAAAAATAATCTGGGCAAACAAATCCGACGCAAAATGACATTCGAGATGTAATTAAAGCCATTGACAACCAAGAAAAGCTATATATTTTCCATTTTTCGGTTACCGATTATGATGGAATTGGGTATGTTGTATATAAATTACTATGTACACCTCATAAAAATCTATTTTTATTTTAAGACCATAAACAATAGGCGTATCTAGTACATGAAAATAGTCTACAAGTGAGAAAATTTTTAAATCTTGTAATTTATTTATTCATCTATTTTTTAATTTTAGATCAACAGAAAGCAGCATGGAGTTGTTGAATTCCCAGCCTGTCAATGAAAAATTTCAAAATTTGTTTAATGAAACGATCAACGATATTCTAACAGAGTGGGATTTATCGGAATTGGAAAACGTATCTGCTAGTGAAATAACGCTGTCGGCAGCAAATGATGCAACACCGGGACCGTCAGGACAGCAACCGAACATAGTGACATCGCCCCAGGAAAGAAAACAAACATTAGGTCACAGTCATCAAAAAAAGGCGAAGAGAAATGATATAGACGATGTAATTCAGCAGGCGATGTTAATTATGAAGGAAAACTGCGACACGGTAAAGAGCTAACTTGCAAGTGTGACATCACAATTAAGTGTTTACGTCGACTCAATAAATTTGGAATTTGTAAAATGGCCCGTAACTGAACAAACAAAGTTTATTTATGAATTAATGTAATGTCGTCGTTTGCCAAGGCAGAACATCCACTTCACTAAAATATATTTTAAATTGCTCTCTAACTTCAACAGCATTCGTACTTTGATTATTGGATCCGACTCTACGTATGTTTTCCATTCCTAAAGCGTCCTCGTTGCGGCATTTTCCTGGTCGGTGTGTTTCACCAACATAACTATCTACCAAATCGCCACCCATATATTCTCGGATCCGTTTATCTCTTAACCAATTGTGCAGCACCACAGTTGCTTTAATTATCACAAGTTTTGTTGATTTACTTGCTAAAATTGGCCTCCTATAAATTCGCCACCTGCTGCAGAGAATGCCATGAATATGGTCTCATTAGATTTGGCAGCAAAGGATAAGCTTCATCCCCAACAAAAGCATAGGGATATTCTTGCCCATCTAATAAATTTTCTGGAAGTGGCAAATTTAAATCGGCACCACCGCTTAGGACTGCTCTTCCAAAATTGCTCTGCCGAATTATCGTGCTGTCTCCCAGATGGCCTGGTGTTCTAATCTCAACTATAGTAAATTTATAGTTTGCATCTGCTACGGCAAGCAAAGCTATACTATGGCTGTGTTTGTAATTATAATTTTCGGAGCCAGAATTTCCAAATGCCTAGAAATAAATAAAAATGTTACTTTATTATTGGCTTAAGAACCAATTTATATAAAAAAACTTACTCGTATATAATCACATGTTTTCCGTCCATAACACCTAGGCAATGAGGAAAATTCTATTACTCCTCGAATTCCTGCGCTATTTCCTGCCACATCGTACATGAAGGTTTTGGATACACCATCCCCTTTAACACATTCCACAACTGTGTACAAGTTTCTCTGATGATGTATGACGTGGTACTTTGGCCAATGTGATACCCGTATCTTCCTATGGAAACCATACTATCGCCACTAGAGAGGTAACTGTAAATATTAAATATTTAGTTTCAAATGTATATAGATTTCATACAACATGTTAATAAAACATTGTTATAATATTTACTGAAGTGTTAATGATAGACGTTGGCCAGCACTGATGGATCTTTTACCTACATCCAGTCGTTGAATGCAAGATTCCACAATGGCGACTAACTCATCGAAAGCGGCAGGAGTCATTCAATGATAATTCACAAATCTTTCGGTGTCGGTCAGTCCCATTTCAGCGACAAGGTTTTGAAAATAACCTTGCCTCTGTCTTTACAAGATTTACACCAAACCGACGCCGAGTACTACGACGCCGATGTTTAATTAAATACGCGGTTAACACCGCGCCCATCGTTTGGATGTCCCGCGACAAAATATTTATCATTCTTTGTCTTGAAAAAGACATTTTTATTGTTTTAAAATGAAACAATAAATCCACACAAAAAAACACGTTAAAAATCACAAGAAAATATTATGAAATTTATAGTACTCAATGACGAAAATTTCAACCGAATGAAGGAAACGTCAAAAAATGTAGACGAATTTTATTGAGCAAAAACTACTAGTTACTAACTTCAGACTGTGAGTGCGGGTAGATTCTCACAGTCGTGCAGTAGGCTTAATACAATGAAAAAGCGATAAAACAAATTTTTGGTTCGAATTTTTTGTTTTTGTTTTTCGCTGTTCATTTGTGATTTGACTATTGAAGCCTAAACAAGAAAAAAATCTCGGGAATATGTCGGAAAATTTAAAAACGTCGGATACTTGGAGCAGGCAACAAACGTTGGCACTAATAAATGCGTTCCGCGAGTATCCTTGCCTGTACAATCCAATGGACATGCATTTTACCAATAAAATAAAGCGAAGCGAAAAATTAAATATTATTTTAGATCAAATAAAAACAGTGAAAAGTGCGGTGTTACGGTGCAATGTGTAAAAAATAAGATTCGCACCCTCCAGAGTCAAATTTCAAGAGTGAAAGCAAAGGTGATTAATTCTAAGACAAGCGGAGCAAGTATAGCGGATGAGGTATACGTGCCAAAATTATGGTGTTACAACGAATTGTCGTTTTTGCTGCATTGCAATGACAGAACCGAGCACATCAAGAACATGTAAGATTACCTTCCATAAGCTTTTCTAAAATTTTTGTTTAACCTTTGTGTCAACACAAGTATCGAACTACTTTTCATCAACACGAACATACCTGGGTATGTATTTAATTTTATGATGTGATTTATATGAAAAGTTGTAAATAAGGATGTTCGACACAATTTTATGTAGGGATGGGCCTCTTAAGTGTTTATTTTTTATTTTAATAAAAGATCAAATAGTTAGCGTTTAATTATTCTTTATTATGCAAAAAAAAAATTATTTAAATTCAGTAGAAATAATATCACGACGTGCATTTAAAAAACAAATAAAAATTATAACATTTCTGGTAACAATATAAAAATTATTGACAAGTCTGACAAGTTGTAAGGTCCCGGCTATGTACCGCACACACTGGCCGAGAACAAACAACACACGATTTCCGAGAGGGTCGCCGCTTTGATTTCTCATAGCAAATATGACAATTCCCTTTCTGTTTTAGGCGGCCCGTTTTATCTCTTTCGTCCACATGATGTGATGCATTTGATGCTGCGTCAGAAGATACTGCTCCTACTTTGCGTTGCAGCATTGCTTCCAAGCCATTTCTGGTGTTACAATTTCTATATACCGTTGATGTTAATGCACGTTCTATGGATGGTATAGTAAGTAATTTGCCTAATTCTTGAAGATTTTTTCTTCTTTTGCAGGTGTCTTTGGATGACTCGGGATTATTGATGGTATATATAATATGAGTAGCCAATGAATGCTGCGACATCCAAAATATTAAAAAAAAAAGGCTAAGGACCACCGTTTGGTTTGACGTTTAGTGGTATACTCGCCTAGCATTTTGCCCATGGTGTCAACTGCCCCTTTTGTAGAATTGTAGTAGTGGATGATATCCGGTTTATTTTTAGCACCACTAACAGCCTTATTCTTGTGGTGAGTTGATAATAATATCACAGCTTTTTTTTTTGGAACATACGAGCATAACGTACAGTTTTCATAAAACCCAAATTCGGTAGACAAAACTTCCCGCTCTTTTGATGGTTGAAATTCTTTGGGTATGCATTTTTTATTTTTTCGTAGCGTGCCAACAACCGCTAAGTTCCATCGCATAAGGCGTTGTGCTAATGGTAACGAAGTAAAAAAGTTATCGATGGTTACAGTACGTCCAGTGTTCTTGTAAAATTCAACTAGCTGACACACCACTCTTTCACCTTGTTTCACTTCTCGTGCTTCGTTTGGCCATTTTCCGGTGTATATATCGGTTTGCAATGGGTACGCTGTTTTTGCGTCGCATATCCACCAGCATTTTATGCCATATTTGGCCGGCTTCGAGGGAATATACTGAGTAAATTTAGTTCTTCTTCGATAAGAGAAAAGTTGTTCATCGACCGTGACCCCATCGTATGGTGTAAATTTTTTTCGAAAATTGGCATTTAGCATTTGCAGTAAATCCCTGATTGGCGCAGCTTTATCATTTTTTATACGCTCTGCTCGTGTATTTTCATCGTCAAATCTGATAAATTGGGTGATACTCCAAAAACGTCGAATACCCATACTTGCTCAATATAATGGGTTCGAAAAGGTTTTCCACATATCAGTGGTGTGCTCATAATTCGACCTTGATACACTCGCAGTTAGAAGAATTCCTAGATAAGTGTCGAACTCTTGTGGAGTTACCGAATTCCATATTTTAAGCGTATCTCGGTGCTGATTGTTCCATTGCTGATATGCACGTTGTGCTTTACGATTTGGTTGTCTTACGATAATGTCGCACATTTCTGATGTAAAAATTAATTTAAATGTCTGCAGCAATGTGAGGTTCCTGGTGGACTTATGAGGGCCACCGCGCTGCTTCATTATATTGTGCGAAAGAACGCGACTGGTATTAGGTGGTTCTCTTTCCCATTTCGTCCCATCACCAGCAATAAACGGTTGATTTAGTGCAGCCAAATCAGTTGATCGGTTTTCATCAATATTTTCGTCTGTACATTCATCATCATCATCATCCTCTTCTAAATCTGGTTCCGGTTGAGTTGCTTCTTGCTCTGCATCAGAAGCATCTTCGTCATTAGGAGCAAAATAGTTGTCTTCTGTATCAGAACCGGCATAATCGTGGTCAGATTCAATATCATCACATGGCGTCTCATCAATCAGTTGTCTAAGGTATTCCTCTCTTTCATCATGGGTCATATATCGGGTGTTAAAAATTCGATCGCTTCTATTTGCTATGTTTATTGCACAAATTTTAACCACTTCATGAATATAATACAAATCACATATAACTTGCCCCATATAATGTCCACAACTAACTGTTTTATTTTACAGAAAATGAATTCGTAAATTATTAAAAATCCCGTTATTTTCCTTTACCGATATACAGTACAACACAAGTAATTAAAACCTTATAATTATAAAGTGTAACGCTGGTAATACATATTATTTTAATATTTTGTAACACTACACACCTGGGTGTGTTCGTGTTGCGTGTAGGATATCACAAGAAAAACTAAGCCTACTCGTAAAAGGTACTAGGACCCCGCTTTTAATCTTGTTTTTTTTTTTTGTAAATTGTTTATTTTCCTTATTTAAGCGACTACTGAAAAACTCAATTTGACAGGAATTTTCCATTATGCCGATTTTTAGATTGAAAAACTCAAATACACACCCAGGTGTGTCGTGTTGACACAAAGGTTAAAGTATTTTATTTTTATTTTCAGGTTGATTCAGATGAAATCAATCGAAAGATGAAGTCAGATGAAATCGCCGAAGAAGTTAGTGAAAGTCAATCACCAAAAGTATGATTTATAAATAAATATTTTCAAAATTATATTTTTGCAATTCATTAAATTCCTCCTTCATTATTAAAGTATTCTGTCAAACTGTTTCTGAAAGTTTTACCACATCCTGGGACTGAGTTTGATTTCGTTGAGAAACACTTTCTTCACTATACCATCGACTTCTGGTGATCAAAAAATTGTGCAGAATACAACAACATTTTACTATTAATTTTACCTTATTTATTGACGGGTTTTTGAAAAATAAGAAATCTATTGCTTAGAGTTCCGAAAGCACGCTCAATAGTCTGTGGAGCTCTACTTAACCTGTGGTTAAATGTTTTCTTCTCTTCATGTACCGTTCTAAATGGATATGGTGTCATCATGTTTGGTAATAACGGGAAGGCATTATCTGCAATAAACATATATGGTAATAACCTTGTATTTCCAATAAATGCATTTGGAGGTAAATATTTCTCTGACTGCTTCAGGATGTACATAAATTTGGATCGTTGTAAGACACCACCATCGCTAATCCTGCCATTACACCCAACATCAATACAAATAAATTTCGCATTTGCATCCGCAAGGCCAAGTAGTACAATACTATTGAACCCTTTGTAGTTGTAAAATAGTGGTGCTTCTTTCTTCGATGGTCGAAATGAAATGTGCTTTCCACCGAGAGCACCTAAGCAATGTGGAAATTACCATTTTTCATTGTAATCGCCAGCGATTCTTAACCACTCCTCTTCGGTTGTTGGAAACTGAGAAACAAATTTTTGTATTGTTTAATTTATTTAATGGATGTTTAATATTAATAACTTTTATTTATATTTCCAGAAAAGGAAGACCAAAATACAACATGAACTTCGGAACCGAGGTCATGGAAATTCTTCAACAATCAAAAAATATGACACAACAAAGAAAAGAACCTTTAACGAAGGAGGAAGAGTTTTGTCGGTATCTTTGTAGTGAACTGAAAACTGGTTTCACGAATTGAAATTTAAAAGAAGAACAAAATCATGTTCAGTAAAACCAACAATTTCAACCGATTTTGCCAAGTTTCTCTGCAGAAGAAATATATAAATACCGAATCCGTAAAAGTTCAGGCTCAACAGAATTGTCCTTAAACTCGCCTTTACCTTCTCCTATCGACATTACAAAAAAACGCCACCCTTTCAAACATTCAACTTCTAAAGATTCCTATTCATATGATAATTCCGAAATTTCAACAACTATCCCATCACACTTTGAGATAAATGAGCCAAAATAAACCGTTCGCATCGAGTCACCTGAAAGATCCTTCCTGTCATTACGAGATGCACCACTAGATTCTGAACTCAACACCAATCAACAGGCAACTGTTTTTGAACATCCGCCTAAAATTCATCCCATCCTCATATAGACATTTCCGAATTCCAACAATTGCTACATCTACCAATACATCTATTTCCCAGATTTTAAAATAAATGAGCCAAAGATCATCCCATTCTCAAACATCTATCTTCCTACAAAACCAACACGTACTACAAAAAAACAGAATAAAATAGAAATTTTGGAACACCACATTACCAAAAAAGCTGATCAAACAACATCAACTCCAAAAGATATACATTCAGGTATGAGAGCTTTGAAGGCGAGCTCTTATAATAAAATTAAGACTCTATAACAATAAGACAATAAATATATATTTAGTAAAAAGTAATAATTGTTTCATTTACCTTTAAAAATTGAACCTTTAAATGTTTAAATATCGCCTCACACACCTCTAGAATTGATGTGGACAGGAAAGATTTTGATAGTTTGTAATCATAATCTAACTCCATAAAGCTTTCTCCAGTGGCTAAGAACCTGAGGTTAACCGATATCTTATCCTCTGCAGCCATTGCAATTCTCATCACAGTATCTTGTTTTATGATGTCTGCTTTGATTGCGGACAAAATAAAATTGAAAGAATCTTCATCCATTCGGATACAATTTTTAAAATCCGCCTTATTTGGTGTAAGCTCCTTCATGAGGCTTTGGGTGTTGCCAACTGCTTCTCGAGTTTTCCTATACGGCTTCACACAAGACCTTTTATTTTTTGAATCTTCTTCTTCAATGTCTATTGCATTCGCCAGTAACAAACATGCAGAAGCTAATAATTGTCAAGCCATCATCCTCACCATTCCCTCTCAAAAATTCAGCATCATTATCGTCCAACAGAAATGCCATATCATTATCACGAAATGATACATCATTATCCCCACCAAAAAATGCTGCTAAATTTTCAAAATTATCATCCATGGTGTGTGAATCTGCCAAGAGACATGCTACCATTCCAAAAAGGTCAGGAATTTTCAATTTCCGTAAAAAGTTTGCATGCTAACGATTTTATTTATTTACAGGCATAATGATGACAAACAACTCCCTGAAAATGTTGTATGATGAGCTAAAGTCCCATTATGCAATCTCATATTTATTAACGTACAGATTAAATCAAGACGTCCTCGAAAATGTTTTTGGTGTTAGAGCGAAAGGTGAAATTCCGTAGGGAATCAATCAATAAAACAAACCACAATCTATGTAATCTATGTATTTGACTTTATATGAGATAGGAAACAAGTCATTCGTGTCGGCCATTTTGAAATTTGTTGCCCCTTCGTTCAGGCAATAAACGGATTCCCCGAAGGAGGAAGTCTGGTTGTTTCGAGGAGATCCAGTAGGCAATGCAATAATTAACCAAAATCCATTTACGGTAAAAAATTTCGTCGATACCGGTTTTACGGGTAATTTATCGTTTTTTTTTTAAATAATATTAAAACCAAAAGCTTTTTGAATAAAAATTTTTATTGCACGATTCCATTGTTTTATTTGAAGTTCGATCTTCAATTAAATATAGACAATAAAAAAAAAGTAAATATGAAATTAATTAAAACAAAATTAACAAATCATAAAACAATTCATCCTTATTAAATGTGTTGCAAAAACTATATTCCAGTTATGTCAGGTTCTGTAAAAGCATTTAAATCATTATTTTTCTTAAAGTATCCTCATAAGAAGCAGAGCGAATCGAGCGTAATGTCACTCAACCGCGACCGTGTTGTTGTACATAATTTACCGGCAGCGGAAAAAGCTTTTTCTGAATTTACACTTGTTGGCAGGTAGGTATTTAGGTATTTACTCTTTACTCCCTCATCCACGAAACACGTTATTTCACGTCTTAGTGATTTGGTTAAGTTTTTGTTTTCGAATGCTCCGCTTCCTGCTGTGGATTGTTTTAAGTTGATGGATGTGCTTGTTTTAATTGCGTGGAGCAATCTTTGCTTCATACCGTCGGCTTCTTCGATTGGGAATAAATTGTCTGGTTGTACATGTAATGACTCATCTTCGACATCGCCGCATAAATCTACATCACGATCATCATAACTGCATCCATCAACCAACTCTAAATTTTCAGAGCATTGAAGTCTCTCAATTAATGTAATCATAGACTTTATAATTAGTGATTTACTGGTGGTGTTGAAGATATCGTAGTGCTCGTCGTTTCTTGGAAGGCTGTTTGGATCCGATAGAAAGTTAAATATGTCCGCGAAAATGCTGCGTCTCTCTTTCATACGCTTTATCAATGTTTCTTTAAATTCATCACATAAATAATAACTGTGTTGTGATAACTCATTCAACATGAACTTGATTGTATTGTCAGCTTTGAAAAGGTTAACAGTTTCAGCACATAACGCTTTGACGGATAGCTTTATAAGCAATAATGCTGATATTATATTGCTGACGGTTGAAATTTCTTCTGTGCTAAAATATATTTCCGAATTTATGTCAATTAGTGCTTTCTTAATACAATTTATTAATTTTAAAAACCTCTCGAGCATTGCTAACAAGCTATTCCATTGGGTCGGGGAATCTAAAATTAATGAAAATTTCTTCTTGTACTCGAGATTAACATATTTTTGAAGAATTTCGTTCTTCAGTGGCGACCTACGGAATTTACGGACAACTGCTCTTAGTTTATGAATTATGGAATAAATTTTCTCGTGAGTAATATCAATATCGGCGTCCGTGGATGTTTGAAATTGATCATCGTCGTAAATAATTTCCATACCGTCGTAAGTTTCTTCGTCATCAGAATCTTCATCGATTATTTCTAAATCTAAACCAATATATCCATTTGATGTTTCTGTTGATAAATTACTCTCTTGTTTGCTATACAATACCTCGATGAAGGCTAACTGAATCCCGTGAACTATTCATAACTGATGGTCTGCGTTAATAATTTTTCCTAACTTCACCATAACAGAAGCACCATCAGTAGTGAGACTTACAGCATTGATATTTAATTTGAATTGCTTTAATTTTTTTAGATCATCTCAACACACTTTCCGGTAGGTAGTGATCCATATATTCTACTTAGGCCTAAATTCCAGAACTCATCATTCGCGGCATGAAGATTTGTTCATGTAAAACCGATTTTTTATTGAGGCCCACTCGTCGAGGCTGAGACTAAACTTTCCATCTAACTTTTTCTTGTCAGTGATGTTACTTGCTACCAAATCATGAATTTTTTGTTTTTTTCCATTACATATTGTTTAATTGTATTCGGTGATTTTGGAACACCAAATCCCTTTGATATTAATAATATTCGTAGATCAAACGATGTTATGAATTTGCTAAAACGTAGCCCATCTCTGGCTGTCATGCGAGAGAGAGTACAGCTCCAAAACTATCATCTATATTGTTTTTAAAGAAATAGTTATTTTTCCAGTAGATTTACTATTACTTTTAGATGTGCAAGCAACATCGTAATTATCGATGTCAGTTCTTTTTAATAAAATTATATTATGTTGACTTCTTAAATGTGAGTGCAAACCACTTGTGCTGCCACCCGCAGCTTTGATAATTCTACTGCATCCTTTAATGTTACATGCCCCCGTTTTGTTTTTCTTATTTTTATCAAAATATTGCCATGGTGTTTTTTTTTGTATTTCACGAAATCTCTTGTCCATGGTTAATTTTCACACAATTCAAAAAATATTTGTACTTACCTAAGTACGAGTATTACATTATAATCCATGGTAAAAATATGTCAAGTTTTATACAAAATTACGGGTTTTGCTTGGAAATACAAAATTAAACTTGCTCTAAATTAATTCTTATAATAAATTGGATTCAATTAATTTAAAATGTTAATAACTTGAACATTTTATTTGTACATTTATGAAACTGAGAGTGAGATATTATTTTTTTGACAGACAAAAATGAAAACGAAAAATTGACTGCGATACCGAATGTAAGAAAAAGACAACTATAGAAAATTATGTATTTTAATCCCATTAAACCACACACAAAAAAATCTATTAGAAAACGAACAAATTTATCGGTAAATAAAATATAATTACCGGTTATTCGGTAAATCAATATTTAGGCGGTTAACCGGTTAATCGGTTACCGGTATTGCATTCACTAGGATTCTCATTTGTTGACGTTTTGGGGCTGATTACATCGACCGGAACAAATGGTAATCAGAGGGAGCAATGTCTGGTGAATACGGCAGATGGGGTAGAATTTCCCAGTTCTGTCTGTCCAAGTAGTTGTTGACAGGTATAGCAGCATGTGGCCTAGCGTTATCATGTTGCAAAATAATCTTATTGTGCCTTTTGTCTCATTCCGGTCATTTTGCAGCTAGAGCTTGCTTTAAAGCCATCAGTTGTCGATAAACTTGTCTCGTAATGATTTCACCCTTGTTCAGCAGCTCATAATAAACGATACCCTTCATATCCCACCAAGTACAAATCATCATGTTCGAACCATGGATATTTGCTTTTGGCGTCGACGGCCCTGGTTCACCTGGCTTGACCCACGCTGGTTTGCGCTTTGGATTGTTATAGTGGATTCACTTCTCATCCCCAGTGATGATCCGATGCAAACACCCCTTTCTTTACTGTCGTTGAACCAACAATTCGCACATGGTTTTCCGACGTTCCATGTCCCGTTCTTTCAATTTGTGTGGCATCCAATTTCCCAGCTACTGAACCAATCCCATTGCATATATACGTTGCAAAACACATTGTTGGGTAATATTCAACTCTTCTGTCAATTGTTTTTCGGTCTGACAAGGGTCCACATCAAGCAGTTCTTCCAATTCTGTATCTTTAAATTTTCTTGGTCCGCCTTCCTTCACGTTCTTTGTCTCTTACGTTAAAATCACCAACTTTGAATCGTTGAAACCACTCTTTGCATAAAGTATTCGATGGAGCATGTTCATCGTAAACTTCCACATGCAAACGATTTGTTTCCGCTGCACTTTTCTTCAACAAAAAATAATGAAGTCAATTACATGAAAATAATTGTTGTTTACGCTTTGAACAAATGTCACTAGTAATTATTCAATCTTGACATCTAACCTCCAAAAAACATGTATTGCCCGATACTCAAATTGTCCGGACAACCAATTGAGTACATTCAAAACTATCCGGTTAAAATGTGGAATCGGTTCAAAATGAAACATCAAGTTTTGGTTTTGCTTTTCATTCTCCGTTTCGTTTGTGTAGTGCAGCTATTTTTACGGTCGAATATTTTTCTTTATGTTTTCGCTTTTCTTCTCTCTGAATTTCTTACCAAAGAGATGAAAAAAATCATTGCGTGTATGTATACGCATACATAGGCACTGGAAAAAATTTATCTTTCTAAGGTTGAGATGATTGATTACGATCTATCCAATAATGCGCCATGATTGTTTTAACACAAGTAAATAAATAACTAACAACGAATTTAAAATTTACCCAATTATTCAGTAAGTAACATTTTTTCGATGTTTTAAAATATTACATTATTTTAAATTTGTTTTGAGATTGTTAGATTTAGCACAGTGAATAGTATATTCAAATAAAAAATGGCACCAAGAAAGCGAAGTGAAGCTTGGTGGCATTTCACACCGATAGACGATCGTAAGGCCAAGTGTGATCTATGCAAAAGTGTATTTTCCTATCAAGGTGGCGGTACTTCGAGCTTAAAGCGCCATTTAGAATCGCGACATTCAACCGTCCTTCAAAAAGTAGCAAATCGAACAGTTACTGCTTCCTCAACGGATTCAGTTCCTATTCCGGATTCGAACACTAGCACCTCAACGCAGGTGACTTCACAAATTCAAAATCCAATTCAACGACCATCTAGTTCAAGTTCATCTAACACGAACAACTTACAACAAGAAACTTTAGCTCGTTTTATTATTAAACCAGCATCGATTACCCCGCAGAAACGCTTAAATAACGAATTGCTAAAGTTTATTATTAAAGATTTTCCATAGTGGAGGACCAAGGCTTTCGTAATTACAGCAAAGCGCTTGACCCTACTTACGAGCTGCCCTCAAGATCAACATTGACTAAGTCGTTATTGCCACAGCACTATGAGTCGTGTCAAAATAATATAAAAAAATTTATTAATGAAGTAGCCAGTATAGTGATAACGACTGACACTTGGACGTCAATAAATAACGAAAATTACATGGTAGTCACAGGACATGTTATCACTTGAGAATGGGAAATGCGCAGTGTACTCCTCAGTTGCATGATATATCGTCTTCACGACATACTGCCGAATTTCTAAAAAATACTTTGGAAGAGTGCTTTCTTTCACACGGAATTGAAAAAAAAGTATCCGCCGTTGTATCCGATAACGCTGCTAATATTTCCGCGGCAGTCCGTTTATCAAAATATCACCTCAGAAGAACACCTCAGATGTTTTGCACATTCTTTAAATTTGATCGTCCAAGCAGGACTAAAAGAAATTTCAGAAATACACAAAAAAGTAAAAAACATTGTTGAGTTCTTCCATCGTAGTACTTTGGCCACAGAAAAACTCAACTACAAGTTCAAATAAGCGGAACATCAGTTCCCCTAAAATTAATAATGGGTGTGGTAACTAGATGGAATTCGACCTATCATATGTTCGAAAGGTAAGTACTAAATGGCCACCCAAGAGCGTTAAGAGAATAAATAATCTAAATTCAAATTCATACTTATTAATTACAGATTTTGCCATTTGAGGGAACCGCTTGAGGCCGCATTATCTTTGCTCCATGTCGAGCATTTAGAAAAGCTGTCAAGTTCCGAAATTGATGCTTTGATAGAGATTTGTAAAATTCTAAAACCTTTTGACGGCCTAACAATCGAGTTTAGCGCCGAAAATAATGTTACAATCTCAAAATTTTTAATAGTAACAGAGGGAGTAAAACACCACATAGCTGGTTTAAATATTAATTCCCCTTTAAAACGCCGATCGAAATTATATACTTCAGTTGGCAACTTACCTCGATCCCCGTTTTAAAGGAGTCCTTTATTCCGAATCGACCCTAAAGCAGGTTCAAGATAGAGCAATTCGTTTAGTAACGGATTTAATTAAAGAAGAGACTAATTCAATCGAAGAGGTACCAGATGAGGTCGCAGATGAGAATCAAACACAAACATCATTTTGGAGTTTTTTTGATTCGCATAATACTGTTAAACCATCCAACTCGCCTACGGCACAGGCCATTATCGAAGTGCGATGGTATTCTGAAGAGGCTCTCATTCTCAGAAGAGATGACCCATTGAAATGGTGGCAACACCGAAGCCAAATTTAGCCCAGGCTTTCGATAATCGCTAAACGAATTCTTTCCATCCCAGCAACCTCTGTTTCTTCGGAAAGAATATTTTCTCTTATACTTTCGGAGAGAAGAAATCGAATAAAGCCAAAGAATTTAAAAAAATCGTGTTTCTCAACGCTAATTTTAAGTTAAGTTTTGCGATTAAAAATTATTGTTTAAGAACTAGTTTGAATTTTATTTATTTTTGTGTAACTAACATGAAAAATTGAAGTACTAATACACATATACTTTTGTATGCTTTCTTAATAAATTGAGATATTACTAATTCGTTTACTATTTTATTTTATTCTCATCGTTCGGCACTGGCATCAATATTTGTTATTTTTCTTGTTCCGATATTGTGCTAGAAAAATCCTGGCTCACGAATTGGTTTCCATCCTGCCAGATTGTTCATTATAAACCATTATTCCGCGTTTCGCTAAATTTGATCCAAATTATAACGAAGATGAATCATCCTATACAAATTTTATTAGTCAGCTATCTAAGATAAAAGGAAGTTTCTTATTTTAGTTTACCCGATATTCTTCCAACAGCCAATTACATTCATATAAATTATTCGAAGCATCTGCGACGTTTTCAATCAAAGCAAAATGTTCTAAATAATTTTTGTGCACGATTCCAAAATTAAAACCAGACGGAAGAATACCGAGTTGACACATTGTTTCATTCATCCCTCGGAGTCTGTAAAAAATAACCAAATCATTTGTATCTCAACCTAAAAATTTGGTATTTATTGGGTTAAGATAAAAATGGTCCGGTAATTTCTTACGAGGAATGGATGAAACAACATACACTAGATACCTGTACGCCTGGGTTTAATTTTGGATTGAATACACGATCTAAACTGTGCATTAGTGTTATATACCCAGGTCAATGGAAGTTTATTTCTTAGCTTTAATATTGGTTGTTGATTTGCCCTAGCTCATAGTCATCGAAACATCTCATCTAAAATTCGGGGCGTCTGAAATTTTATGTAATAAACTTCAGTACATAATTAAATACAATATAAATAATAGAAATTCTTACTTCTTTGTGTTGAATGGAGATTCAAAGCATTACTCCGGATGTCTCCTTGAAACGCTGTTAAAATACTTCTTTGATGTTCTCGAAATGGGTAATCTTAGTTCACGTCCTTGATGAGTTCTACATATCGATTGCATTGATTCCAGATTCACCCAGGCATCTAAAAGATAATAATTAAATTAATTAGGTAATATAACTTAATTTGTTTGTATTTGCTATTTACATACTTACTTATTGTCATTGATTATCGGAAATAAAAATGTTAAATATTACGTCAAAATAATAATATTATTTTGTCCATATTATTATTTTGACAAGAATTTTACTTTAGTGTTTTGTTTGACTTGTGTTGTGCTTGTGTTGTATAAATGGCTTTTTCTTTGTTGTTCTATATTTACTTTTCTAAATTTCTATGCAGTTTCTGTTGCGAGAGCGAGCTAGTTATAGTAGCAAAGATTCATTAGTACAAACTACAAACACAAAACTACGTATTGAGTACACCACATATACGGATTTTCACAGGGCAATTACTGATTAATGCTGCTAAGGAGTAATGTATCAAAAGAGTAAATCCATTAACCCGATATTTTTAAACCAAATCATTTCTACTCAATTACTCATTCAAGATTATTTACCAAATATAAATGAAAATGTCAATTGTTTTTGTCAACTCGAATTCGAATTTTTAATAGAGACTATACTAGACTTAATATATGTACATCATATATGTATAAAACATGTTTTTGAATTAGATATTTTCAGCAATATGTATAAACTAAATAATTTCGTTTTATTGATACAAAATCGAAAATAATATTAAATAATTTAATAACAAAATCCAATATAAAAATTTTCAAATTAAAATTAATTCACCAAAATAAACGAAAAAAGCAAAATTTAACGAGTGGATTTGCGAGTATTGAGTAAAGAATAACATGACATTATCGGTTAAAAAGTATCGGGTTAAAAGTATCCGGGTACTGATAGTCAAAGTATCTGTTGATACCGATACTCAAAAGTATCGAATTCGCCGATCACTACTAACTACACCTCTATAAAAAGGTCGGAAATACATTTGTACACCCAATAATTCGAAACAAGAAATCCGAAAATTAACAATTTTTTTTGTAAAAAAACGCAAATAAATTTTTGTTTTCTCATACAGCTAACGGCAAGAGAAAATAACATTAAAATAGAAGTATAAGTAGTAGTGAGTATCATATGTAATATTTTGTCAAGACATAAATTATTTAAGTGAAGACCGAGCTTAATCTAACCTAACCTAAATAATTTTAATTCGACTAATGATATCAAAAATAAACAAATTCCTCAGCCACTAACATTATTACAAATAAAATTGCTTTAAGTTTTGAAAAAACTGGAGCACTAATTGACAAATTATAAGATCAACATTTTGAAGAAAAACCACAAAAATGCCACCAGCAATACATTACATTTAAACCAAACCTTTCGCTAAATAACATCGACATTACATAAATTACAACATTTTATTCTAACAAATCTTCAACTAAAATTAAAACAATAGACTAAAAAATTAAATACATAAATCTAGATTTCATAAAGGCATAAATAAATAAATATAAATAAGCGATCAATTGTGATCACAAAATATGTGGATATTAAAATTTATTTTTTCCGCGATATTGATGGACAACGCCTCCAATTGAATTGAACAACAACGAAAATATTTAAAAAAAAAAATAGATTTTTTTAAATTCCATCAAATAATTTATTGGTCAAAATGCACACACACACACAACATAAAATGATCAATCTTTTATATAATATAATATAATAATAACAATGACAGCCTTAGGGTGTCCTCCCTTCCTTGAAAAATAAGAAAAGTTTGAAGAAATAAAAATTTGCATTATTATTTAATATCGCGATTTTAATATCAATGTTATTTAAAGAATATAATGCCAAGAAAATTGAGACTATCTGATTATTATTTGTTAAGTTTATGATCCCTTTATAATTTGTTTTTGTATTCTGATAAAAATTAGTAGATAAAAATTGGATGTAAGGGGGATACGGAATACACGATTTTTTTTATCCATCAAATGATATAAATTCTGTCCACCTTTTTTGGTTTTTTTTCTTTGAATATCGTAATTAGGAGTTTTATACGCTTTTATCTCCACTATGCGATCATCATCGATGTTCTACACACAAAACATATTTTATGATCGTTGTGTGTGCTACAAAAAAAACACATAAATGTTGTAAACGCAGAAGAAAAGCCCTAAATATAAAATTCTTTAAACCATTTCTGTTTTCGTATCATTTAATCATAAAATAAAATAAAAAAATCTTCTTTATCCGCGACACATTCTGTCCATGATATCTGTGGTCTCTAATTTGTCTCAAAAGGCGCAAAAAGAAAAACGATATAATACTTTAATGTATTTCACATATAACTTGATTTGATAACAGCAATAAGAAGAAGTTTATGGATGCAGCGTATATACGCGGAATATATAGGATAGAATATATATGATAATTGACCCTCTGGATACAAACAAAATAATAATAATAATAAACATTTATAGAATTTCTGAGATTTAGTTTGTCTTGTATGTGGACGGGCCGACGCAAGAAAATCGAATTCATTTATATGCTCATGAATCGAAATGACGCAATGAAAGTATATGGGCAACGCCTTTACACGAAATTTATCGTGATTGTAAGTTAATACGGAATTAATTTCGTTTCAGCCTTTCTTACGCGATTTTTTTGTTTAAATTTCTGCTTGACTTAATTCAATAATCTACTACAGAAATGGAGTGTTTTGGAGTGATTTTTTGAAAACGGTGAAAACCAATTTTTTATGTTTTCGAAATAGCGAATTGTAAATCTGCAACAATCTCGAGGTCAAAACTTTTCTTGTTCACTATACTTTAGTTTACTACGTAGAAGAACGTAATAAAGTACAGTAATCATGGAAATTTTCGAGCTTGGGATATTTGCGGATTTAGCATTCGTTATATAGCTGAAGTAGAAAATCGTTATGTGGTCACGCACCCTGTTGGACGATTCCATAAATAAAATTCACAAACACAAAATCTTCTAATTGGAAAACACTTTATTGAACTGCGCCAGTGCCCAGATCACTCAAATGCGGTATACAATCTACAATAATTAGATTATCTTATAATATGTTAATTTATTAAAATTACTTACCATTTCAATAATCATTTTACTAATTATTAAGTCAATAAAATGTTATTGTTTACGATTAAGCTACGTTAAAAGACTATAAATTTATATTGACAATTACTAAACATCTGTCAAATTAATTAACGTACTAGATTATACCAATTAATTACATACCACAAAGGGTGCGTTTTGTTACCTGAGTGTTATAATTAAATTTTTTTTGTTATAATTAATTTAAATTTAGCGCAATTTTTACCTATAGCTTTCCTATAATTTTGTTATAAAATGAACATAAAACTAATTTAGGTTTATGGTATAAGATTTGTCAAACTTGTAAAACCAACTGAAAATTCTTTTCCAATAAACTCTTGAGGTGAATGGATCAATAAAGCGCAACTAGCGCGATAAGTTAGTAATTTATTTTACTGGGATTTCTACGAGCAAACCACATTGCTGAAGCCAATAATTAAAACTTGTTTGGGTGTGACTATACAATTTGGGACAACAAACTACCTACTTCATCCAACCATTTCTGGAAACTCAAATTTCTACTGCTTCATCGTTGGATTGGAATTTCAATCTACAAAACACTATTTATGTCATTTACAATTAAATCTGTATTTCGATGGGACGAAAATGAGAAAATTACAACAACAATTGCACTGAGAATAATTCAGCTGAGGAACTTTAGTTCATGATCAAACTTTAGTTACGATTCCAGCCACTAGACGCATTTTTTAAATTTTTTTATTTCCAAAGGTTGTCACCTAAAGAGTAAAATGACATTTCAAAAAGCGTGTATTTAATTTGTGTTGTCAACAGTGTTAAAAATTAAATTTTCTTTCTGAAAAATGTCTACACGTGCTTTCACCATAGTTGCAGTTGACTACGCTGGTCCACTCACTAAAAGTTAAGAAAAGGGAAGGGGGTCAAAAAGGCTAAACAGATGCGTTTGTATCACCACTGAAGCGATTTAACGGACGAAGAGGTTTTTCTAATGCCACAACCACAATGCAACTAATTTTATCGGCGCTCGAAGGAAAATTGATGTCTTCTTTGCGATTATTGCTTCCAACTCATACAATGAACAGGTGCTTGCTTATCTCTTGCTCCACATTTTGATGACGTATAGGAAATATATTGGGTGAATCGGCACAAACGTTTGAGGAATTGCAAACCCTTCGGTCGAAATTGAACCACAGGAAGTGGAAGGCTCCACAGGAACATTTTCGTCAAGGAAATAATTTTGAAAATATTATCGTTTATAGAAAAATGAGTATTCCGAAAAGGTTTTGAATGAAATTCACAACAGTATTGGTCTTCATCAATTTTCCAAAAATTTACACGGAATTGGGGATGTTTGGCAAAAAAAAATCACGAAAATACGGCCTCTCTTCAGGTCAGACGGATTGACTTATCGGGGTGAAACTTTAGAATGAAGCTTTGTAAATAATGCAGGTCCCAGTGATTGTGGCAGATGATGTTAGAATATCTGTATTCCGTTCGCGTCAATTGACTTGTGACATTAGCTTGTACAAGTCTTCCACGAAGAGAGTAACTAGAATCTACAAACTTGGAAGTTAAGCTCTAACAGTTAACTTTAACAGTATCATATATCGACGGATTCGTTGAAGTATTCACTACAGACGAGGAGGTTTGTAGAAAAATTCTGTCTGGAATTATCTGGATATAGTCGTTTGAATTTCGACTCACAGGCGATTCACGAGCACTTGGCATATACCGCCGGATTCGTTGAGCTTTTTTCTACAAACGAGGAGATATGTAGAAAAATTCTATCTGGAATTATCTGGATATAGTCGATTGAATCTCGTCTTACAGGTGATTCAGGCGATTGCCTGTAAGACGAGTTTCAAACGACTATATCCAGATAATTCCAGATAGAATTTCTCTACAAACCTCCTAATTTGTAGTCGAAAGTTCCACGAATCCGTCGGTATATGCCAAGTGCTCGTGAATCGCCTGTAGGTCGAGATTTAAACGACTATATCCAGATGATTCCAGATTGAATTTTTCTAAATATCTCTCAGTTTTTAGTCATAAGTTTAACGATTTCGACGGTACATGTCATGTGCTCGTGAATCGCACATGAGGCTTGATTTAATAGGCTATATTCTAAATAATTCCTGATAAAAAATTTCTTAAACTGAGTATAGTTCTGAAAGCATTTTTCATTATTTTTTTTGAATATATGACCTATTTAGTTTTTTGCTTTTATGTTTTATCAGTAATAAATTTGGTTTTATTACTTTAATAAAATTTTAAAAGTAACGATTTATTCGTAGCTATTTGATACACATTTTATTAATACTTATAATTTGCATGTGATTCAAATTTGCTTTATATTTAGTTATAATTTGCGTATATTTTGTGTCATGACAGAAGTTGTATTGCCATAAGTAAAAAATTAAAATTTCGGGCTGAAAATGCGGGCTAGCTTCACGGAGGTCTCTGTTAACAAACTTACCCTTGATCACATTGAAAACCATTAAAAATAATGTTAATGAATGTTAATGTTAATATTTATTTAATAATTTGTTTTATTTGTTTGTCCGTCAGCCTGGCCAGCATTCATTCATTCGATCAAGTAATGATTTGCTTCATATTTGGAATAAGTACACCAATTTAACAAAAAAATGAACGAAATTATGAACAAAATGATGTGCTAATTACTAAATAAATGTACAAGTGATACTGTAATTCGACCGTAAAAAGCTGCGAGTTTTGGTTAAATGTTAAATAATGAACATCATCGTCAAAGGTATAAATATATTTACATATATCATAACACGACTGGAATACACCTGTGCACTCATAAACGTTACACGAGGTAACAAGGTACCGGAATCAATAAATCATGTTATTAATTTGCTGCAAACCATTAACTATATGTGTTAAATAATTATAATTTAATTAATATTTTTTTACAGTGTTTGCTGTTGCAATGCAATACAAACTAAACAAAACAAAAACACCCAAGCACTATAATTAAATATAATAAATTATTATATGCACAAAATAAATAATAATAATAATTAATCAATTATTGCCTCAGTTGAATTATTATTATTGTTATATAAAGAAGATGTCAGGAGTATGGTCGGATGAATCACACACATAAATCGCATCAAGTATAAATCATTATCGCCACGTACACCCCAATTTAATTAAAAACGTATAAAAATTAGATGTGTCACAAACAATCAAGTTGCGTGCGATCTTGCGATCTCGAAAATTGTTAATGCAAATTGATACCACCTTGTGCTCATATGTCACAATGTACAGTATTATCATATATATTGGATGAACAATCGAAAATTATTATAGATTTTGGTGCGCTAATTATTTGGGCCACGAACATTTTATTAACAGGCGGCTAAATTAAACAAACTTTTTTTTTTTGGTTCAACTCTGAACACATTCGCACAATTGACAATATAAAATTAGCATAATAGATTTCTAATCACGTTGCGATTTATCTACGATACATGTGAAAATGTCGTAATTTTGGGTAATAATTTTAAAATGCTACATTTTATTTTTAGTAGTAGATCAACAACCTAAATAGCCAATCAGCGTTACACAAAGACCCCACAATTATTTTTATGCAATGACGCCCATTGTATATACGAAATTAATTAGATTTTTTAGAGTTTAACAAAATTTCCCGCGATTGTTAGATTTGTCATATGCACGTTCAATTGGTCATGATACTCGTAGATTGTGTCTTAATTTGTGCACGCTTGAGTTAATTTTAGATGTTCATTTCATTGTTTAGTTATGTTTAAATCTAAATTAATTTCTATAATTAATTGTTTATGCTCAATAAAGGATGGTATACGATTGAATTATATTCATGGTTGATTAATTTCTAATGTTTTGTGGTATTGAGATTTTATTGACAAAAGAATTTTATACAAGGTAAGAATAAAGCGTAATTATTTTTAAATTAATTGGAATTCGACAGGTGGTTTTGTATAGGCATGTGGTATGGTATCTCAAAACAAATATTTGTATTTGTAAATAAAGTTTTGTTAGTAACGTATACCTACATAACTAAGTCTGCATAATCTACTGTTAAAACCTAATGCCGTATGTACTGTCTACTTCACATTAAATCATGTAAACCCCGTTAAATGTTGTTAAGAAATCTCCTGAATTTTTTACAGCCGTGACACTTTAAACGGTCAATTTTTAGACATTTTCAAAATTTATGTGTGCGATATATTCAATCGATTTTTCCCGGACTTCACACATGCAAATTTACACCCTGTTAAAGTTAGTCGATACTTTCCAGCCGCAAGTAAAAAAATCGATAATGCTGATAGTGTCTTTGCTATCTCAGCCGAAAATACAATATGTTATGTCAAATATTAATATGCATCAGCCGATATTTTTCAGCCGACATTTCTCAGCCGACATTTTTCAGCCGATATTTCTCAGCCGATATTTTTCAGCCGAAAGTGTTTTTTTACCAAAAATAATTGTTTTCTACACAACAAAAAAAATCAACTGAAACCATTTAAAAAATTAAAAAACGTAGGTCAATTTTCACGGGAAAACTCGATTGAATATATCGCACACAAAATTTGAAAATTTCTAAATATTGACCGTTTAAAGTGTCATAGTTGGAAACAGATTCAAATGAAAGGTTTTACTAATGCTCACACTTGGAAAAAATTGCATTTCAATTTTCTTGTGGGGAGTCCGGGAAAACTCGATTGAATATATCGCACACACAAAATTTGAAAATTTCTAAATATTGACCGTTTAAAGTGACATGGTTGGAAATAGATTCAAATGAAAGGTCTTAATGATGCTCACACCTGGAAAAAATTTCAGGTCAATTTTCATGTGGGGAGTCCGGGAAAACTTGATTGAATATATCGCACACACAAAATTTGAAAATTTCTAAATATTGACCGTTTAAAGTGTCATGGTTGGAAATAGATTCAAATGAAAGGTCTTAATGATGTTCGCACCTGGAAAAAATTGCAGGTCAATTTTCATGTGAGGAGTCCGGGAAAACTCGATTGAATATATCGCACACACAAAATTTGAAAATTTCTAAATATTGACCGTTTAAAGTGTCATGGTTGGAAATAGATTCAAATGAAAGGTCTTACTAATGCTCGCACCTGGAAAAAATTGCAGGTCTTTTTTCATGTGGGGAGTCCGGGAAAACTCGATTGAATATATCGCACACACAAAATTTGAAAATTTCTAAATATTGACCGTTTAAAGTGTCATGGTTGGAAATAGATTCAAATGAAAGGTCTTACTAATGCTCGCACCTGGAAAAAGTTGCAGGTCAATTTTCAATTAGAATATATCGCACACACAAAATTTGAAAATTTCTAAATATTGACCGTTTAAAGTGTCATGGTTGGAAATAGATTCAAATGAAAGGTCTCACTAATGCTCGCGCCTGGAAAAAATTTCAGGCCAATTTTCTTGTGGGGAGTCCGGGAAAACACGATTGAATATATCGCACACACAAAATTTGAAAACTTCTAAAACTAGACCGCTTAAAGTGTCATGGCTGGAAATAGATTCAAATGAAAAGTCCTAGTGATACTCATATGTGGGAAAAATTTCAGGGCAATTTTCATGTCGGGAGTCCGGGAAAACTCGGTTGAGTAAAACATATAAAATGGTTAAGAAAACCACAGAAATACCTAGCGAAAATATCGGCATTTTTATGCCGGCGCAGATTAAATTTAATTAAGATTAAATGACAGCCGAATAATGTCGATAATGCAGATACAAATAATTTTTTAATATAATTTATAATTTCAACATGAAAATTGGCCTGAAATTTTTTCCTGGTACAAGCATCATTAAAACCTTTCATTTGAATCTATTTCCAGCCATGACACATTAAATTATCAAATTTTAAACATTTTCAAATTTTGTGTGTGCGATATATTCAATCGGGTTTTCCAGGACCCCCATCATGAAAATAGACCTGAAATATTTTCCACATAAAACTTGTATCTGCATTATCGGCATTTTTCAATTTTCTCTCGTTTAAGGATATCTACTGCATCTTCAATCCACAATTATTTAATCCTGAGGTTTTCTATTATATCCTCCTTTTTTCAGGTGGAATGAAGACCTCTGGCCATAACTTTAAATTCTTAGTTATTTTTATCTTCGTTGGTATACCACGCTTTTCATTCTTCAGGGAGACTTGTGGCTAAACCTCTATATGCATCGAGATATTTTGTATTTATTTTCCAAACATTACTGTTTAGTGCCACTACTCTTTAGTCATTCGTGGGTTCCGATATCACTACATCACTAGCTTGAATATTCGAAAACTTTGTAATGCTTATCACATTAATTAGCGATGACGCCTTGTCTTCATTACAATCTTGCGCTTCTCTTGTTGCTGGTGTTGTTGAGATACAGGCATTGGTTCGGTAGTTTCATTAACTTTTGCTTGTGAATTCTACAAAACTTCTGGCGAAAATTCTGCTCTGCATTTTTTTACTGCTCTACTGATGCGACAACCGGTTTCTATTGAGCCTATCTGATAAAGACATTTTTTTATCATCCTTGCCCAGTAAATGGCCTTTTCTAATTAAGTTATTTTCTCAGTTTGTTCAATTATCGGCTGTAGCGTTCTGCAGTCATCGTCTGATCAGTTTTCAGGAGTTCGTAATTATGCACAGCTTTTATGTCCCATCATATACACAGGAGAACCTTTTTTATGTGGATGTTTTGCTTGGGCGTCGATGTACTGGGTTGCCCTGGATCTACCAACGCATGTGGGACCCACCTTCCAAGTTTTGAATTTTTCGGAGCGGTTGGTCACTAAGATCGAAATCACCACTTCTAAAACAAAGAACACTACAAATTGATTTCCGTGCTTTAGAATCATTTTTGCCTTGTTGGAATTTGTATAGAATGCAGTGCCGAATGTGCTGTTTATCAGTTGCCATCGTAAACTCTGCTATTATGAGAGATTATGTAACTCACTTTAACTTGTCGTTCGGTGTTCTGAAACCTTGCGCCCGATCCTCTATAAATCACAAAATACCGTGAAAATATTTCTATTTTAAATATAATTTTATACTCGAAGAAAAAAATCTCTAAAAATTAAGTCATGCACCTAATCCGTATTTCAAAGTACAATTTAATAGGCAGACTCGATTTAATTAAATTGGCTTTGATGCACTGAACGTTTAATCAAAACAAATTGATGAGTTGGGACTAACAAGTAAAACATTTTGAGCAAAATTCAAATAAAATATTTCCTTTGTTCCTCCTAATTCGAGAAACAAAATTAGTGTCATTCTCAAAGTACCGTTTTATTTCAAATAGAATAACGGTGAGGATGTAAGTCACATATAAATTTCTTTCTATTGTAGATTATGATTTCTTTGCAACTTGCAGCACTTACTGTGTACTTGTAGTGCGATCCATAAGGCAGCTGTTAGGTTTTGTTTCAAATTTTTCTTTCGAAGGTATGCAAGTTAATTGCAGATTTATAATGTACAGGATTAACTAACTGACCGCCCATCGAGACCGTTTGTTCGACCACTGCGCACACGAAAATTTTAGTTTGCTACGGGATCCAAAATTTTGACATACTCTAGAAAATTATAAAAATTTCATGGCAATTAAATTTCAACACTTTCATTTTGATGTAAACAAAAATATTTAAATTTGTTTACGAACGCACCAACGTCATCGAATATAATATCGCGCCGTTTGGGCAAAGGTAGGTTTGCCAATAACACTAAAAAATTTAAAATTCTCTAAGTCGAGGAATTTAATTTCGATATTTAAAAATGGACACAAATGAAATTTAATTTGATGAGCAAACCAATTTTCCAACAATAAATTTTTATAAATTTTCCAAAGGAAAATGTAAACAAATCCGAGTAGAGATTTGGAAAAAAAAATACCAGAATGTTTTTTTCTCTTAAATTGATCTGACTTATATTATGTGATAATCGATATTTTACATTTGTAATTGAATGATTGACAAATTGGAATGTGTGTGTTGTGTGTCTAGATACGTATATAGTCAGTACGTATATGAGATGATCTTCATGACCGTAATGATGATAATTATTGCCTTTTTTAAGTGTGCTATATACGTTAGGTGTTATTGTGTAGAATGAGAAAAACGATTTTGATTTTCCACTGTACAAAATTTCCAAAAAAAAAATTCATAAGGTGTTGATGGGAATAAGTTAAACAAAGATGGAAAAAATGTGTGTGGAAAATAACATAATTTACGAAAAATTAATTGGGATGAAATAAAATTAATTTATTTTTTTTTTGTCTGTTTATTCGAAATGGTCACTGTCTGTTGTAACATTATAAAAAAAAATCGAAACGCGATTGGAAAATACTTTATTTGGTAGTGATTGATATTTTATGCTGGTCTTATGGATTTTTTTTGTGTAAATCTGGGACATGTTGATTGATCAAAATGGTAAAAACAGATATGAACCGAATGTTCTCTTTCTATATCGACTTTTTTTTCTTGTTGGTGGAGTGGATGGAGTGATTATAAAACATTAACAGGTCGAATTTATAACAAAATTGACAGACGATAGTTTTTTTAGAATATCTAAATATTTACTTTTTACTTGAATTCGTGACTCAAACTATAAATTAGTCAGTTGTGAAATCCGTAAAGTATTATGCATTTAATTTATAGTATAATACGTTAGAAAAGGAAATTAATTAAATAAATATTTATTTTGGTGAAACTTGGTTAATTTTAATCGTTATCATTTTATACTGTTATGGACCAACTTTGAAACAACAACGGATTCTCCACTTCTATTGCATTGCCTGAAAAGTTCCCGGTCTGACACATAGATGGTGGCACAAATTTAAAACCCATATGATTTTTAAATTCTTCCAACCTTCGACCAAACGATGTGTGTCAAAATTGCGTTACTTTCCGATCATCAGCTTACAAGTTACAGTTGTTTTAGTGACGCTACTTTTGTTGATTTCAAAACAATGGTAACAAAAAGAATTTCCTGTGTTGGGTTTGATGGGGAAAATACCGTTCATTGACTGGTATGCTGAATTTAAACGTGGTCGAACAACCAGCGATGATGCACCACGCTTTGGACGCCCAAATGAGCCCTGACTCCAGAGATCTCCAGAGAGATTGTTTTGAAAGACCGTAAAGTGAAGTTGCGTGAGATAGCTGACATTGTAAAAATATCAATGGAACGTGGTGGTCATATTTTGCACGAATATTTGTCAATGAGAATGCTGTGTTCGAAGTGGGTACCGCGTTTGCTCACAATGGATCAAAAACGACAACGCGTCGACGATTCCGTGCGCTGTTGAAGCTGTTTAAGCTCAATAAAAAGGATTTTTTGCGGATGGAAACCTCGTACGAAGCGGCCAAAAGCACAACAGTCGCCTGGAAAGATTATGGCGTCTGTATTTTTTGATACACATGGTATAATATTCGTTGACTACCTTGAGAAAGAAAAAAAGATCAATAGCGAATATTATATTGGGTTTTTTATTGGTGTGTTTGAAGGAAAAAATGGTTAAAACACGACCTCAAATAAAGAAGAAAAAATTACTCTTTCACCAAGACAATGCACCATGTCACAAGCCGATCGCAACAATTTTAAAATTGCATCACCGTGTTTTCTTTGTTAGATCGAGCACTTTTCCGACGATGTGTTAAGTAACTTTAAAATTTTGAATAATTTTAGAATTGATAATCATAAATTTTAATTTTAATGAACTTAATGTTAACCTGTTAGACGTGAAATACTCCGAAAGTATGTCTAAATCTACATTCATCCATTGTTCAATAAACTATTGGAATACCATCTGCGTAAGGAAATATGGAATCTTTCAATGGTAAATTAGAATGCGCGTGAACTTTTTCCTAAACCATTGCTAGAAACCAAAAAACAAAAATTAGGAATGGTCTAGCAAAAATTTCACAGGCCTATATAGAAATGTGAAGTTTTTCCTAAAACTAAAAATGCATCTAAGTATTATACAAAAATAGATCAACTACACGATGAACGATTGATTCAATGAAGATCCAAAGCTTGTACAACAAATCTGATCAACACAATAAATTTTAAAAACTCGTTTGTGTAAGTATATCGTCCTCTTGAATTTAAATATCCGCATCATTTGGATCCAATTTCGAACCTTAAATTATGGTATATCAATCACACCTTTAAAAATTCACAATCACTGCATTGTTCAAATATTCTGGATAATGAGCAACTGGTACCGCAGATGTGGTCGGGAGCTCTTTCGTTGTGGTAGATGATGCTTTAACACCGAGATGAGGCCAATTTTTAAATGGATTCGCTACAACCCGATTTAATCTTGTTATCAAAGTGTCCGTGTTGTCTAAACGGGTTTGTTCGGCTATATGTGAAAAAATATTATCGAATGCCTGCCCCAGAGATGCTCCATACCATTCGCACCAAACCAATTTATTTGATGCGAGAGTAACGATAGTGTATTTTGAAACATCCTAGGCACAATTCTCCTTACATAATCCATTATGTGGCTGTTTGAATTCCGATTTTCAGGATCGTGCGACGATGAACTCTAATAAATCAATAAACAATATTAAAACATTGAAAAACAAAAATAAGAGTTAAAAGCCTACCTGATGTACAGTTTTATATCCCATTGTATTGAGTGTTCCCTTATCCACAGTTAAACCCGTTAAGATAATACTATCCTTATGAACCCAACTGGCAAGGGGTTCTAATATTTTTGAAAATTGTTTTTTATAATTTCGTTTACGAAATCTCATTTAGTGGCTCTACAGTGCGCATCCGAACTAATTTTGCTTCCGGATCTAAAACACCAAGTACCACTACTTTAACCTGACGCTGCTGTCCATTTTGAGTAGTTGTGTCTACCGAAATAAGACCAACTTCAATCCGTTTACCTGCTAATAATGTCATATGCTTATGAAGTGCTACGGTGCATAGTGCTCGAAGCCATGTATACAATCCTTTCACAAAGAGATTATCTACCTTAACCCATTGCACAGCAACATTTTGAACATTAGATTGGCATGCCCAGTGATAAATCAGTTTTAATAAAACCGATGGTGGATGCAATGAGCCCTCGAATAATGATCCGTTGAATACGGAAACAAATCGAGCTTGACAGCAGTCTGATATCCATAAATGACCACCAGAATATGGAATTGTTGCATCCGAATACATACCTAACTTTTACTAAGAATACTCACGGTATAATTCAGGTTCCGGGTGAGCAGCCGCCCGTTCCGAATATGGATTAGAGATACGTTATTTATAGACCTGGATGAAGACTTGTGCCACACAATACTTTATAATGTATGCTTGTACTTTCAACAAAATGATCCGTGAGTATCGATTACATTTTCCACAGTAACTTTCATGACGTAATCATAATTTTTATTTATTAACTTTGGATAACAGGCTCCGAGGTGTTTTGCGTTCGATTTGTACCGTGAACACAAAGCTAATTTTGTCCAGTTCGATTTCTTCTGGCAGTAAGGTGTCCATAATATAAGTAGCTATTTTGCGAGCAAATTTAATCCAGATTCTCCTGGGTGGTATTAATGGGATGTGGTATAATTTATTTGCCGTAGTGATTGAGCCGACTTAATAAAATTTTAACTACCGTCTGGTGACAATATACTCCAGCATATGCCGCACATGGAAGCTTAAAATCGTATTACTAAATTATTAATTAAATTTTCAAACTATTATGTATTAAATCGCGAGTAATTTTGAAAATCTTCTAATGTCAAATTGTTTGACAATTAAGAAAGAAAAAATTAGTAATGTCGAAATGTTTCCATACAAAAATCGAGATATGTCCTTTCTGCTTGTTAATATATTCTGTGCTAATACGCCAAACTCAATCCTAAATTTATATAAAGAACCCAAATTAAAGTATGCGTGTGAAGTTTTTCACATTTTATTTCACACATCTACGTATAAGAATCATATTGGAATAGGCAGAGTCCAATTGGATTCTAATTGATTTATTAAAGTATTAGTGCATATGTACACTGTTATGAAAAGTATTATTATTTTTAAGGAAAAATGTTATTAAAATTAACTAGGGATTTTTAAGAAAAATTATGAATTTACTTAGGATTTGGTAGTGTTCGATAATGTGATTATTTTAATTTAACATAATATGAATATATTTTTTATATGTGTGTTAATTAAATAAAAATTCCGTTTGTAGCTGCAACAAAATTATTGAAAGCTGCAATGACGAAAATTTATCGTAAGCAACATAACTTTCCAAAGAAGAATTCCAGAGGTTACGTCAAACGGTTGCTAATGGCTTTAATTAGTTTATGTAAATGTGATACAATTCGTATCGTGTCAGTTTCTGTACTAATCTTTTAGTTCATAAACCACAGGTGCAAACCTTAAAAGCCGAGTACATTGATTAGAATTAAACCATATAACTCTAATTAGATTTCTAATTAACTGATTTTAATATCGAAATTTAATTATTAGTGTGGGTTAATAGTAAAATGGTAAGCCAATTTACTTAACGTGTTAAAGTCCATCATCAGTTCCAAGACAAATTTGAGTCTCTCCGAAAAAAATCGTGAACACTTTGAGACTTGGGTTGGAGGATAATATATGAGCTGATCAGATGAAGAATTTAATTAGCTATTAGAAGCACTATCAGAACCTGAGTCAAGATCTCTGGTAACGAGTGTTCATGGCCATTTTCAGTTTCAAGAAAAATTTGATTTTCTTCGAAAAAAATTCGTGAACGCTTTGGGACCCGGGTTTAGGGATGATATATGGGCTGATCAGATGAGGAATTAAATTAACTATTAGACACACTATCGGAACCTGAGTCAACATCTCTGGTATGGAGTGTTAATGGCCATTTTCAGTTCCAGAGAAATTTGATTATCTTCGAAAAAAATCCTGAACACTTTGGGACTCGGACTGGGAGATGATATATGGGCTGATCAGATGAGGAATTTAATAAGCTATTAGAATCACTATTAGAACCTGAGTCAACATCTCTGGTATGGAATGTTCATGGCCATTCTCAGTTCCTAGATAAATTTGATTTTCTTCGAAAAAATTCGTGAACACTTTGGGGCTCGGGTTGGGGGATGATATATGCGCTCAACGGGTGAGGAATTTAATTAGCTATTAGACACACTATCAGAACCTGAGTGAACATCTCTGGTAAGGAATCATAATGGCCATTTTCAGTTCCAGGCCAAATTTGATTTTATTCGAAAAAATTCGTGAACACTTTGGCGCTCGGGTTGGGGGATGATATATGCGCCCAACGGATGACGAATTTAATTAGCTGTTAGACACACTATCGGAACCAGAATCAACATCTTTATTAAGGAGTGTTAATGGTCATTTCAAGACAAATTTGATTTTCTTCGAAAAAAATTCGTGAACATTTTGGGACCCGGGCTGGGAGATGATATATGGGCTGATCAGATGAGCAATTTAATTAACTATTAGACACACTATCCGAACCTGAGTCAACATTTCTGGTATGGAGTGTTAATGGTCATTTTCAGTTCCAATTCAAATTTGATTTTCTTTGGAAAAAATTCGTGAATACTTTGGGACCCGGGCTGGGGGATGATATATGGGCTGATCAGATGAGGAATTTAATTACCTATTAGACACACTATCGGAACCTAAGTCAATATTTCTAGTAAGGAGCGTTAATGGCCATTTTCAGTTCCAAGACAAATTTGATTTTATTCGAAAAAAAATCGTGAACACTTTGGGGCTCGGGTTGGGAGATGATATATGCGCTCAACGGATGACGAATTTAATTAGCTGTTAGACACACTATCGGAACCAGAGTCTACATCTTTAGTAAGGAGTGTTAATGGTCATTTTCAGTTCCCAGACAAATTTCATTTTGTTCGAAAAAATTCGTGAACACTTTGGGACCCGGGGTGAAGGATGATATATGGGCTGATCAGATGAGGAATTAGAAGCACTATCGGAACCTGAGACAAGATCTCTGGTAAGAAGCGTAAATGGCCAATTTCAGTTCCAAGACAAATTTGATTTTCTTCGAAAAAAACTCGTGTATACTTTGGGACCCGGGTTGAAAAAATATATTATTAGTGTGGGTTAATAGTAAAATTGTAAGCCATTTTACTTAAAGTGTTAAAGTGCATTTTCAGTTCCAAGAGAAATTTGAGTCTCTCCGAAAAAATTCGTGAACACTTTGGGATTTGGGTTGGAGGATGATATATGAGCTGATCAGATGAGGGATTTAATTAGCTATTAGAAGCACTATCGGAACTTGAGTGAACATCTCTGGTAAGAAGTGTTCATGGCCATTTTCAGTTCCAAGACAAATTTGATTTTCTTCGAAAAAAAACTCGTGAACACTTTGGGGCCCTGGTTGGGGGGGGAGGGGGGATGATATATGAGCTCTACGGATGACGAATTTAATTAGCTGTTAGGCATACTATCGGAACCAGAGTCAACATCTTTAGTAAGGGGTGTTAATGGCCATTTTCAGTTCCCAGACAAATTTGATTTTCTTCGAAAAAAAATCGTGAACACTTTGGAACCCTGGTTGAAAGACAATATATGGGCTCAACGGATGACGAAGTTAATTAGCTGTTAGACACACTATCGGAACCAGAGTCAACATCTTTAGTAAGGAGTGTTAATGACCACTTCAAGACAAATTTAAAATTCGTGGACACTTTGGGACCCGGGCTGGGGCATGATATATGGGCTGATCAGATGAGGAATTTAATTAGTTATTAGAAGCACTATCGGAACCTGAATCAAGATCACTAGTAAGGAGTTTTAATGACCATTTTCAGTTCCAAGACAAATTTGATTTTATTCGAAAAAAATTTCAGATTGGGACCCGGGTTGGAGGATAATATATGGGCGATCAAATGAGGAATTTAATTAGCTGTTAACACACACATTTTAGTACACACGGATGGATTGATTTTAGTACTAATTTTCGTATAGGAACACTCAAGTTTTCTAATTAGATTTTAATTTAACAGTGTTAAACTAATACATAAATAAAAGTGGGAATTTGTAAAGAAGTTCACACGCATTAGTTGATGTGGCATAAACCACAATGAAGCAGGAACGTTGCTGGAGTATTAAATTTTGATTCTTCCGTATTATTATTCATGTTTTAAGGGCGGATTGTCGGGGTGGTACTATCGCGGTCCTGATGAAAGGTGCAAGCACAAATCGGAAAATAATAATATAATAAACAATCAAAACTAGTCAATTGAAATTCGTCCGACCTCAAAAATTAATTTCATTGAGTGCAATAAACTATTTACGTGTACCGTATACAAAATATTGAACTCGAAATTTTATGATCCATATGGTGAATACGCACACGTTTGATCTACCACAAAACGTACAAAATCCCAAAAAAAATTATTAAAATATTTTCACATTGAGGTAAATCAAATTATAAACAAAAATCAATTGCTTCTATTATTATTGGTATATAATTATATATATTACTATTGATTCAATTGTGTTCAATTTTATTTTTCGATTATTAATTTTAACTGTTTCATCATCGAAAATCGCCTATCAATCGATCGATATAATACACTACACATGGATCGTAAATACACAATATTGAAAATTTAGATTATTGATTTCTCACGCGAACCAACTAAAAATGGAACTTTCAATTATACCTACATACATATTTATCACAAACCGAGTCCGAGTCGAGAGAGATAGATCTGTACAGATCCACATAATCTTGAACCAATTACAAGAAAAAATATTTCCTTGTAGATTTTTCTCACACTGAATATTCTATTATTCTTACAAATTATCTAGCATTTTATTTGGATTCGGTTCTTTTTTGTAATTTCTTAAACAATCAATCTCTATTTGATACAACAAGACACAAAAACAATAATAATAAGAATACAAAATTTATTATAATTTAATATCGATCGACGAATACACAAGAATAAAACAACCAAATTAAAACTGAAGATCAACAATGGCGCAAAGCAAAAAATAATTTGGAACACTCTCTTGTGTATGTACACAAATTAGGAATCATTTTAAATTCTATTAAATTGATAAAGTAGAAAAATAACGCGATCATTATTGGGAATTAGGCGTGCGATCCGATCCAATCCAAAAAAAAAAAAAAATTATCTGTATGTACCAACTAATTGTGGTGAGAATAAATTGAATTTAAATCGCGCGCTCTGCACTATATGGGGTGGTGTAAGGTTGAGAATTTATATAAATTTGTACGTAATTTCTTAGAATGGCATAAACAATTTTAATTAACTCGCTATATAATTGATGTGCCCATTCGATTCGTGTATAGAGTGGTGTACTGAAAAATCAAAATATCATCTTTTATAATTCGTCACGCGTCCTTTTGGAATTCTGTAGAGCTTTGTACAATAAAAACAAAATCTATCCACTCGTAGACGGTAATTATTCATTCCTTTTCATCCTCCTTATGATATTTTCCCTGCATTACTATAATACCAGCTAAGGAACAGATAAAAAACGCTTTTTCATGTCGTTTCCATCTTATTGTTCAACAAACAATAAGATTATGAAAAATGAGACAAATAACTACAAAAAAAAAATCTACTATTAATGATAATGATCGGTTATCATCATCCAAATCATTATGATTTTGATCTGTGTAGAACACGAAAATTAATTGTAATACAACGAAACTTGAAAAATACAAAACTAAACTAAAAAAAATGATTAATAGTTTTGCATGTCGTCGGTGGTATTCATTATGATGATCATTATAATTTTTTTTTTGTTTTTTCTTTGATCCTCAGCTCAATTTTTAGTTTCGTTTCATTTTCTACAAAAAAAGACAAAATTGTTTAATTAAAATGATCTTAAAGATGATCATGTATAATGAATTGTCAGAGAAGGATCTTGGGGTACACCTCCTGTAGAGCGAAGTTCTTGCTTTTATTTGTTGTGTACAGCGTATGGGAAACATGTGAATTTTGGACACAGTTTGATTGGGCTCTTCACATAATTATGAATGTGATGGTGACGAAAGGAGAAGTAATTATAAATCTTGTCTGCTGCGATAATCTAACTAATCCATAAATGTATTTTCATCTATCTATACAATTGTTATCGTTTTTTTAAGTGTAGATGGACACTAATGAAAAACGTTCTAAAATTATAAATTAGGATTCTTTCTAGAATTAGAAATCCTGCGATGAAGTTTTCCTTGAAGGTTACTAGTGACAATGGAGCATCTCCGGTGTGACCTATCCCATAAAATTAGAAAAATATTTTTTAATTGTACAGAGTGTCCATCCGAAAGGTTTACAATTTGTGTAGCAAATTAATCATAGAAAATCAATCATAGAATAGTGAAAACCTTTTACACAAGTCAATCATCAATTACATTAGCATTAAGAAAATTACCCGAAAGTTTCGGAAAGAATATGGTGCCTTCAAAGCCTACAATTTACCGGAGAATCGAAGAATTTTAAGGATGAGAGAATGTGGCAAATAAGCCAAAGTATGTGCAACAACGTATAGTCAGAACACCAGGAAGTATTGATGCTGTAGGTGAAAGTGTACGAGATAAACCAACGACATCAATCAGACATCGTGTGCAAGAACTTGAACTCCAAAGATCAACTCTATTTTGCAGAGAGACTTGCATTCTTTCCTGTGTAAAATTCAAGTAACGCAAGATCTGTTGTCAAGAGATAATTTGCGGCACCGTACGTATATGCAAGTAAGATGCTGTTGCTTGATAATAACAATCCGAAGTTTTTTGAAAAATTCATTATGGGTGACGGAGCTCATTTTCACTTAAGTGGGCATGTAAACAAACAAAACAGCCAGTTTTGGACATTAGATAATGAAAAGGACGGTATGGGCTTTTATATTTCCGGGGTTAAACGATGAAATATGAAAGAAACCAAAATTTAGCCATCAAATGTTGAGGCATACAAGGCCTTGATAAATCATTTTGTTGAAGTGGGAAAACACTACTATACTTATCAACTAAAGAGCCAAAAAGGGTTGGTTGTGATGTTAAAAGGAATTGAGAGCTTCGTTGACCCAAATGAGGTACAAGCTGCTCTCGTTGAAAAAAACTTCCGTGTTAAATCTATAACTAATATTATAAATCGGGAAAAGGTGCCACACCCAATATTCCGTCTGAAATTAGAACCAGATAATAAAAAAAACAAAGGGAAGCATGAAATATATGATCTAAAATATCTTCTACATAGAAGAATTACACTCGAAGAACCCAGAAAACGAAATGGACCGGTACAGTGTGTTAAGTGCCAAAAATACGGCCACACTAAAGCTTATTAATCAAATTAGCTTCTGTCAGAAAATGCAGTAACTGCGATGGAAATCACACAATGAATGAATTGAAAAGAAGAATTAATCCTAAAAAGCGAGCTGAGCAACGATTGCTTAAATTTAATTCAGAAGTGGGTGGCACTGCTGTATTGATTAAGAGAAGATTAAAACTAGAAGATCATATCCAATCAACGAGCATCTGTCTGCAGGAATGGCCTGGAAATTGTATGATATCAGCGGTGTACTGCCCTCCATAGCACGCAATAAAAAATTGCAGTTTATTGATTATTTTGGTCAGCTTGGTAATAAATTTCTTTCGGGGGGTGATTACAACGCCAAACATACTCAATGGGGTTTAAGACTAACAACGCCTAAACGCAAACAACTTTAAGAAGCTATAGAGGAACAGTCCCTGGGTTTTTTATCTACCGGTCATGCTATACTGGCCTACGGATAAAAAGAAAGTAACTGATATAATTGATTTCTGCGTAACCAAAGGCATTGCACATACGTATGTTAAGGCCACCGATGATCTGTCATCTGATCATTCACCGATAATAGTAACAATTAGTGCTATTGCCTTAAAATCAGAAATACCGAAATGTCTGACAAACAAACGAACTGATTGGAATCATTATAGGACACTAGTCGAACAAAATTGTCATCTTGATAACCTGCTAAAAACACCAGCAGATATTGATCTGGCTGAAGAAAATCTAAAAGAGGCACTGGAAATATCAGCTGAAAAGGCTTCACCAATCATCAACAATTCTGAAAAAATTAATAAAATATCACATAATATCCAGTCACTAATCCAGGAAAACCGGAATATTTGACGACAATGGCAACAAACGAAATGACGATTGTTGAAATGCAAATTGAATCGAGCTATCAAAACTATGAAATTTGCACTACAGGAAGAAGAAAACCAATGTGTCCAGAATTATTTAAGTGAACTCTCGGCAACAGAGAAGACTGATTATTCTTTGTGGCAGGCTACAAAAAACCTAAAAAGGCCTACAAAGTCGAATTCACCGATTAGACTACCAACTGGATATTGGGCGAGACGCAATGAAGAAAAAGCCAATGCTTTCGCTGCACATCTAAAGACGGTGTTTTCACCGCACGAAGGAACTAATCGTGCTGTCTCATCAAATGCAATAAAACAAATGCATAAAACTAATAAACTACATTTGTAATGCGATCATGCGAACTAGCCATATTCCTCAAATGTGGAAGGTATCTTTGATCACAATGATACATAAGCCTGGATAAAACGAAAGTCAAACCTCGTCTTATCGTCCAATAAGCATGCTTCCCACAATTTCAAAGCTGTTTGAAAAAATGTTAATAACCAAACTGAAACCAGTATTAGAAGAAAGGCAAATCATTCCAGACCATCAATTTGGGTTCCGAAACCAACATGGTACCATAGAGCAAGTGCATAGAATTGTAAATGCAATCAGACAGACCTTTGAAGCAAAGCAATATAGTTCTGATGTCTTCATGGATGTCGCACAAGCATTCGACAAAGTCTGGCATGATGGACTAATAGACAAACTTCAAGCGCTCCAGCCGAAGAATATTCACTCAGTTCTGGAAAACTGTCTCCTCCAAATGCAATACATGGTCCAACAAAATGGTAAAACAACTTCCCTAAATCATATAAGCGCAGGACTCCCACAAGGAAGCGTTCTGGGACCTATTTTTTTCTTGTTGTACACGGCAGACTTACCCGTTACCGACAATGTAATAATATCAACATTTGCAGATGATACAGCCATCCTGGTATCACACGAAAACCCGCAAACAGCCTCCAGAGAAGTGCAGTCATCTGAGCACAATTGTGGAGTGGCTCAAGATCTGTCAAATAAAAATAAACGACAAAAAATGAATTCATGTCACATTCACGCTGAACAAACGCTCCTCCCACACCAGTACAATTAAACGGTGTATATATGCCTCAACAAACCAAGGTCAAATACCTATGCTTACACCTGGATAAACGGCTAACGTGGAAAGAACATATTGGAGCAAAGCGCAACCAAATAAAAATAACAGTTTTCCAAAATGTATTGGCTGATAGGAAGAAAATCCAAGTTATCATTAGACAATAAGGTCTTACTATACAAAGCGTTGATCAAGTCAATATGGACATATGGTATTCAGTTATGGGGATCCACCAGTGGATCAGATAGAGAACTCCTGCAACGAACTCAAACGAAAATACTCCTACATCCTACATCGCTAATGTTCCATGGTATATCCGAAATGATAACATACACGACGATCTTGGAATTAAAACTGTTAAAGAAACAATCAAGGAATTCAGTTCGAAATACTACTCAATACTTCAGGGACATCCCAACGAATTGGCCCGGGATATTCTAAACCAGCCGCGATTTAAACGACTGAGAAGCGCAGATCCACTCAGACTAATGAACATTTAAAATCATTAAATGTGTAGATTACGCTTATAAGTAGGATCTAAATTAAATTGTGAACACTAATATTAAGTATTAACCACGTCTGGCGCGTGGAGGTCCAATTTTCGATCACTCTTCGCTGCAATTGCGACCGTATCTCGGCTAATAACTCGCCGAATGTTGTGTCCCAAGTATTCAATCGTCTCTGGTTCATCGGCTTAAACAAGTGACTTAACATATCCCCAAAGAAAATCCATTAGATGTTAGATCACACGATCTCGGTGACCAATTAACAGGACTTGTAACTCCCGCTGTGTGGCATGTGGCACCGTCCTGTTGGAACCACATATCAGCAAGATTTATGCCAGCCAATTTTGGTACAAAAAGTTAGAAATAATGTCTCTATACCGTTCACTGTAACATTCCGCCAATCATCGTTTTTGAAGACATATGGACCAATGATTCCGCCGGCCCATATAGCGCACCAAACAGTGATTTTCTCTGGATGTAATGGTGTTTTGGCAAAGGCTTGTAGGATGAAATGATATACAAATTTTACTACAAAAGAAATAACAGCATTAAAAGAAAAGTAGAACGACGTCGAATTGATTGATTTAGGTATTCCTCAATGCTACGTTGTACAGCGTCTATCGCTTGTTTGGTACGCACTGTTTTTCGTGTTACTGGATGCGTATTATCATTTAGAGTATACGTGGTGCAAAAATGAACCATAGTTAACCGAAATTATCCGCTCTGAGGGACGATCAAGACGATCATAAAATGGACGTAATGCACGATGAGTTTGGCGAACCGTACCATTTTTTTGATAAAAAAATTCAATAATTTGCAAGCGTTGCTGTGGAGTTAGTCAATTCATTTTGAAATGGCAAATCAAACTAATGACAAAGCAAATATCCGCTGTTAAATCGGTTGTCAAACAATACAGTGTTACCAACTTAAAGATGTGAAGCTCTAAAAAACACCCTTTATTTACTCGTATGTATGTTTCTGTGTTATTTAATTTTAGTTGCAAATTCTGTGGTTTTGCGAAACAAATATTTATTTGGATGTCGCATTGAAAAAAACTGCCATAACTGATATAACATTTGTTGTTATTACTATGTTGTTGTTCTTCCCTTCACAGAAACCAAAATTGCAATAGTTACAAAAAAAAATCTTTACACAACAACGGCAACAAAAGGGATTTTACATCATCTGATTACGATCTGTGATGAAAATGAACACAACTAAAAACGCCTGTCAGAAAGCAGAACTCATGGGCCGATTCATCTTCCATACCAGTACTATAGGCTGACAGAGAGCTACGCAATGTCCATATGGTTCTACGAAAATCGGACCTATAGCCATACGTTCTCGAATTAGCTGGGAAACTGCGAAAAAATATGGACGGGAAAAGCGAACCGCGAAAGATTTTGGAGTGCCTAGGCCCCAAAACCGGTTAAAAGATAAATAAACAAACAAAAAGAATGGGAAATCGTACTATTTTGAAATTTCGCCAATAGTTTGTAATACAATATGGTGATATACAACAGTTGAGTGCCAATGAAATATGTCTTAACTTTGTCGTAGATGACATCATTATAACTAGGACAATTTTAGGACAAACTTCGTGGGATTTACTATGAAAAATCTTACCTTATCCCTCCTGTGATATTGATTTTATTTTTAGGTATTGAGTGTTACATTCCCTGCAATCCCTGCCCTCGTTTCTTCTATCTATCTAGGATTCGTGATAGAAAAAATGTATCGCATTTTGCCATATCTGGATATCACGGATCCTAGATCGAAAGAAGAAACGAGGGCAGGGAATGTGACACCGATAAAATGATTAAAATGAAAATAATTTAGAAGTTCAGGGATTTACTATCATAAATTTAGCCTTATCCTTCTACTCAACAGCTAAAAATAAATTCAATATCAGAAGTGGGATCATAGGCTAGATTTTTTATAGTAAATCCCTGAACTCCCAAATTATTCTCATTTTAATCATTTTATCAGTGTTTCTTTTGCATTTTGCTATATTTGGAAGCTGAATATATAAATTACTTAACTAAATCTAGAACAAGTTAGATAAAACTTCAAAGTGATAACAGTTGACTCATTACCCTTTAGTCCTGCCACACAAAATTTATTAAAAAACCGTTAGAATTATTTTTTCTAGATTTAAAGTAAATGACGAGTGAATGTGTTAATGATAAAATTCCACATAACGGGTTGCTTAAATTATGTATATATAAATGGCGGTTGGTACATGTTGTAACATCACATTTTCAATACTTTATCGAAGTTTATTTCTCGTTTTCCCAAACTGAAATGGGCAACTGTTTCATTTATGTATTATTTCGTTTCTATTGCTAACACAACCTATTAGTAGAAATGCGAACAAGTTGTCTTTCTCTAATGTCGGTCAAGTATCGCAAACAAATTATTTGGTGGTAGAAACGGAGTAGAATATCACAATTTTTCAATCAAGCAACCTGGTAACTGATATATAATGTGAAGTAGTGTCACATTTTATTCTAAAGAAGCGAGACATGAACTTCGATAAAGTATCGAAAATGTTATGTTACAACATGCCACTCCAGGGTTGGAACCAAGCACACATTTTATCGATTAAACATCCATAAAATGCCAAATAAGATAGTAGCAGGCCTTTGATTTTACTGGGTGTCCAAAAACCAAACTACGTATATAATCTTTCTTGATGGATATTTCACTTTAAAACCAAAATAAGTCAGCAGCCTTTGCTTTCTCCAGTTTATCCATTAAAATTATTTTGTGTTGATTTTTTTTTATCGATAAGTGCGGTGTTCAATGAAATAGCACATTCTATTGGCCTTTTAAACGCCGCCTAGATGAGAAAACGCCTTAGCCAATTTAATTATTATTCCATCATTTGTTACATTAATTGTTAACTAAATGAACATTTTACATAACTTTCGGTCGAATTATAGTCAACTTTGAAGTTTTATTACCTTAAAACTAGTTTTTCGAGAAATTCATCGCTTTTAGCTCGCGATGAATTTCTCGAAAAACTAGTTTTAAGGTAATAAAACTTCAAAGTTGACTATAATTCGACCGAAAGTTATGTAAAATGTTCATTTAGTTAACAATTAATGTAACAAATGATGGAATAATAATTAAATTAGCAGCTAATAATGAACTAGTTAATAAAATCGCAACATTAACAGATTCTACATTTTATATTGCCCCGCTCAAAAGAGGTAATATAAACGAAACAAAGATTTAAACCTTCGAAATCGATGGCTACAGAGCCCTTTTTAAACACTTTGACGAAGTTGGTAAAAAATATTACACGTACCAGCTACAAAGTCAAACCGGGCTGACTGTTGAGCTACAAGGAATTGAAAGCTGTGTAGATGCCAAATCTATTGGTAATGTAGTAAACCGTGAGAAGGTACCCCAATCAATGTTCCGTTTGGAACTAGAGCCAGAGGAAAAAAGTCAAAGGGAGTTCATATGATTTACCACCTAAAATATTTGCTACACCGCAAAATAATAATGGAAGAACTTAAGAAGAGGGACCAGTTCCATGCATCCTGACAAAGTGCCAGGAATAAAGTCACACGAAAGCATACTGCACCTTAAATGAAGTTAGTCTTATTTGTGCACGACTCCAAACAGTGTGACAAATGTCGTAATGACTCATCTGTGAAACGTTGTAGTATCTGCGGTGAAAATCATGCTGCAAATTACAGGGGATGCGCAGTGTTTCTGAACTTAAAACGAAAAATATACCCTAAAATGAGAGCTGAGCACCGAATGTTTAATATGCAATTTAATTAGAGGGCCATGTTACCAAAAAATACAATAGTCACCAAACCAACGAGTGCAAACACACAAAATAATAACGGCAGTAAAATATCTCAGTCTTCATCTCGATAGAAGATTGACATGGAAAAAGCACATTGAAACAAAACGCAATCAATTAAAAATAAAATTTTCTAAAATGTACTGGTCGAAGGAAGAAAATCGAAACTCTCTCTAGACTGCAAGGTTCTACTATACAAAGCGATCCTAATCCCCATATGGACATATGGTATCCAAATATGGTGCTCAACTAGTGCATCAAATATAGATATTGTACAAAGAACGCAGGCAAAGATACTTCGTAGCATTACAAATGTCCCATTCGAAACAGCAACATCCATAGAGACCTAGGAATCAAAACTGTTAAAGAAATAATAAAGTCATGCAGTCTAAAATACCAACTGAAACTGGAATCATACCCTAACGAATTAGCTAGAGAACTACTAAGGCAACCGAAATACAAACGGCTCCTCAGAGCAGTTCCTCTAGATTTAATAAACTAAGAAATATAATCTAATAATTACACGCACGTTGAGCTAACACACTAAAATTAAGTAATTAATTACTGATATTAAGTATTAACATAGGTTAAATCTTAAGCTAAAAAAATTATATTTTTAAGAATTTCACACTTCTTGTTGGTTTCGTATAAAGAATAGTTACTAAAACAAATTGCCGAATAAACTTCGAATAATTAATTTTAAGAACATAAAATTAAGTAAAATGAACCAACCAAATGGTACAGTGGTTAAAAGGAAATTTTCATTAACAGATTACGATCTGTGATTAAAAGGACTACAACTACGACTCCCAATCGGCGTGCAAAACTCATAGGCCGACACATATTCCACGTCCAGTACTAAAGAGCTGGCATGGAGCTATGCAATGCGCAGATGGTAACTTAAAAATTGGCCCTATAGCCGTCCGTCTTCGAGTTGGCAGAACAACCGCGAAAGAGCTGGGAATGCTTCGGCCCCAAACAAGATTGTATGGATTAGAAAAAAAAAATAAAATGAATTATTTTAATTGAAAAATTCATTAATAAATACTATTTGTTGCATATATGGGTCGAGCAAGTCATTGCAACGATGAAGAAAGAGAAATTGCTACCAGATTAAAATCTAAAGGAAAAACTGTACTGAAAATAGCACGAATCCTTGCTAGATTTCGTAAGTTGAAAATCGTGGCCGCAGGAGAACTACTAGAAAATCGAATGCGTTAATTGTAAGAAGTACCAAGGACCTTAACCTTGTGTATCCGACCGTAGGCGGTTGCTACAAAATATATTTAAGAGCTTGCGCTGTCCAGCACATTCCACTTTTATCAAAGAAAAATGTACAAGCCGAGATAAATGTCGTCAAAATGTACTTGGCCAATAATAATGCTGAAAAGTGGAGTATAATACTCTCGACGGATGAAACGAAGATCAATCCGTTTGGTTATGTTTTCCGATATTATGTGCGACGGCCAGCAACTAAAAATTTATCTCCACAGTACAGAAAAAAACGGTAAAGCATGATAGAGGGTCCCTATGGTATGGAGTGTTTCTTCGGGGCACGGACCAGATCCAATTTATTAGATGAAAAACCGAATGAATACAAACGTTTACGTATGCCCCTATATGATGGTGTTTTCAGCAAGACAACGACTCAAAACATACTTCGAGTAAAGCAAAGGACTGGTTTAGTAGGAATAATTTGAATGTTATGCAATGGCTAGATCAGTCAGTTATTTTTAATTCATTTTAAAATTGAATTAACAATTTTTCATTCTGCCTTTTTTGTGCCCGTGGACATGTGAGGAGTGTAGAATCAAATACGGCAATATCTTTTTTTCCAAAACTTAGTTAGATACGTCATTTTGTTCGTTATTCAATCCTCTATCACATGCTATTATTACTTAGTTTCAAAAACGGCAAAATCTTGTTAAAATTTGTATTGAAAATGTAGCGTTAGATTCAAAACCGGCAATCTCCGTTTTAACAGATCGAAACAATAATATTGTTTTGATTTATTTTCAACACGTGAAAATCCGTTATAGTTTGCAATATAATTTTTTAACGTGATGCTCGTCAGTTTTTGCATCACCGGTAACTCCATCAAAGGCAAGAAAACGAATAAAGCAAGAATCAAAGTGGCAACGTAACGTGGCCAAAAAACTCAGGTTGTTCAAAACACCATTTTTTAGGTTGTACCTAATCTGTTAATGACCATATCGGTTAAATTACGTTTTAATTAATTTTTAAGATTTACTACTGTTGGCAAAAAGTAGTAAGACTTTTTAATTTAAATTTCGCGCGGAAAACCATTCGCCGAAATATTTTTTTTTCTATGTTGGTATGACTGTCAGTGACATCTGTGCCAAATGTCACATCAAAATAATCATGATTTTTACAATGGGTGAAATTATTCAACAAAGAAGTTCCATTAAATTTTGTGTGCGGAATCAATTGTGTGGTGCCGAAACGTTCAGAATGTTGCAAAAGGCCTTCGGTGATAATTGTATGTTGCGAGCAAATGTTTTTGATTGGTACAAATTGTTCAAAGGGGGTCGAGCACGTGTTGATGACGAACCACGTCTAGGACGGCCATCAACATCAACTGATGATCAACACGTTAATAAAATCAAGGAATTCGTGCTCGAGAATCGACGATTAACAGTCAGATACCTTACTGGCATCGTTGAAATATCGAAAGGATCAGTGAAAACCATTTTGAAAGATCATTTGGGCCTAAGAAAAGTGAAAGCACGATTGGTTCAAAAATCACTAAATCTTTTGGAAAAACAGCGTCGCGTTGACGTCTGTGAAACAATGCATTCCGACTACCAGGATATTATAAAACGTATTATAATTGGCGATGAGTCTTGGAACTATGCTTACGACCCGGAAACAGACGTGTATTGAGGCCGAGGAGGATTACTGTGAGGGGGACGAAATAGATTTGGAGAAATAAATAAAGAATTTTAAAATTATGAACAAAGTCTTACTATTTTTTGCCCACAGTATTATAAATGTAAAACATTAAAGCTTGACATCCAAATGTTTCATAAACGATTTTACGCCACACCAGATAAACTAATCCAGGATTTGTTCATCACTTCCCATTGCACAATAAGCGGCACAAAACGGCGAAGACCCAAAAATAAAAAATATGCCCCAAAAGCAACCCACATAAAATGTTCCGTGCGTGATCAAAATAAACAAAACATACCAGTTTAACAAAATGTATAGGATGTATACTGTCCAATCGCAGGAATATTTGCAAGTGAAGTTATCTTATTTTCGGATGATATTTAATACGAAATTTAATTTAAGTTTTAAGACACCTCGAACAGATGTCTGTTCGAAATGTCTAGAATTTACCGAACGCTTGAAATACACAACGGATCCTGCATCGAAAGAAACACTTCTAAGCGATCGAAAAGTCCACAATTTAAGAGTAAAAGCTTTCTTCAAACTTTTTCAAGAAGAAAATCCTGAAATATTAACGCTATCGTTCGATTGCCAAAAAAATCTTGTACTACCGAAAGTGCCTGATCACGCCCCTCATATATTAGTAATTGGAAATTTATGATAACTATCAATATTGTAATAAAATGACATTGGTTTCCTACGATGAGGAACTGGGTTCATCTTAAAGCCTCTAGCTCTCAGCCTATCAGAACAAGTATTGCCTTTAAGATCTATACACTTTTGCATACGAAGATGATAGCTCCAAAACATGGTTTTTGAACGCTCCAATCGCTCCTTTAGATGACAAAAATTGTTGTCCACGCATCTTATCTTTGATTGTTGGGAACAGGAAAAAGTCATGGGCTGCCATGTCGGGGCTGTAAGGCGGATGATACATCAATTCGATCGTTTGAGTTCTCAAATACTCGCTTGTTTGATGTGATATATGTGAGCACGCATTATCGTAATGCAAAAATGAGTTGCCGTTTTGGGTTGTTTTCTCACGATTTTTTGAAAACCTCGGGCAAACATATGGTCGTATACCAAGCTGAATTGATTGTCTTTTGATTTGCAAAGGCCACAGTAGCCACATAAATGGTTTTGTGAAGAAACACGCTACCATTTGCTTCCCAACGCTCCGAGCTCGCGCAACTTTTGTTGGTTTTTCTTCCAATTGGAAGACCCAAACAGTCGATTGCCCTTTTCTTCTCGGCTCATACGCATATATCCAAGACTCGTCACCTGTCACGATGGTGTATTCGTTTTTAGGAGTACCTCCAACGAATTTTTCGAGCATTTGACGAACCTTTTTTGTGCGTCTATTAACAAATGTGGAATCCAACGTGCACATAGCTTCCGCACCTTTAAATGTTCATGTAAGATCGTATGTACGCTGGTGTTACTAATGCCTAGGCAACATCGATGTTTTCTGGCACAACAGCTGTTTTGGACGACCTTCACATTGTACCAATTATAACCACTAGCCAGTAAGGATGGTGCTTCGTCGCCAAAAGTCGAATGAAGTGATTCGAAGTACTCACTGTTGTCGAGTTAGCCCCTTTCGAAAATCGTCACACGAAAATGTTCACGCGATAATTCCATTTTTTCACTGAATTCAATTTTTCAAGTAAATAAAAAACAATTTTGCGATGCGAACTGACAGATGACTTCTGAGAAACATAACCTCCAAAAATGTTACTCTTTTTGACTGAATTAGAGATTTGCATCGGAAAACACTAGTGTTACCATTTTCTAAAAACTTTTACAGCAGCCTATGTAGTTTTTACGTAACAGAACTCGCAACCTAGATCTAATTACATGATTTACATCACTATCCGATTAAATCATTTTACCAATATATTTATCTTTACTATTATGGAATACCTAATAAAATTCTAATGTGATGATAGTTGGACTCATACATTAAGATTCAATTTTATTACCTTTTGGTACGCAAAGGTTAATTAATCATAAGTACTTACATGTTTTTCCATAATTTAAGTGGAATTAATAAAATTTGTTAACGTAAATGTGAATTCAGAGGAGTAAATTTCTGGTATTAGTAATATAAAATGTATCAAGGACGTTAAGAAAATTACTAACCTCTCGTATACCATGTGAAAGCTTGTACGAAATAACTTTAATTTTATGATGCTTAGCCCTTGTTCAAGGTACCATACAAGGTATGATTAATACTGCTCCACACGCCCTATATACATAGCTGCTTCGAAGTCGCTCTTCTGCTGGACAATATCTCATATAGCAATGAAACGATTTTGAGGAGAGCCCATAATATTCACATATCATCAGATCTGATTGTATTTATTTTAAAGATGTTCGTATGCAACCCAGAAAATCAATAAATTAGGTTGACATTTATTATAATTCGGTTTTGTTATTTTAAGATGAAAATTATAAAAAGATCACCTTTAGTATAATTTTACGTTTTGTTGTAATTAATGACATTTCGACTACCAAGAATTTTTAACATTGATTCACAAACTAATAAAAATAAATATTTTTAAATGATTTACGATTTTTGAAAGGTTTATATTTGGTTGTAAAAATCGAATGACAAATATTTTTTTGTTTGTTAATTTCGGGGTTTTGGTGATCAATTTCGAATTTTTGGTAAATTATGCAGATTTATGATTCTTGGAAGAAAACATATTATTACACATTCACAGACATCGAAAGTGAGTTTTTTCACACATAGTATATGATTTGGATTTAACAAATCAATGCAATATTATGTCCACATGTCTAACAAACGATTCTTATGTTATCATTATGATTTAACATAGGTTGATTTTAATGTGCTTGTTCTGAAGGGAATTCATCGTTCAACTAGGTAATAAACCGTTGGGATTACAGATAATGAAATCTACAAATCGACGGTTCACGATGCAATAGTGTGTATGAGTGTATCTACAAAATTCTTTCACTTCGTTTTATTGCATTGTCCTTAACCCTTCCGCGCGTGACGTCATTAGAAAATACAAACTTTAACAAGACACCGTGCACTGTTTTAGATGCTATTTGTATAAAGTACATTAAGCACATTGTGCATTTTTTAAACAAAATAAAGTTAAGCAAAAGAGAAAACTGAACCTGCAGATATTTTTGAACTATTTTCCCAATTGAATTTGTTGAAACTTTTTTTGAACAAACAAATCTATACGCGCAACAAAAGAGAGCATCGCTAGGTATGATTTTTTCTCGCAGATCAAGAATGAATGAGCGGACAAATGTAACAGCAGAAGAAATTTATGTAGTATTTGGATTATATATGGTGATGGGAATAATTCAAAAACCGACGATACGATCTTACTTTTCTAGAAAGGACATAATGACTACACCAGAAAAAATAATTAGTTTAGATAGATTTGAACCTATAACCAATTTTCTTCACTTCATCAATGCTTTGAAGGTCCAAAGAAATTATTCAAAATGTATCCTGTGATAAAGCATTGGGCGTAACATTTCAGTGGATGAATTTCTAACATTGTGGGAAGGAAGATTGTCCTTCAAACAATTTATTCCACTGAAATCTGCCCAATTTGTGCAAAAAACATATGAACTTTGCGAATCAACAACTGGGTACTTATGGAGATTCATCACAGAGAGAAAATACTTTGCATGGACCATGACTATCAATTTCATAAATAATGAAATGGATATTTCTCGTTTTTTATGGATGTAATTCACAAGTTATGAATAATAAATAATCGGGAAGCATGAATATGAATAAATTTCAGTGCATGCCTATTCATAATTCAATCCAATCAATCATAATATTTAAGAAAATATTAACGGTTTCAACCATGAATATAAATCATATTACATACTTTATTATGCACGTATAATTAACGCATGTGCATATTTAACCCTCGGTTATTAACGCCTGGGTCAAATTGACCCATTGCGATGAAAATTTAATAAAAACATAGAAAACGAATTGCAATTAACTTCATGTTACTTGATATCTAACCTCAATCTTCACTTGTCACATCAAAGTAATTTTTAGTGTGGTTTTGCAATTCGAAGGAGGTGGGTAGTTATTTTAGAAAGTGTCTGGGCCATTTTGACCCACGTTAGTAACAGTGTTCAAAAATTTAAGGTAAATTTGGGTCATTTTGAGGGCAGCGAGGAGGAAGGCCCTGTCGATGGGTCAGATGTTAGTGAAATAGAAGACTTAGAGCTATTTAGCAATCATGATATGATTCCGAAACAAAGCAGGGACTTGATCCAAATAACGACGAATATGATGAGCCAGATGGTGATTTAGTGGGTAAAGATGGCTCAATATGGAGAAAATACGCATTTAAATCTACACGGGCAGTTACCGAAAACGTTTTCCGTTCGTCATCAAACCTTACAGATTTTTCGAAATCCCTTAGAAAGTTTCCAATTATTCTTTACTTCCATCAATGATATTGTGGAACACACAAATCTATTTATAAAAAAACAACAAACAAAATATAAGGACGTGAAACATGCTGCAACCACCGATTATACAGAAATTAATGCTTTATTCGGATTGCTGTATCTAACGGCGTTGCATAAATCATCGCATGTGCATGTACGAGATTTGTGGGCTACCGACGGTACAGGTTTGGAAATATTTGCTGCAACCATGTGCTACAATCGCTTCCAATTTCTTATGCGGTGCATTCGATTTGACAACATTGAAACTCGTATGGGACGTTGTTTGATTGATAAACTCACCCCAATTCGTGAAATCTTCGAAAAATTCAACGAAAATTGCCAGCAAAATTATAGTGTGGGTTGTTTTATTACAGTAGACGAGAAATTAGAAAGCTTTCGTGGAAGATGCTCATTTAGGCAATACATAACCCCGAAAGCCAGCGAAATATGGAATAAAATTTTTCTCTGTTGTTGATTCCGTATCATTTTACACATCTAAGCTGGAAGTTTACTGTAGACAGCAACCGCCAGGACGACACAATTTAACCAGACAATTGCAAAACGTTGGACATAATGTCACAGTAGATAATTGGTTTACAAGTTACCCTTTGGCACTAGAGCTGCTTGAAAAAAAACACGACTTTAGTTGGCACAATGAACAAAAAAAATAAACGAGTGTTGCCACCGTCGTTTACCATTACAAAAAATCGTGTGACCAATCGTGGTTACCAGAAGAAATCCACTATATTGCTATACGTGCCAAAAAAATAACAAATGTGTGATCTTACTATCTACGATGCACAGAACAGGCAAAATATCAGAAGGGCCAAAATCTTTACTGGCAATAATTTTACAATAGCACGAAGGGCGGCGTCGATACTACAGACCAGCTTTGCGGTACATACAATGTTGCAAAAACTGCAAACCGATGGCCAATGGTAGTTTTCTTCAGCTTATTAAATTTGACAAGTATACATAGCCGAAAAGTTCTATTATCCACGGAGAATCCTCCAGTGCAATATAAAAAACGGAAATTATTTTTAAAAACCTTGGCTTTAGCTCTTATGCAACCACATATAGATAGACGGAAAATCCAACAATTGAGTAAAAACCTCTAATTTAGTTCGTAAGATCGTAAGACAAACACAACTTGCTCCAGATGCAATAGACTTATCTGTGGAAGCCATTTGATTGGTATCTGCACTCTTTGTGAAAATCTCAATTAGGTACTTCAGAAGTTTAGATTTAGCCATATTTCAAAGGTAATTATTAGAAAAAAATACTTTATACACAAAAAAATGATAATTAATATTTTTTCGCTCACAATTCCAGCTTTTCAACGATTCCAATCTTATGAAATTCTGACTGATAGGACGCGAAGAAGAGCTTTAAGCAAGCTTTTATGTTTTTGTAATGAAATCTTTTACATTTTGTGATATATATTTTTATTTTCTAAAGACTGAAATAAAATATTAAATATAATTTATTTTTTATGTATAATTATACTCAGCGTTTCATGTAAATTGTAAGTTAAATTAACGTTAGTAACGGAGGGTTAAAGATGCAAATTAATTTTAACGGTAGCGCATGCGTTTATTTAAAAATGCTCATTTGTTTTAAAATGTGCGCATGCTTAGTTATATATTTGTCCCTTTTATTTCAAACATTCGGTAAAATTGACCGATTTTTGCAGATCATTTTATGACTATGGACCACAAAAGTTTAGCATTTGATGCCGTTTCGGTTTTATAGGCATTTCGTGTCGTATAGCTGTTGATGATCAATTCAGTTTGAATTTGAAAAGAGTTAGGTTGTGCAATCGTAAAGTGGAATTGTTAAAATTAAATTTTTATACAATTAATATTCAATTTAGAGCTAGTGTGTTCTAGGAAAATTTAGTGTATTTAGTTTTTATACGTATTATAGTGTTTTGTGTAAATTAAACATGATATAATTCATGTACTATTAGTGAAAAATAAATTAATTAAAAATTGCCATTTTTCGTCATATGCACATGTATTTATCGAAAAGTTTGATGTGTTTAATTTTATAAAATGTGGTCTTTAAAAAATAATAAAACTTAGTAAGATTTAGAAAAAAATTGTTTTATAAAATATACAGAGATATCTCAAATTTTAATAATATTAATGTTTAATAATTTTGCATTGCATGGGTGAAGGCATTATTCATTATACCTAAAGTTGTGTATAACAAAATTTTGCTTTTTGTTTAAATTCTGTGCATAACCAATTTTTGTAATACTATATTATTTGACAGAGAATCGGGAAGTACGGAATTAAATATACAAAATTATGATATAAGCTAAGGAAAGAAGCTAACGTGTGTTTCTCAATTAATTTATTCATTGACACAGGGATCCACTAAGAAATGCGATTGTCTTTCGGACTTAACGGTGCAGTTGTCATCAATCCAAAATTTTCTTGAAAGGTACCAAAATACGCCTACAGCTAACCCTAGTCCCACAATACTCAGCGAGAGAAGTTAATTTTCCTTTTCACCCAATTTTGTAAGTATCTTTTTCTAATCTCAACTAAATTTATTTATAATTGTCATCTATAACAGGCATCTTTATTTTTGTCTTGTAGGATTTTCATCTCTTTTTCAAGTCGCTTGCGGATAAACGGATTATAGAAATGTACATCAATAAAAACCTACCATGTTTCGACAGCAATGGCCGAGATTTTCTTATAAACCTTATTATAAATGACATTATCGACAAAAATAAAGTACTTTCTCTTCAAGATGTTGAACAATTATTTGACGAAATTCATAAGCAGTTTCCAATAGAAAATAAGGTACATAAATTAAGTAATGTTTCATTAATATTCCCGTCGATTATAGAATCCGCGGGAGCGACTGTGGATTGAAAACTGCATGTAAAAAAAAACATAAAACAAAATTTTAAATCAGCATATCATTGAAATTCCTATGGATTTTCGTACAATTAGTAAAGTAAAATTTATTTTAGGCCCGCAACTATTTTATTGCGTTTGTACGGGAACTCATCAAAAACGGTTTGTATGGAAATCAATACAAATTTTCTTAGCTACTTTGATTTATAGCAATTGTTTTTCATTTTATTTATATGCATTTTCCAATCCGCATTCGATTCGCTCCCGCGGATTCTATAATCGACGTGAATTATTTACTCAACTTTCTGCTTACCAATCGAGAGTAGATTTTTTTTTCTTAAATTTTAATAATTGTTTACCGTAGAACGTGGTAAAATTGATCATAATTATGAAAAATCACGGTACCATTTTCCATAACTATGATATTTTGATTTATATTTTGGATTGTAGAGTTTTGTGGCACAGCAATCAATGTCAGGTTTTTTTTTAATTTTAATAAAATGATTGGTTCGTTTTTTCAAAGTTTATTTAAATAATAACAAATAGATTTTTGATAGAAAAATTTCGTCATTATCAAGGATTTAACAATTTATACTATAATTTAAATTTTATAACTAATATAATTAAAAAAAAGAAATAAATTTGAAAATTGCAAAAATTCACAGTTTAATCGACTTAATTTAAATTTGGAAATTTAATAATTTTTTTGATAAATTTAGAAAATATACAGGGGCGAGAAAAACTGAGTATATAATTTAAAAATCATTTGTGTTATTAGTGTACTTTTTTATTTATAACGATAATAAATGCAATCTCTCTGTATTTTATAATGCAAGTATACATTAACAAATTACGTTACAAAAAATAAAATAAAAAAATTTGCTGAGTGTTTCACATGTTTTGGTTTTAATGAAATTCCAAGAAGAAGAAATTAAAATATACCATTTTCGTGACGTAGGCGCAGTATAAAAGGATTATAGTTAGTTGTTATTAGTAGTAAGCCAGATATTGCCGTTGTCCTTTATAAAGCCACATAAAATACTAAAAAATTCTAGCACAACTTGTGGACAATTTTTTTTTCGAAAGTCCCAGATATTGCCGGTGTCCTTTATAATGCCACATAAAACACTGTAAAAAATTCAAGCACAACTATTGAAAGGTTTTTTTTCGAAAGTACCGTTAGGCCTGTTTACTACAAGATTCATTCGTTCCAACGATTTTTAGTATTAAAGTGTTTCTGTTTTGTGAAACAAGTAGAGTGAATTAAAATTAAGCAACATACGGCAACATCTAGATTACCAAAAGTTTAATAAATCGTCGTAAAAATAATTTGAAATGAGAAAAATAAGTGTAGACGCGGAAAACATTAATCGTAGACGCAGAAAAGAAAAAATGTGGTTGAAACTAAAAGTAAAGGAGATCGTCCAAGGCTTTTGTCAGATACTAATGCTCGCTTGAAGTATCGTTTAATGAAAAATGAGAAGGCTAACACACCCAAGGAGGCGGCAAAGAGAGTACACAAAAGTGTAAGTGAATGGACTGCACGAAGAGCGCTGCAATAGATTGGATTAGTATCCCTAGTTATAGAAATAACTAGGAAGAAGCCGGCAATATCCGAAAAATATAGAACCAGGCATTTCAAATTTTGTCAAGATCACAACGATTGCACTGTTGAAGATTGGAATGTAGATACCAATCTGACGGAAGAGCTTATTATTGGCATCGTCCAACAGAAAAAAATCTACAAAGGTACCAAATTAAAGAAACTTTCAAGCATGACGGAGTTAGCCTAATGATGTGGGGGTGTTTTACTTGGCAGCACTTGGGTCTATTAGTCAAGATTAATGGGACAATGCGGAAAGAAGACTACCTCCAAATATTGCAGAAAAATATACCGAATTTTGTAGAAGAATGTGCATCCGGGATGGGGATCTGAAGCATACCGCCAAAATAGTGACAACATGGTTAAGATAACAGCAATTTACCACGTTAAAATGGCCTGCCCAAAGCCCCGATATCAACCCAATAGAAAATTTATGGGCCATTGTTAAACGACATCTCTCTGCTTACAGAGAACCACCTATTAGCGTGAATCAACTATGGGATAGATTCCAAGCTGAATGGCTAAAAATCGACAATGAAATAATACAAAATCTCGTTGAAAGTATGCTTAGGCGAATGTAAACATTCATAAAAAACAAAAGACTTTGGACAACATATTGATTTTCTGGAGTAAAACCAACAAAACACAAGCAACTGAGTTAGTGCAAAACTGAGTAAATGTGATTTCAATATGAGTGTGAAGTTTATACCAATTAACAAAAATAAGCATTGATTGGAAATCACACTGTTAAAATATTTCTTATAGGAATTTTGAGTGAAAAATTAAAGTTCATGTAATTTTAAAATATAATAATATTTAATAAATTAATTATTTTAATACTAAGACGCGAATAGAGATGTTTTTTGAGGAAAACTACCACATTGCTCAGAAATGATTTTTAAAATAAAACTATTATCGGCCCTTTTTGATCTTCAGTGCATCCAATCCTGGCAAAAGACAAGACATCACGTAGACTACACCAAAAACAAACAACATATAAGTTTTTTTAGAGCCTGACTTATCAAATGGCGGGGAATCATATAACAATCCACTTACACTTTTTTATGTAAAACAGCCATCATTTTTTTTTTTTGAGTGAATCTCATTTATTCTCATAATAACAAGACATCACAGAGATTGCACCACAATACCACCATAAAGGAATAACTGCTGCTGGTTTAGCCTATCAAACGAAGCATGTTTCGTTTCAATATGGATTTGCTCAGTATGTTTTTTGACCAAACTTCTCATTGGCTTCTTATGATTTTTGAGTAAATTTCATTTATTCTCACAATAACAAGACATCACGGAGATTGCACCACAATGAAGCCATATAGGAACCACTCCTATGGGTTTAGTCTACCAAACGAAGCATCTTTCGGTCAAATCGTTTGATAAGCTCAAGCTATATAAATAGTTTTATCATTTACAAACGCAATAAATAACAAAAAGTCGACCATTTAAAATTTCGAGTTCAACCGGTAGAACAAATTTTTGCGACATATGTAAATAAGGTCCAGAGAAAGGTTTCAAGAAGACATTCCCAAAATACATATTTATCAAGACTTAGTGATCGTCATTTTATTGAAAGAATTTGTCCAACTCATGTATGTGAAACTGGCCCGAAAATAAAATTGTGTCTTTGCTTAATCTGTAATAATTTCGGGCTGGCCCGAAAAATTTAGAAAATCTGCATTACTTTTAATTCTTATCCCGAAACTTTTTTTACATCAGCATACTACAACAAAATTTAATTTTACAAGCCAACCCTAAAAAATAGAATAAAATTTAATAAATAAAATATTTTTATGCATATGAAAAGCAATTTTACTGCCAATTTGAAAAAATTATTATGTATTCACAATACAAGTATAATGATATTACGTAAGATTCTGAAAAAAACTACCAAAATATTTTCCTATGTGGCGGCTTTCACAGTAATTTCCTGATATTTCAGCCACTGTCAAGAATTAGTGTAGGCCATTTGGAATCTAAATAATGTAGCCCCAATTCTGACGATTTTCAACAGAAAATTTACTAAGAAATTTTCTTCTGTGGCGATTGTCACAGGGATTGCCTGAGGAACTCCTGCCATCTGGAACTTAAATAAAGGAGCCCCATTTCTGTACGAGGTGAAAAGAAGGTTCGTGCCAGTCTCAGTATGTAACGATTTTCAACAAAAAAATTATTAAGAAATTTTCTTCTGTGGCGATTGTCACAGAGATTTGAGAGACTTCGGCTACCATCAAGAAATAGCACAGGCCATCTGGAACCCAAATAATGAATTTTATAAACTCTACAAATTTAGCCAATACAATACTCTGTACATAACATATGCACTCTTCACAAATTTATAATATACTGTTATATTATAACAGCTAGATAGATAACCAAAATAGATTTGGTTAGGGCATATCATCAAATTCCCATGGCTCTCGAGGATATCCACAAAACAGCGATTACTACTCCTTTTGGGCTTTTTGAGTTCACCCAAATGACATATGGTCTTCGTATCTTAGCCCAGACATTCCAGCGATTCCTTAACGATGTGTTAAAAGGGCTGTACCTCGTCTACTCTTATATCGACGATATCCTCGTTGCGAGCAGATCCGAGATGGAACACAGTGCACATCTTGAGTCAGTATTTAAACGTCTCTCCGCATATAGAATTAATATTAAAACTTCGAAATGTATTTTCGGTGTGAAGTCACTCGACCTCTTGAGCCACATAATTTCGAAAGAAATCCTCCCGTCGAAAGACAGAGTTGATGTCATTTCAAACTTTCCAGAACCAACATCAATCCGCCAAACACAGCAGTTCGTTCACGATTATCCGAACTGTTATCGCCTATTCACAGGCATTTGGCCACCTTACTCAAGAAAGGCAAAAACAGAAGAAACTTCTCTTGACCCAAAGATTGCACAGAAATTTTCGAAACGGTCAAGCGTTCACTTGCCGCTGTCACTCTTTTGACACATCCGTTGAATGACGCGCAGTTCAACATAACTACCGACGCTCCAATGTAGCAGTTGGAACTGTCTTACAACAACGTAAAAAGCATGTTGGCAATCATTAGCGTTCTTTTCAAAGGAGCTCCTCCTGCGGAAACTAAATACTCTACTTTCGATAGATAACTTCTTGCTATGTATTTAGCAAGCAAACACTTTCACCATTTCGTCGAAGGCCGAAGTTCCTCTATATTTACCGACCATAAACCACTTACAACAGCTATTGCGTCAAAGGCAGAACGTAGTCCCCGCAATTACGATATCTTGATTACATTGCCCAGTTCACTACCGACATTCATCACATCAAAGGTAAACAAAATGTGGTGAGCGACTGTTTGTCTCATTTTGGTGAAACACTTCTCACAGAACTCAGCGTCTTCTCCTTCGACACGAGGGAATTACTTGTACAGCAACAACGCGACGACGAATTGCAGCAATTGATTTCAGCATGCACACCGAAACGGTGTGCATGCTGAAATCAATTGCTGCAATTCGTGATGTCAAGCGTAAACCTGCAACGGATCGACTTACCAGACAAGCAGCAAATTTGGTGTGAAACTTCTACAGGTAAAAATCGATCTATCTCAGTATCCAGAAGCTTATCCAATTCGAGAAATGATCACACAAACGAGATCTTCTACAACGAGTATATATGTAGATATGGTGTCCCACTCTTCATCACGGCAGACCAAGGAACACAATTTTAATCAACGTTGTTCATTGAGCTCACGAAACTCCTACTTTCCCATCGCATTCGGACAACTGCATACAACCCGAAAGCGAATGGTCTTGTCGAACGCCACTTTAACAGCTCGATGTAATACATTTCATTGGAGTTCAGAACTTCCAACAATCCTATTGAGTATTCGAGCCTCCGTCAAGGAAAACCTAGACTGCACACCAGCAGAGCTAGTATATGGTCAAAATATCAAGGTTCTCGGTGAATTCTTCATCAATGATCAAAATTCGAACACAAATACAGATATTTCGGATTTCGTGAAGCAGCTTCGTACTACCATGAGAGCCTTAGTTCCTACGGACACACAACATCCAACCGAACAGGTAACGTACATTCCCAAAAATCTTGAAACCTGGTCACACGTATTCGTACGTGTGGATAGAGTCAGAGGTCCTTTGAGTAACCCAATTCTGGGCCGTATCCAGTTTAGTTTTAAAATGCCAATCCTTTTGGATGAAAAGCATTAAGAGAGAGATCTTTTTACTTTCGTGTGAGTTTAGGTGATCGATTTTTCTCGAAGGGGTAATCAATGACGAATTCCATGACTAAATTTCCATTCCATTTTCAAGAAAACTTTCGTTTTTAACATTTCAATACAGCATACCAAAAATCACCTATTGTTGTATCCAAAAACATTTTTATGCGATCGTAAAATTCTAAATATTTCGTGCACCATAATTTTGAATTTTCATATCCTCGTCATAATAATAACAAAAATTCTTTCGCACACCAAAATAATAACTCCAGACTTTAAAAAAATCATGAATTAAATGTTTTTCTCAGAATCATTTTCTTCTAGACAAAACTACTTTTAATTAACTTTTTGTTATACCTTTAAAAGTTATAAATAATTTAGATTTCTGCTTTCGTATAAACCACAAAACAATCCAATTATAATTTTCACAGAGATACCAAAAGCCTTTTAAAAAATATCATTTTTCATTTTATATCATCTCCACCCATTTTTTCCCTTTATACATACGGTTTGTGTGTAACGTCTATAAGAAATTATCTTGTGAGATTTGCATCCTTTTTTATGTCGCTCGATTTATTAGTTTTTTGCGAATTATCAAATAAAATTTGGATCAAGGTTGTGTAATGTGCTGGACGTATCCGAAATTCAACTGCAACCTACTGCTAACCACGTACATTATACAACCCTGGTATGGAACCCCGTCTAACATATAAATTTTGACCATAACTCAAATTTTTTTGTTTTTGTTTTGTCTAAGCAAAACGACATAAAAATAATAATAATTCTGTCCCAAAACTATATAAACGAAGAAGAACGTAACACAAGAAAATTATAGTTTTCAAAATTTTTTATTTTTTTGATATATGATGGTCTTTTATGTGTTAGAATGTGAATTCATAGCATAAAATATAAAATCATTAGAATTTGATTAGTTCTCGCCGTGTTTGTGTGTCTTACATTTTTCGTATATCTTTCCCTACAATTCATTGACTCACGACGCAGCAACCCGTATTAAAGAGCGAATTAAACCATTCATCGAATAATATTTTTACAATTTTAATTAAAAAATATTTTTGATTTACATTTGAAGAAAGCTCGCATTCACCTGAAATCAAAGCATCAATCTCACTGATATCAACCATAAACGAATTTTGTTCAATAGCATCACAACATCAATCATTCATATTTTTTCCATTGATAAACCTTCATTCAATCTTCAATTGTCATTTTTTACTTTTCGATCTTGCGCGCTTTTTATCTTTAGCGAGATGCTGCTATTATGGTTAATTTTTGATCTGTAACATTCTTGGATGATCGGTTGGTATAAATGATATTGTACGTTGTATGTACATATGGCATTACAAATTTGGATTATTGTATAAAATTAATGATGAAAAGATCTTCAACATTATTGATCAATATTAAAATATTCTGCGAATTCAGCACAATATTGAAAAACAGTTATCGAAAAAATGTTGCAGTCCTTTATAGTGAAACAATTTATCGTAAAACAATTTATCGCATAATAATTTCTCGTGTATGGAGATTTATTATTGCACTGAGAACACATTTGCTTTTGTAGCAATAACTAGAGTCCGGCTTTTCCAGTTTCGAGAAGGCCATATGGTTTATGAAATACATAAAATTTTCCCAGCATCCTTCTCCGACGTTAAACAACTTCCAAAGCGAGTTTATTGTCAAAAGCTAAATCTAATATCATTTTCGAAAATCAATTTTGATTTCGAGGTCAATAGTAAAATAAAGTAGAGTAATTATGAAAAATTTACCATTACGCGGTGGCGTTATCTATCGTCAAAAATAATAAACTGAACGCGAATATAAAAATTTGACGTTCGTGATTTGGTTAGACAGCGCAATAAAAATTTTCAGAAAGAAGACTGGTAAATATTAGGCCTTAACTCGGTAGCTGAGGAAATTGGAAACCGTTTTAACATGAGGGCAAACACTATTTTCTAAAGCTATCGGTGCTATAGATACACATTCACGATCAATACATCAACCGGAAACTGGATTACAGTTTGAATTTAATGGCAGTGTGTGATAGTTATGGTAAATTTATAAATATTGTTGCTGGATTTCTAGGTTCTGTTCACGACTAGAGGGTGGTACGAAATAGTGCGCTCTATAAATTTGGAAGATTTCCTCCTCCTGGCTACTATTTGCAAGGTGATAGTGGCTATAAATGTCCTGTTCAAATACCTGTTCATATCATAACTCCAATTCGCCACGATCACGTACTCCAAAACACTAACCTCGAAAATTGATATCACACGGTGTGTGTAGAGGGTTGGGTGTGTCCGGAGAAAACCAGTATCTCGAGATTCGGGATTTCTCGAGATTCAACATTCGGGATTTACCGAGAAATCGAGAAAATTAAAAAAACAAAATAAGAACGTAAAATATTCTCGAACCACTGTAAAAACAAATAAATGTATTTTTTTATTCAAAACATTACTTATTTTATTGAAATCAACTAACAAAACAAAAACAATGCAAATTCCTTTTTACAAGTTACAATTCAATTAAGTATCACACACAATTCAAAACATTATTTATTAAAATGAAAATTTAAAAAACACAAACTGTCAATGGCGCGCATCTGACAATCGCGAACGCGTTTGTGACACAAAATTCCCCGATATCGAAAATTTGCGCTCGTTTTGAGTCGACGTTGGCTTTATGTGATTTAACAGTTCAGATCAGTCTTTGAACGTTTTGTGTTTTCTGCCCAGTTTTTGCATACACATTTAGCTCATTCTTAAACGACGGAAAAAGTTCGTTCGCTGCATGTCGTTCAATGCTTGCGTTTGGCTTTGAGCATTGCTGTTTTCAATCACGACATCATCTTCAAAATCAGAAACTGCTTGGCCCTCTGGAATGTTTGAAGGGAAAAGACGACCCAGGTACGCCTTGGCTTCTTTAATTACTTCTGATTTGGAATATGGATGGAAGAATGTCGACTTCTCACTCTCACGAGAGCTATTTGCTGGATCGTTCAAATATTTAAAAGTAGATAACAAACGACTGCATCTGCAATCCGTTAGTTTTCCTTTTAGGCTGTGTAGTGTATAAGCAAATGAATTATACAGCAACAAAATATATATACATACATATAAGCAAATATATGTATATATATATATTTCGGAGTTTAGTTGAATTATAGACACTCAAGTGAAAACATATAAATGATAAGAATAAAGAGAATCATTAAGTTACAAAGAGTGTTTTATTAAACAATACAGGCTGGATAGAAACTCGTCGCTCAATTCAGGGTGAACAAAAATTGTAGAATAGAAGTAAATCTTGTCGGCTGAGAGCTTCAACAGCAACCCGAATAGCTTTTAGAGCATTAATGATATTTTCACAATGCTTTTCTTCTGCGTCCGTAGTGGCCATAAACGATAAATTAAGAGTGTCGAAGGCTTTACGAACGTGCTTACTAATGCGAACATTTCTGGTTAGCATACAATCAAGACTATTCCAACGTGTCTTGCAATCCAAATCAAGTAAAGCTCTTTCTTTTCGACTTCTGTAACATAATTCTGCAAGATAGAATTGTGTACAGGCGAGTATTTTGCGAATTTCAAAATAATTTTGCGGATTTTGGTTATGATTTCAAATGTAGATTTAATAGTCATCGATTTATCAGAAACAAATATGATATCGTCGTCTGCGCCATCAGAATCATTTTCCACATTAACTTCATCTTCATCGATTCGGTTACCTCCGTCATCGGAATCCTCCCTGTCATCTACATCGTTTTCGCTATTATGTTCATCATAGGCAGCTTCATCTCCGTCGCTTACGTCACTTTCCATGACCACCAAATGTATGCCGTGATGTAGCATATTTGGTGATGCGCTGGTGACATTCTTTCAAATTTGACCATTACACTGGCACCATCGCTAGTAATGGCGACAATGTCCGTCTCAAGACTCAAATTAAACTCTGAAAGCTTTGCATTTAAGAGCTCATATACTTTTTCAAAGGGGCATGAGCCCTGGATGCCCATCAGCCCAAGATTGTCAGATTATCCATCCTCATAATATATATGGACGTTCATGTAACGTCGATTTCGAACGCTTGTCTACTCGTCGATGTTCTAGCTAAACTTACGTTGTTCCGATTTAAAATTTGCAATTTTGTTTTTCATATCACATTTGATGGTTGTATAGTAGTTCTTGACCAAACGCATAACAGTTTCGTGACATTTTGGAAGACAAAGTCCTAACGAGTTTATCCTATTCCGTATGAACTCACTTTTTGTTAAGCAGATAAAAAATGTTGAAGCAGACAAAAAGTTTGACATTTTTATTCACCTCAATTTTTAACTTTTTAACTTTTTATGCGGTATTTAAACCAATTGAAACACACTCTTAAAACAAAATTTATTCAAAATTTTGACCAAAGTTCCTCGAGAAAAAAAGTGGATTTCTCGAGATTCGGGATTTCCCGGAATACAAAAATTCAAATCTGATAAATTTAATAACGGGCACTATGCTTGGTATTGGTAATAATTTTAAACAAAAAATTGCCTAATTCAAGCATGATTCTCCTTAGTGGAAATTTATGTTTTATCGTTCCAATAGTGGGCGCCACAAAAATTAAAAGAAATTTACATTTTACATGTAAAAGTTAAGGATTTATCACTTCTTTAATATGTTTTTAATTGAATTAAAATCTTTTTTAATTTTTTATTAAAAATTCAACACTGTAAACATTCAAAATAGCTTACCTGTATGTTTAACGAAACCACAACACTTTACAAATTTAGCAGGTAAAGAAAGAAGTACGTCGTTTCACATGCATGTGTAGATGTAAACTGACGAGTTAGATCACAGATCATTAGGATTTATATCGTTAAAAGAGAGGAGCATATTGGAAAAACACGTGATTTTGCATTCTCTTAATAATTAAAAAAAATATCATATGCTCGCTTTTGGGATGGGTGCCCGCTAATGGATATTTTACCCTATTAATGTTTATCTATTTATTTATGTATTTTTAGTGCAGTGCAAAATACGGGTGGCTTAGAAAATTTTAACATAGAGCAGCTTCGACTAAAATGGAATTATCTATTTAAAAAATATAAAGTTGAAAATATTTAATATTTATTTATTTCAATAATAATTTTAATAATATTTTTTTAATTTTTTTAGGAATTACTCTCACCACCAACCGGTGTGTCTACCGTGCGTCTACCGGAAGATGGGGTGGAGACACCAACAACTGGGAAATGGTTTTCACTGCTGCATCAGTTTGGGGAATCCCAACATTCCATTAATCCGCCGATTTTAATTAGCAGCATACCCGGTTGCTCCTTAAAAATTAATTCTAACGATCAGGATAACTATGCCAACGAAGAAATTGAGTTTGAAAGTGGCAACCCATCACAGCTACAACGCAGACAGAAATAAATCGTTCAACAAATCAAACGTCATTTGAACAAAAATCTGCTTATGAATTTTTGTGAGAAACAATACAAACGATTCAAAAAAGAAGGTAAATGTTTATTTAATTTTTTAAAAGAATTTTCAAAAAAACAAAATATTCCTTTTCATTTACCATCCTCCTCCGAATCAGATTCTGAATAATTTTTTTCTAATGTCGTTGGGTGATTTTTTTTTTTTGATATTCGAATATTATTAAAAATTGAAATAATATTTATCATTATTTTTGATAAAATAATTTGCGTTTACATTATTATATTATATAGAAGTGTAAATATAGAATAGAAATAGAACGGTGACTAGAGTTTTGTTTTAGTGACGGATTATTTTCGATATATACTATATGTGCTGCCAAGGCTGCCACATCCAAAATGTTATAAAAAATGCCAGGGGCCAACGATTTGTCTTCCTTTTCCACGAATATTCTCCGAGCATTTTATCCATGTTGTTCACGGCTTAGTTTTGTTGTAATCTAGGATAATTGACGGTTTATTTGCCAATCCTTCTGTTTCCTTGTCGTAATGCATTGTGGATAAAACTACTACAGCTTTATTTTTTTGGGGGATATACGAAAATGTTATTCGAAAATCCGAAAATAGACGACTCGACAGGTCGAGGTTTACCATTGTGAACTAAGAATTCCGCTGGCACGAATTACCATCTTTTATTTACTGTTGTACCTAAAATAGATAAATTGTGGTCACGCATCAAAGTCGATGGTTAGTCTTCCTCTAGGTAGGTTCTTTTTGGTTAGTTTGTCGTTGAGAGTTTGTAGCTGTTTCAGTGTATATTTGTCCTTTTCATGCATACGAGGCAGTAGAGTCGTAGACCCACCAAACTGTAATTCCATATCTAGCCGGGTTTGATGGAATGTACTGAGTGAAAAGTGTTCCACCACGATTTGGAAATAGTTGTTCATCGACCGTAACATTTGGTCCAGCCACAAAACACTCTCGAAGATTTCGATTCAACATAAGCCATATATCGGAAATGGCAGCTGCCTTGTTAACAAGTAATCGTTGCGCCCGAGTGTTCCCAATATCAAATCTGATATATCGGCTTATCGGACAAAAGCGCTGAACACCCATCGTAGCACGATAAATGGGATGAGAACTAAATCTCCACAAATCTAGTATATGTTCTTTTTTGGATCGACTGACACCGGCAAATATTATAATGCCAAGATATTCATCAAATTCAGTTTAAAAGTTTGGGTCATGCTTAGCCCGCGGGTCTTATTTGTTGGTCCTGTAGCGACCGATTTCAAAATGTTATGCGACCAATTCCTACGATTTTGTGGGGGAATTGCCTTATATTCCAAAGAATTCGGTTGCTCCACGGGTTCTTCTTCCAACTCTTCCTCTATAATATCAACATCAGAGTCGTCGTCTTCAGGATTAAATTCCGGTAGATTTGGCTCTTCACCATCAGATACTGGGTTATCCTCGTGTACTGCTATTATGACATCGGCCTCTTGATTATCTGTTGTTATTATGTTGCGTACATTTTCATCCTAGGAAAACAATAATACAATATTATAATTGAATCATCTTAGTTTTCAATCAAAACTACTTACATCACTTTCCGTTTCAAAAACTTCCTCAATTTTAATTCCTAGATAATTTTCCCATTCTTCGAAGGATAATTTCTCCCACATGATAACCACTTATCTGCCATTTTGATAATTAAAATATATCGTAAATATTCGTCGTTTCTAATAATTTTTAAAACAGAACTAAGCTAAATTCAAAAAAATTAAACGTTATAATTAAATTATTTAGTATGTTGTAAGGTATTACGACTGAGAGAATCTCACAATGCACTGAATGCATTTACAAAAACAGAAAACAAAAAAATGCAAGATATTTATTTTCCTCATTTTTTTTACTTTTTTGTTAATTTTCCCGTTAATTTTGCTAATGGTTGGGAAAATATTTAGATATCATAAATAAAACAGGGTTGTACAAAGACACAAATTAGAAGGTTGTATTAATAAATAAAATTTAAATGATCTTTGTTATATAATAACCTAGTTTAAAATAGAATTGGCAATCTGTATACTGCTTTTACACTTTTGTTTTGCATAACTCGCAATTTCTTCAGCTTGGCTGTTCCGTATACGATAAGGCCATAACTAAGTCGCGAATGAATAAACGAAAAATAAATCATAAGCAATACCCTAGTAGGAACAAAGAAAGATAATTTTCTGAGTAACCCAACAAGTGGAGCAATTTTCTTACTTGTGATATTGATGTGATCATCCAAAACATGTGTTCGTCAAGTGTAACTCCCAAATATTTGAATGAACTGACTCTCTCAATGTTAATGTTACTAACTTCAAATAGAGGTGAACTAGTCATCGATTTATATGGGGAATGAAATACCATATATTTGGTTTTAGATATATTGAGATCTCTTAAATTGGAATTAAAATATTCGAAAAGTATACTAAGGTCATGTTTCATATTAACAATATTCTGTCAGGATCATGGTTTCATAAAATATAGCAGTACCATCTGCAAATATTCTAATATGACCCTTGAGCGGCAAATAGGAAATATCATTAATATAAATGAGAAACAAAAGTGGTCCTAAAACACTACCCTGAGGGACACCACATTTGAAATCTAACATTATACTTCCTACTCCATTTATCATAACATACTGTTTTCGATTTGATAGATAACTTTTTAATAAGTTGTAAGGAATTCCACGTACGCCGAAACAGTATAATTTGTTTAGAAGTAACTGATGATCAATACAATCAAATGCTTACTGTAAATTCAAGAAAAGCGCCCCAACATATCTTTTTGAATCAAAAGCAGTATATATCATACTCCCAATTTCTGCCAATGCCAATTCAGTTCCTAAACCCTTTCTAAATCCATATTGGTAGGAATAAAAAAAATTATTATAATTTAAAAACGTTATTAAACGCGAAAATATTAATTTTTCAGGAATTTTATCGAATATTGAATGAGTAGAAATAGGCCTATAACTATTAAGTAAAGAATAATCTCCATTCTTTAGAATAGGAATTATTTTAGCGACTTTTAAATATTTGGGATAAACACCAGTTATTAAACTTTCATTAAAAATATCAGACAACATGTTCGAAAAAAGTCTACATTTCAGCACGCAGCTATTAATTTTTTGCGGACCTACACCTTTACCACTACTAAGCGAACAGATAACATTACAAACTTCAGCAGGTGTAATTGGGGACAGATACATGCCGTCTGAAATCCATTTAATAGTTCCAAACCTGTGTATGTCTCTGTCGGAGGTAATAGATTCACTAATTAAGTAACCTGCATTAACAAAGAAGAAATTGAAAAGATTAGCTATCTCAAAAGAATCACTTACAAATCGGTCATTAAAGAAAATTTTATCAAATTTAAGAGATTCGAGATTTTTATTAAAACATAAGTTCACGTTCTTCCATAAATCCCTCTGATTTAAATCTGTAAACATGTTATTAAAGTAACATATTTTAGCATAATATTTTGTAGAAGCTAGCAATTTAGATACACGTACTAATTCCGATTTAAGAGCAACGTTATTAGGATTACGTTTAATTTTTTTTTAAACTTTATTTTATACGAATGTCACGCCAAACGTCAAGTGTGATCCACGGACATAACGTATTTTTCAGCTTAACATCGACACTTACTGTCTTTGAGTATCTATCTATTAATTCATTATATTTTTCAACAATAATTTATATAGTATTATTCGGATCTTTCACATTAAGTGGCATTGTAAGTAGACAATTATTGAATTAACTTTCATTAACTTTTGCCATGTCTACTATTTTCTTTACAAGATTTTTCTTAATATACTTAGAAGTAGAGTAAAAATTTGTCAAAAGGAAATTGTGATCGCTAATAGTGGAATATATCGTAGAATTGACGATTTTAGTTATATTTATGAAGCTAGATACGGAATGATCTAAAATATTGTTACTTGCAGAACGAGTTGCATACGTATCTGTAGTGATCAAACCATGAGTCACCAATAGATTATTATAATCAATGACATTACTATCTGTTTTATTAACGGCAATATTTATATCACCAAGTAATATGTTGTCAGTACAGCGGTTTCCAGATAGGAGATTATCCAACCAATTGAAAAAACAATCAACATCTGAACCTGGCGGTCGATAGATACCACATATTTTTGTATTATTAAGACGAGGAACCAGAATTTGAATAAATTTAAATGGGTATAAGCCGTATCCATGTTCAAGAGGCAATACTCAATATCTTTTTTAATGTATAATGCAAGACCACCTCCAGTTCGATCATCTCTACAAGAAAAGCAACTATTAAAATTGTTGATAGGATAGGCTATCGAATTATGACTCTGAATAAAAGTTTCAGAAATAACTAAAATATCAACATCCGATTGTAGACTATCTATGAACTCTAACACATTATCAAATTTAACAAAATCATTCATGCCACGAATATTTATTTGTAATGTTTAATTGTCGAGCATTAGTCACAAAATAACAGTTAGGATTCATTTTATAGTCATCAACATTATCAAAATATTGACTATAACGGCGAGCTTTTAAACCATTTCTTAACCTATACAATAAACAATAAATGATTGAAATAACAGAATTCAATTATACTCTTAATTGCACAAAAATCAAAAACAAAGATACCGTAATATAATCTAAATTTAATGACATTCAAAATCGAATTCAATGAAATTATGAATGAAAATGTGAATCGTATAAAAATTACCGTATTATAAAATAAACGGAGTTCAATGACATTCAAAATCGTATTCCATGAAATTGTGAATGAATATGTAAATGGTATAAAAATTACCAGATAGACAGAAATAGAAAAAATCGACCATTTAGACACAACTTGGACAACCCGAAAATAATAAAGGAAAATAGAAACATCTGACAATGACATTGAAGATGTCAAAATTAAAATCAAAAACAAAGTAAAGAAACAGTAATAAATTGTGTAAATGAAATGTAAGTAATTGAAAATTTAAGAAAAATAGAAAAATTTAAGAAAATAATATAATTTAAATCTAATAATGATATTTGTTTAATTCTATTGCAACAAACCGGAGCTGGCAAGATCCCATTATTAATCATCGATGGCTGCTGTATCACCAACAACATCATCGTTTGCTGTATTTTGTGGATGATCCCGAAATGCACTAGTACGTATGATGTAGTGGATATCGTTCATCGAGCTGATGTGGAAAACATTTGAATCAGGACCTTTTCTGAGTAGGATTTTGCCTTGTTTGTACCATAAATATTTGAAATTAAATTTTTGTTTAATTTTTTTAGCTTCCGAATATAATCTGGTTTGAAGTGGCAATAGACTCCATAATGTGTATATTAAGAGCCTTATGTTGTGGTGAACACTGGACTCCGAGGTCGGATGCATTAATATAGTTCTTGTTTGATGTTTTTTGTCGATATTTTGATAAAATTGTGTTTTTTAATTCGTAACTGTTTGTTTTAATTATTAACATTAGTTTTTTGGATAAATTTGATTTAGATTTAATATTTGTGTTTTCAAAAAATGCTGATTGAATGTCTTTATCAGCCTGTTTAACATCTAGCACGCGAAGTATGCATTTCACCATTTCATCTTTCATGTCAACATTTGACGGAAGTCCAGTAACAACTAGATCATTCCGTATTGCTATTTGGTGCTCTTTATCCAACAGTGCTTCAAGTTTATTCACCCACAATGATTCAAGTACTAATTGTTTATTTTCCAGTTGATTTGCATTTTGACGTGACACCTTGTTATCATCAATTATTTGATTCGTTTTGTGTACAAAATTGTCAAATGAATCTGATACAAATTTCTGAGAATTTTCAACATTTATGATTCTCGAGCGTAAGTTGGCTAACACATTGCAAATTTCTGGAAGGATGGATGACTGATCTCCAATTTCAGCTCCCTCAATTATGGATCTACGTTTTGTGGTTTTACAAAAGCTGCAAATCCAAGCAGCTGTCTTGCTACGAATATGTTGAAGAAGATCATCTGGTATGTCAGCACATGCAATATGGAAGAATCCATTGCATAATCCATCACAGGAAATAGCCGGATTGTTTCGATTACCGGTAATAGCAGCATCACATTTTTTACACTTTTTTCGGGCCATCCTAAAATGTCACAGTCTTATAATTTTGGCGCCAAAACACTTTAATTATTCTTATAGACAATTTAATAAATAATTTATTACTACCAGCAGTATTGGATTTATTTTTGAAAATTTGAATTAAAAAATCTTTATTAAACTTATTACTATTATTTGTATTTAACATTTTATCCGGTAATTTAATGTCTTCAAATGAATAAGGGAAATTATCATTGATCAATTTTTTTGCCATATCGTAATTGTCTAACAAATTAACATTGGAAGATCTTTTGTTTCTTACTTTATTTATTTTATGCCATAGGTTTCTAAAATTTTCCATGAAAATTAAATTTTTCCATGAATTTATGTTAGCTTTGATCTTTGAGTTCTTTGGCCATGAACAAGTTTTTGAATTTATTATAGATTTTTTGTTTTTCCAGTTCAATTTTCCATAATTTACTTAGGTAAGGATTCCACCATGGTTTGGGATGATTTTTTTTTTGTTAATATTAATTTGTTTGGTATTATCAAGAATAATGTTATTTATAGTAGATTCAATATTAAATTGTTGTTAATATCTAAAATTTTATTTGTATTTATTATAACTTTTTTCCAGTTGACAATATTAGTTTTTAAGAACCCATTAGCTTCGAAGTTGATTAATATAGGAAGGTGGTCGGAGCCAGTTAAATTATCCATGACACCAAGTTAGATTAGTGAAAATATCATTGGAGCACAAAGTGATATCGATTGATGATTTAGAGTAATTATTAAAATTTAATCTTGGTGGATCTCTCCATTGTTGAGAATGTGAAAATTACTATTGTTGATTAATTCAGCGAAAATTTTTCCTTTTCTATTTCCCTTGGATGAAGAATCCCACGTGTTATGGTGAGCGTTAATATCACCAGCTTTAATGATGTTGGAAAAATTATTATAATATTGCATTATGTTTTTAAAATCGGTTATATCGGCATTATAGTTGTTATTTGGAGTTTATTAGGTTGAAAAATTTATTATTCAGTGTAATTGAAATGTGAAGTAATTCAATATGAAGCAAGTTCGAAAATGTTCACAAGTTCAAATATCGAATTTATTAACGGCAAATTTTTTTTTGATTAAGTAGGCTACCTCACCGTAACCATCGTCTCTGTTTTTGGCAATTAAATTATAGTTTTTAAAATGTATATTATGATTGTCCTTCAGCCAAGTTTCGTTTAATATTACTATGTTAGGAAATAAGGGAGATAATTAGGGAATCAGGAAATAATTAGGAAATAAAATATTTTTCGATTGGATAAAATAAACTTTGTTTTTGATGGAATGCATTTTGATATTTATTTGCCTCGCATCCTTTAGAATTGGTAAAATGAGATTTATCGTTGCAAAAGTTACAAACTGGCAATCGACAATCATGTCGATCTTTACCAGTGATATCCAAGGTACATTTCATACATTTTATTAACTCGGCTGTACAATATTTTTTAATGTGACCGTATTTTAAGCATTTATTACAGAATCTCAGTTTCGGTGTAAAAATATCCACTTTGATTTTGATGTCGTATAAATGAACGTATTTAGGAAGGTCGCTGGCTCTAAATTCAATTTTGAGTTTGTTAGAATCTTTTAGCGCTTTATTATTATTATCCCACAATTTTATTATTTCTAGATTAGTAATTTTATCATCACTTTTTAGATTATCTTTTACTTCCTTGAGATTAAAATCAATCAATAAATCTCTGATCGTGCCAACTACATTAGTCAATGTTGTGGGTATAAAAGGTAAATATCCTTTATCATTTAAGATTTTTGATGAATCGGATCATCCTTTCTAATACATTTGTTCGCTTTATCAAAAGAGTCGAATTCAACTCTTGCCAGATTTTTATTAATTTGATTTATATCCGTAGCTTTGATAAAATGTTCAGTAAAAAATTTTGAAAGTATGATAGGAAGTAACTTTTTAGGCACTTTTGATTTAATTAAAACATAAAATGGACCCTTATCCAAGTTGGTGTAAAGGTTTTCCGCCATTTTTTGTTTGTTTGACGCGCCATTAGAATTAGAAGCTATTACGTCGTTGGAATTATTTTTATGTTTTTTATTTTTAATATTATTATTATCTTTATTTTTAGGCATATTTACACTTATATTTTCAATATCACTATTTGATTTTCTTTTATACATAATATTATCAAAAACCATTAAAAGATTTAGTGTTATTAGTTTCTAGAATATTCTGTCGGCAAACATTGCTGGTATTCTCTAAAACTACGTCACTATCTATTTTATATTTTTTTTACTGTTTATATTGTTTAACATGAATATAAATAATATTCAATGACAGAAAACTGAAAAAAAATTAATCACTATGAATTAAGTCAAGTGAAACACACAAGAAATAAGACTTTTTATGATAATCACGTCTTAACACAGAAAGATTTCCAGAAGGAATGAGAGCACAGTGTTAAGAGGAATTATGATACTCCAATGAAGGAGGAATACTCCAATGAAGTTAACCTAAAATAATTTGGCTATTTATGTCAATTCAATGTAGCACGTTGGACTCGAATACGAAAAATACGATTCTGAAACGCAGTTAAATAATGTATTATCCTTGTTTTTATGTTACACTTATCTCTTTCACTCTAATTGCAAATCAAAAAAAGTAAGACAAAGTAACGTAAAAGTAACGGTTAAAAATAAATTAAGTACCCTTTAAAACAAAAGTTGCAAATCAAACGTTATTAAGAAAAAATATACATTTATTTTTAATTGCGATGCACTTTAAAAATTAAGAACAAATAACGTTTTAATTTAAAACGAGACAATTTTATTTTAATACGTCAGAATATACGGGTTTAGGTGATATTCACTTTTTTGATGTAAAATGAAAAGGTCACATTTTTCTATGTGTGGGGGTCCTTCTACAGAGACAAATACATCGACAACAGTGAATTTGAATTAAAGTTCAATAATTCGAATTCAGCGATTCGAAAAACAGAAGTGTTTTAAATTTGGAAACTGGTATGTCTGCTTAAACCGCTCAGTGGCGACGAATCTCTGTTAAAGCATCAACTTCGATATGACAAAAATGTGTTAGTTCCAAAAAATCACCAATTACTAAAAATTTCAAACTCACATATAATTTAAATTTGAAATCGGTGTTTATAGTTTGTAATAATAACAAAACATTATAAATTTAATTAGATAAAAAAAGTTCTCAAACTAAATATAGAAAACAATTTGGGAAGATTTTCGATTTCTTTTTCACGTGGTTTAGTTCGTGAATCCCAATGATTAGAACAATTTTTTGTATTTCATTTGATTTTAATAAATCATCGCAACGGTCTACCACATTTTAATGGTTGCATATATTCAAAAGTAATTCAATTTAATTTAGATTTGTTTCTTAAATAATGTACGTTTGCTTTTTGTTAATACTCCAATTATTTTGGTACATGGTGCAGTATTTTGGAACATATGTACGGATGGTATAAACGTTTATTATTGTAAATCCCAAAAATTATTATTAGTTCACAAGGTACGAGTATTATGAGAAATTTTACGGTTGCAGATTTAAATGATTCACGCTTGGCAAGGGTGTCAGTCAGTAGTTAAATTTTTTAATCAACATTTTTTTATAGCCTAGAAAGAAAAACTCAATGCAACCTAGATAAAGTTAATTTTTTTGAAACGAAACATTATTAAAATTAGGCACAACTTAGTAGCCAATAAACTCTTCAACCGAACATAAGACGATTTGTTTTGCTTTAAATCTGAATAATGTCGTCAAGTTTTGCATTTTAGTGTCGTGACGATTCCATGATTTAGTTAATTTTTTTAAAATGGAAATACATTTTTTTTGAGGATTTTAGTTTTAATCGCTTACCTTAAAGGCTATTTATTATCTTTGGCATTATTGAAATCATGCGGCTTATTATTATACGTATATTTAATAAAACTTTTGTGGTAAAGTCTCCACCAAGTTTTTAAATGGTTCTATTAATTAGATACACGATCACACAATTCTTTTATATAGGAACAATTGTATTTATGTTACAGCAAAACTTATTTTTTATTTTATATATAGGAATAACAATTATTATGTTTTAAGTTTATTTTAAATATATTTTTTATTTTATTTTTCTGACATATTTCTTTTTAGAAAAAATCTCAAAACTCAACTGACTTTTTTTTTTCATAGCTAGCTACCAAAACCAAAAACTACAATATTTTTTGGATACCCAACTAACCATTTACGGTGCTTGACAATTTTAGAAAATTTATTTATAATTTATTACCTGATTTGGTTGGGCAAGGTGTGAAAGACGCCACAATACTCCCCTCCCAGAGAGATCGCAGATCTATCGCTTCAATCTCTATATCTGGTTGGAGTCCTGGATTCACGACCCGAACTTGTAATCAAAACAGGCCTCGACGAGAGATCAAAACGAACCTGTTTGCGAACTTTCGATTCCACGGTAGATGATTTAGGTCCGTCAGCCGAAATAATAGGTTCTGTAAGTAAGATTGCAGGAAGAACACTAGTCCAATCAGCACGATTATAACACATAATGGCAGATTTGATGACTCGATGCCATCTCTCGATCATGCCATTACATTTGGGATTGTAGCTAGTTGTTCTCCTGCGCTCAAAACCAAGTAAGTTAGCCAGTTCGTGAAAAAGTTGTGATTCGAATTGCATACCTTGGTCCGTGACAATGGACTCTGGCACACCAAAGCGAGCTATCCACTGTGAGTAGACAGCGAAAGCGACGGTTGCAGCGGTTATATCCGGAACTGGAACCGCCTCAGACCAGCGAGTGTATCTATCAATCAATGTTACGCAATACCGCTGATTATCAGAAACTGGCAAAGGACCGATGATGTCGAGATGAATAATCGAAAAGCGTTGAGAAGTTAATTTATAGTTACCAATCGGAGATTTTGTATGTCTTGAGATTTTAGCCTTTTGGCAAGCTACACAATTTTGGGCCATCTTCTGAACGTCTTTTTTAATTGATGACCAGATTACATTCTGAGTCAAAAGTTTTACGGAAGCTTTGACGCCAGGATGAGAAAGATTATGAAAAGCCTCGAAAACTTGTTTTCGGAAATTAAAGGGAATGAATGGCCTAGGTGTAGTAGTAGAAATATCGCAATAAATTAATTTTTTTGAATTGAAAGAAACAGGAAATTTCTCAAATTTGAGAACAGAGTTACTCCTTAAAATTTCTTGAAGTTCCTCGTCATTAGTCTGAGCATCTGCGATGATAGCATAACCAATACTTTCGGGAATAGAAATTTGATTAATGCGTGAAAGAGTATCTGCAACAACGTTATCCAGTCCAGAGATATGCTGGATATCGGTTGTGAATTGACCGATGAAATCTAGGTGTCGAAATTGACGAGGAGATGCTTTTTCCGGATTCTGATTAAAAGCGTAGACAAGTGGCTTATGATCGGTATAAAGCGTAAAAGTACGACCTTCGAGAAGATATCGAAAGTGTTTTATTCCCGAATATGCCGCGAGAAGTTCACGATCATAAGCACTGTATCTTTTTTGCGTTTCATTGAGCCGTACTGAAAAGAAACCGAGTGGTTGCCAAGAATTGGATACAAACTGCTGAACTACCGCTCCGAGAGCAGTATCGGAAGCGTCAACCATGATGGCCAGAGGTGCTGATGATGATGGATGAATAAGTAAAGTCGCGTTCGTAAGTTTAATTTTGCAGTTATCGAACGCTTCGATAGCCGCCGTTGACCATTGAATTGGAACTCGACTGTTTTTAGTATAGCCTTTTAGGTAATCGTTCAACAATTCCTGGTCAGCAGCGGCACCTGGAATGAAGCGTCGATAAAAGTTAATCATACCTAAAAAGCGTTTCAATTGTTTTACAGTCTGTGGTCGTTCGAAATTTTTGATGACTTGAACCCGTTCATGCAACGGTAATATACCTTGTCCAGTTACCAAATGGCCTAAAAAGATAATTTCAGTTTTAGCGAAAACGCATTTGTCCACATTAACCACCAGTCCATGTTCTTCTAATTTAGAAAAAATGATTTTAATATGTCCTAGATGTTCGTCATTATTTCGAGAGGCAATGAGCACATCGTCCAAATATACAAAGCAGAAGTCAAGTCCGCGTAGTACTGAATGCATAAGACGTTGGAACGATTGTGCTGCATTCCTAAGGCCAAAAGTCATTCTACAAAATTCAAATAGTCCGAAAGGTGTCGAAATTGCTGTCTTTGGAATGTCCGTCGGTTCAATAGGAATTTGGTGGTAAGCCTGGACAAGGTCTATTGTTGTGAATATAGTGCAGCCCTCGAGTCGTTGTGTAAAATCTTGGATATGTGGAATCGGATACCTGTCCGGAATCGTGACTTTATTCAGTGCCCGAAAGTCTCCACAAGGTCTCCAAGACCCATTCTTTTTAGGTACTAAATGTAACGGACTGGACCAAGGACTGCTACTAGGTCGGAAAATCCCGAGTTTCATCATATTTTCGAATTCTGTCTTCGCGATGATGAATTTGTCCGGTGCTAGTCGTCGTGGTTTGCATGCAACCGGTAGTCCGTTCGTCTCAATTTTGTGAGTCACACTATGTTTGGTATCGTCGATATTAATATTTCCGTGAATTACCGTACTGAATTTTGATATTACCTTAAAAACTCTTGGGTCCATTGCTGACTTGTCGATCCTAGATAATGTAGAACCATTGTAGGTAGAAGGTTTACCTTTCGAATACAGGGAGGTTAACGGGTCAATGAGCCTCTGTCCCTGTATATCCACCAGTAAACCAGTTTTATTTAAAAAATCTGCGCCGATTATAGGCATCGACACGTCAGTAACAATAAACTCCCAGGAGAATTCGCGGCGCAGTCCAATGTCTATTTTTAAAATTTTTGTCCCGTACGCGTTTACCAAAGAACCGTTAGCCGCAAACAACCTAAATGATGGGTCAACCTTTGGGTTCCTGACAAAACGAGCGGGTAAAACTGAGACGTCTGCACCTGTATCAATTAGGAAATGCGTTTGATTAAATAGTTCAAAAATTAAAAGGCGGCTGGTTTTTGTTACGTCATTACACCCCGCCAATTGTAAATGACCACTTAGTTTTTTGTAACATTGTTACCGGAAGTATTATTTGATACATATCTGCAAAGTGGCTTACATTTGTAAGCCTTAGTTCCGAAATAATAATGATAAAAACAGATAAAATTATTTTCGATCGAAGGTTCACCATAGTTTGGATCATACTTTGTTCCAAAATTTGGTGAATTTTGTCGCGATCTATTGAATTTAGAATTTGACCGTGAACGCCTGCGACTTCCTGAATTTGATTTTGAACGAGATCTAAAATTTTGATTAATAATTTCCGATACTTCCGATAACAATGTTGTTTTAAAATTCGAAAGTTGTTGATCTAAAGACGATAAAGAATTTGGAAAACCCGAACAAGGTGCAGATGTCTCTAGACTATTTACTTGAGACTGTGTCATAGTCTCGAAGACGTTGTCAGCCCGTTCTGCCAGGACTGGCAGAGAGACATCATTTTCAAACGGTGTGAGCACCATTTGAACGGACTGGGGCAACCTCTTCATCCAGAATTGGCGAAGCGTTGCTTCATTAAAGTTGTTCCCAGCGTTCAATTTCATGGCGCTCAACAACTGTGATGGCTTTCTGTCTCCAAGTGCTAAGCCATGCATCAGGTTGTTCAGTTTCGCCTTTTCCGATTCGCCGAGAGCCCGGATCACTTCAGCCTTAAATACCGTATAAGGTTCATTACCTTTTGGGCTGGTGATCAGACATGCGAAAGTGTCGTGGAGTCGTGAATCCAAAGCTGCAACCGCATGAGCATACCGCGTTGCCTCAGTTCTTATGTCCGCCACCGTGAACTGTTGCTCGAGTATTTCGAACCAAACCTCTGGGTTTTGTGAATGTAATGGTTGTGGAGGTTTGAATGCCACTCGAGCAACCGTTCCGGTGTAAGAAGGAAACGAAACGTGAGATTGAGATGTCCCTGGCAGAGGAATTGTACTATTCCGCCCTACCTGCGCGACGGCTTTAGCGACAGCATCGTTGATAAGACCGGTTAGCTGCGAGGCTGTCAACGAAAATGTTGGTTCCTTAGAACCGCAGCCCGATGCTGCCACTTCATCAGTTGATTCCGCAGATAAAACGGCCTCCGGTGGATCGTTCACACCTTGGACAACGCGCCGAAAAAGAAACGAACACAAAAGAAAAAGGACCGAAAAAACAAAAAACACCGAAACAAAACACATTTTAAAAAGTTTTATGAATAAAAAAAAATGAAATTTGAATTTAAAATAAAAATTTATTTAATCAAGCACCACAAATAATTAATTGGGTACTTACAGTTTTAATTATATTGTACAAAATCCCTCGATGCAGAGACACGTTCAAATTGGAGTCACCTCGGTCTCTTGGTAGCAGTGATGGGGTTGAAACCTGGCTGCCGTAACCATATACCCAACCGAACTTTGTTGGTTGTTGAAAAATGTTGAAACCGTTGAAAATTATTGAAACTGTGTAAATTGCTGTAACTGTTGAAACAGATTTCCAGATGTGGTGAACGGCGACGTACTTGCAGCCGATTGTATAAGTGGCTATAGACTATGTGGCCACGATCACGTCGGATGGTTACCAGTTTTTGTGGTAAAGTCTCCACCAAGCTTTTAAATGGTTCTATTAATTAGATACACGATCACACAATTCTTTTATATAGGAACAATTGTATTTATGTTACAGCAAAACTTATTTTTTATTTTATATATAGGAATAACAATTATTATGTTTTAAGTTTATTTTAAATATATTTTTTATTTTATTTTTCTGACATATTTCTTTTTAGAAAAAATCTCAAAACTCAACTGACTTTTTTTTTTCATAGCTAGCTACCAAAACCAAAAACTACAATATTTTTTGGATACCCAACTAACCATTTACGGTGCTTGACAATTTTAGAAAATTTATTTATAATTTATTACCTGATTTGGTTGGGCAAGGTGTGAAAGACGCCACAAAACCACACATTTTTTTTTGCAGGTGAAAAAAAATCTTCAAAAGACTGAGGGTGATGCGCTTCACCAGACAGTGTGAGATTCCTACTCACTAAAAAAATCACATACTCGCGCCGCTGAGACACCAGTCCGGAACCACATTCGTATTACTTCGGACTAAGCCGCGCTTCTTGCCTTTGGGGCTCGTCTGCGCTGCCTCCTCTCCCCTATGAACCCTACAGAGATAAACAAACTGTGGCAAACATCATCCTGCTCCTCTGGACAATACCCGCATTGGGGTGATGCTAGTTTACCCATTGCATGGAGGAAGTAACCATGTCCCGTCAGAAATTGATACATGAAGAAATCAATGTCTCCATGTCCGCGCTCGATCCAAGGACGAAGTTGCTTTATTTACCTGCCGCGCGAGCTACCGTGCGATACGCACATGCTACTCGTAGTGCTGCACAGCGCTAAGTTGATACCATCCTTTTCTGATATTTCGACACTGTCATGGCACTAGCCCATATCTCCGCCCCGTTTGCCATCAATCTACCAAGAGCTACCGCTACAGTGGCTGCCTTGTCGCACGATTTGCGAATGTGCTCGTAATAGGTGAGCCGACTGTCTATAGTAACTCCTAAATATTTTACCGCTCTACTGATTCGTATTTCCTCGTTATAGATCGTTATGAGCGTTACGTTCGGTATCCTCCGTTTCGTGAACATTACTATCTCCGTCTTTGATGTTGCTAATTGCAGTCCTTGATTGATCATTCAATGATTAATTCTTCGCATAGCCTGATTAATCCTATAATGGGTAAATTCCGCGGTCCGGGAGGTAATTACGATTGCCACGTCGCCTGCATACCCCACCAGGAAAACATCATCCAGCATTTCTAGTTTTAGCAAACTATCTCCATTATGGCATTAATCGTCGAATGTCCCTTACGAAAACCGTGCTGTGTTGGAGAAAGGTCGCGCGCGGCGCATATCGCTGTTTCCAACCTAGATTTTAGCAGTTTCTCCAATAACTTCCCCATCGTGTCCAACCTACAAATACTTCTATATGTTGACGGCAAATCAGGGTCTCCTCTCCCATCCTTTTTGACTAGCGTTAGTCTTGCCACTTTCCATCGCGTGGAGAACGTTCCTGCCAATAGGCACCTGTTAAATAGGTCCAGTAGTATATCTGGATAACTGCTGGCTACGACCTTTAATATTTCCGTTGGGATTCCATCTGGTCCCGGTGCCTTTTTGACTTTCAGAGACATCACTTAGCAAGTCCTCCTCATTTAATAGGTTAACATTTTCACCACAAATTCAACCAAAATCATGCGCAAATTCACTTTGTTCGAGCAAGCATTTTAGAATTTGTTTGCGGTCTTCTAAAATATTAAACTTATTAGGTTTAACTCTAATTAATATTCCACAATCTTTATTACCCGATTGCATGAAACAATTAGATGTAAAAAAACTTGCTTTTAATTTAGAAGGAATTGTTGTGGGTTCACAGAATTGTAAATTTCTACAAATATCATGAATTTGTCATAGCATATTTCTTGTAATAACTCGTTGCAGTTTGTCTGAAATTTGACCCGAATAATAGACCGTATACTCCGCTTTTAGGCAATTTACGCTTACAACATGAAAGTGTCCCTTATATTGGTCGAAAACAGGCATAATTAGAAACGATTTTTGAAGTACAAAAGAATTAGCCAGATTTTACACGTTATCATTCGTATTATCAGAAAAAAATTATCGGAATAAAAAAGGGGGGATGGGATGTGGGATTGTGTTTCGATATGACATTCTGAATAACTTGTTGCCTTCAACTGCAACTAAATATCACAAATTTCATTTTCGACCCAATTACTGTACTGCCTGTCAATGAATTAAAACTGGCAAAATCAATTTACTTTCCAAAAACTTTTGCCACAACATAATCAATATTCGTGATTAATTAAAATATAACCGTTTATAACAATAATAAATATTTTTAACCAAATTATTTTACATTTTTGCATTGTTTGAGTCATTATCATCTCCGACACGAACGATTAATCTTTCCAGTATTAGCAATGTTTGAAAAATGTTTGTTCTTCTTCGCGCTTGTTTTTGCTTATCTCCAATTGGCTGTTGGATCAATCCCATTTTGTAACACCTTATTTTGTTTCTTATTGGTAAATCCTGTTTTTGGAAAATCGTTCATAAATGTATACATTTTATCATCATCGTCTTCCACTTTTTACAGCTGTTTTTCCATTATCTTTTATTTCTCCAGAGTAGCTTACTGCAGCAAGATTTGTAAAATGTAGGGAATTAGCATTTAAGGGTTTCTGTAAAACTGAGGTTCAAAGTGGTAAAAATGGAACAAATTCTTTAAATATATGATAAATAAATGTTGACCGATAAAATATATTTAAGCCATTGAATTTAAATTAACTTCAGTCAGAGATGGAGACATTTTTTTCCAAATTACTGCCCTCATTTTCAAAGTTCAAATTTAAGTCATCTTCGTCCTGAATAGTTATGTCCCAATCGGATTCATGAAAATTTTTTCCACGTAATAAAACGGATAAGTCAATTATACTTTCTTCGGCTGTATCGTTGTCTTTTTCTAAAATATTTGCATTATTGCATTCAGACAACCAAGTACTTTTCTGTGCATTGTTAGTGTGTCATTAAGTTGTTCGAAATTTTTATTAATCACTCTTACAAATAAAATTTTCAAATGCACGAAGCATTAATGAATTTTAACAAAACTTCCGAAATTATCGTGTTTTACATACAAAACCCAATCGTGACACACATTGATTTATTTAATCGATTATTTCACAATTATTCCAACCCGAAGAAATGGCGTTGAGAATTGCACGACTGAAATCGGAACACCTTCTAATATTGAAGGACGATTGCAAACTAGTTTTATTTCCATAAACGGAAAGTTAGGGCCAGTTTGACTTCAGTATTATAGACCCAGTGGCATCAGTGCGACTGATAAAATTGTTTTGTTATTCGTTTCTCTTAACCTAGAAAGAACTTTAATTTGCTCTTTAGTTAAAAACTAAATCGAGAAAGTATGTAACATTAGAAAATAAAATGTGAATTGTTAGTATCCATTCGTTTATTTAAATCTCTAAAGACGATAGTTATCTTCATCCAAAAGAGACAGTGGCTCAGATCGAGCGACATTAAGCACACCAAAACCCTTGCGGTTTCCCAAATTTCCTTGGCTTTTAAGATTTAAATTGCATTATTTCCGAATTTATGAATTTTAAATTTTCTTCATTTATAAAGTAAAACATATTATTAGTATTTAAAATTTCTATGCTTATTAGTTGAATTTTATTCTGGATGGGATCTAAGTCATAAGGGACAACTATTTTAAAATTATTCATTTGTGTCGAAATTTCAGATGCATAAATAACTCCGATTTGATTGTTTAAAAGTCTGGCCCAAATATTCAAAATTTGAACAAAAAATCGTTGCCACAACAGACACCTCAGTTTCAATAGGTGTAATATTTCTTCCTAAAGAATTTTTTATTTTTTTATGCCCCAATTTACATATTTTTAGTCTATTATTGACAATGTTCTGTATTTTTAAATTGTTACATAAACTTTATAGTTCTGAGTTTTGTCGGATTATATTTATATTTTTATTTATAAATGATTTGACCCAACTACTTTTGAAGCAGCCAATTCACATTCAGTTTCTATGCATTCTTTTCAATGTGATATAACTGTCTTCTACGTAACATTGATACATTTTCTTTTCGTCTGGTTTTGAAATAAATACTACCAATAGCTGGGTGCACGTAAAAATGACGTAAGTTTTGTTTATACTTTACGAGAAGTTGACGCGAAGTAAAACGAATACCAAAAAACCAAAAGCAACAATTTATTCAAATTAAAGCTTTTCAGAACTATTGTTTAACAGGTTCCAATTTAAAAAAATATAAACTCGAAAAGCGTTTTAAATCGAAATCCAAAAATGTTTAATTCGAATCATTAAATTCTAATAAATCACAATACTTAAATTTTTTTATTAAGAATGAAAGTGACTCAAATAATAATATTATAACGTAACGTAAACAAATAATAAACTCTCTTTTTCCTACCTCCAACATCTAACCTACCCTGCAACGTAAAGGGTTCCATCCACGTTCAAACGCGAAACAATGGGTGTTGTGCAAACATGTTGATCGTGTATGGAGCTGTTTGCGTTGTTGCACAACAGTTTGCATAAAATCAAACATATTTGATTTTTTGTGCAACGCTTACCGTTGTGTAACAGTTTGGCACGTATATGTAGATGTTTGAAGTATTGAACAACATTTATTCAGTTTTTCTGCATTCGTTGCATATAGTAGATGTAAAAATGGCGAACACAGTTAATAATAAATAGTTTTGGCAAGAATTTATTAATATATATCGGGATTTGCCAGAATTCTGGAAGGCGAAAAGTGAAGTGTATAGAACCGATATTTAAAAAGCTGTGGTTATGACAAACTAGTAGTGAAAATAAACGAAATCGACAAAGATGCTGACAGAGATAAAGCCAGAAAAAAATTAATGGCCTTCGTACCGCTTACCGCAGAGAATTGTAGAAGGTAATAGAGAGTAAAAAATTTGTATGTACCGTTATTAAGGTACTTCAATGAAATTGCCTTTGTGACAATGGATAAAACCACAGAATCAGATGACATAGTATACATACGGCAAGTTATTGATTTTTTCATATTTTATTAATTCTAGAATTCATTATGTATATTAATTGTGTACGAGTATTATATTTATTTACGGTAATGTTGTTTCTGCCATGACACAGCTCCAACAGTGTTAAAGTAACATACAAAAATCTAACGTATAGCTTTGGCCGAGGCTGTGATATTTGTGCCTTCCAGCTGTTGAAGAAAAATTAACCTTTGATTCGTTCTCCAATCAGCTGCTTATATTTCCCCATTAACGTACATTACAATTTCGAACCATCCTTGACAATATGTTTTTACCTTTTTTCTTCGTAAAAAGTTGTATAAATGGCAGCACGCTGGAACAATGATAATAGCTTTTTCTGAACGTAGATTTTTTTTTTAACAATATTCTAAATCAGGTGGCTAATATACCGAATACATTTTCTATTATGCGGCGAGCGTGAGATAACCTATAGTTAAAAATGATTTCTTCCATGATCAGGTCTTTTCAACTAAATGGTTTTATTAAATTTTCCATAAGTGGAGAAGCGTCATCACCAACTAAATTTTCTGGTTCAAGTATGCAGGGTTTTTTTTGTTGAAGCTTTTTATTAAAAAATGTGTTGGAAAATACTCCAGAGACCCTGGTTTGTTAGCTCCTATACGTCTACCATTAAAAATTCATAATTGGAATTTGTAATACCCATTAAAACAATGCTAACGATTGCCATCTACTGCCACAAGCTTCCATTCATTCTCTGTTTTGGGAATCTAGAAAGTCAAAATATAATTAGTAAGCCTCCTACTGGTCTTGTAACCAATTAATTTCTTTTTCCGGATATTCACGAAGGAACCTTACTACAATCATCGCAATACGAGGTTACTTCGGCACAGAAACTAACTACCAAAAGGAAATCACTCTTAGAAATGACTTGTGAACATGTGCACATGTGAATTCAGAGGTTGAAATTTTAAGTAAGATTGGGCTATGTTTTTCATAAAATTAAAACCAGATTAGCAAATTTATGCGAAAAAAACTTTCAACGACATACTTTTCTCTACAGGCACTCGGTGGCAATCAATGAACCGCCTACTTCACGCGCAATGTCTTCCGCTTCGATATATTCGAACCAACAATCATCATACTTGGATCAGTCATCATACGTGGATCATGATGCTCCACATCATTCATCAGCACCACCTCAGCTACAATACAATACAGTGCCCGATCTTTTTCTGAACCAACAATTGCATCGATAGTATCTACTACCTATCAATAGTACCTACTCCCTCACATCTTTCAATAATAATTTTTTCCAGAGCCAGCGGCTATCGCAGATTCGAATTTTAGCTCTTTAAAAGTTAGTCCACATGCTAGATAACGTAGAGTTGTAAATAAGCTTTGTTTGGGAAATATCGATTCCCTCATACTAGTTTATTTTTGCCACATAAGGAGTTACCAATTAGGCGCAGACAGTTCTAGGTCCTTTTTCTGTAACCATTCTTTCATCCAAATTATTTGTTTTCTTTTTCGATTTAGAGATTCATCCGTAGAATGAGTAATTATTATTGCTTGATTAACGATTAAGTTTCAACTGAAGCTTGCACAAATATTATTGTGTCGTAAGTGTTGCACAAACTCATGGGCACGGCAAACGGTTAACACAACAAAGTGTTGTACAGTACAAGTTTGCGCAAACTGTTTGCTGGTGTACGGGACCTTTAAACTTAAAAAACCAAAACAAACTCAAAACGACTTTTGGTTTTCATTCGCTCTCAGTTATTCTGTTCTTGGTTCTACAACTATTATAATACCATTGCTGCTAAATAAATCGCTATGACAACATAAAAAAAATTGTTGAGTTAGTGTTAGTGACAGGCAACTGCGATTATTCTTTTCCATAATAAAAAAAATCGATTATATGGGATTTTTTTCCAGGTAAGTTTAATTTCGTTTATACATATTTCCTTAAATACTTTCAATGACAAAATCATAATTTGTACAAGTACAGTTTCAGTCTATTTTTAATTCAAATTTAAAAATGCTTATTTCATAATTTCATTTTTTTTTTCTTAAGGTTTTTTTCATTTATCTGACATTTTTTTATTATGTTCTTCATTTTTCGTTTGTTTTAATTTTTTGCTCCGTTTTGGTTTGCGCAGCGCCAGTCACGTGGACCAATTAGATCATTGTTTGCGTTTTTTATAGATATAAAATAAACCAAAAGCGTAAACACAGGCTAGAAGTACTGTACAATTTTAAAGTAGTATGCGAAAAGACAAAACGCATACTGTGTGGAAAAGTGATGACACGGCCATGTTTATACGTTTTTTGTATGTCAGAAAAAATGTATGAACTTTATCTTATATTCTCATTGTATGTAATATTAATAGATCGCCAAAATCGATGATCGAAAGATATGTATGTAATTCTAGACAAATTTCGTTCTTTCTTATCAGTACTTACTATAATTCGTGACCAATTCTCCCTCTTCTAATTTTATTCAAAAGTTTATTTCGTTAGGCATTAATAATTTTACTGTGAAATGATAAGTATTAATATTATCTACTGCCCAATTAAAACTGTCAAAAATGTTGTTTCCCGTTATTTTCGATAATTATTTCTGGGAAATACCTATAACCACATCAAACCCATCCCAAACAATTTAAAACACTGAAGCGCCCACTTACTCTTATGCAAGTGGTGGTTCTTATTCTCTCATTGATCATGTTGTCGCTTCTGCTGATAATTCCATTTGTTTTTTCAATCAATTGTCTCTTGGTATTGGCTCTCATCACGATCTCCTTGTTTTTTCTGTTAATTTTTACTCTCGTCCTAAACCTAAAAGTTTCAGCTTTAGGGATTTTTCGAAAATTGATGAATTTCACCTTTCATCAATTTGTTGGGACAATATTTTTTCTCTTAGTACTTCCACCGATCAAATTGACTATTTTAATTCCTCTATTAATTATGTATTTAATAATTGCGTTCCTCTCACTACTGTTTATTTTAGACCTAGATTCCGAATGCTATTTCTGTTCGTTTTTCCAAATATCGTCCTTGGAAAACAAGCCCCAATTCTTGGTCTTATCTAGCTTATAAGCAATCTTGAAATAGAGTGGTAAGTTTAATTCGTATCGCTAAGCAAAATTTTTTCAAGGATAAGTTAGATCCCTCACTTCCCTCTAAGATATTTTGTCGTAACGTTCGCAAATTGGGCCTTGGTAGTTGCAAAGGGGGTGCTTCGGTAAATTTCAAAGCTAATGATTTTAATCATTACCTAAGTAATTCTAGTTCCACGAACCATGATATTTCCAATATTGATTTAGTATCCGTAGAATCCCTAAATTCTTTTTCGTTTGCAAATATATCTATTGCCGATTTGCATTCTGCAATTTGGGAAGTTAAATCGCAATCCACTGGTCTAGATATGGTGATATGGTTAATTTAAAATTTGTTAAGCGTATTTTTCCTAATGTATCAAGATACTTGTTACATATTTTTAATTTTATTTTAACGATCTCTTTTTATCCCGCTCAGTGCAAAATTAGCAATCCTTCTGAGCTTTCCCATTTCCGACCTATTAGTATTTTAAGTTCTCTGTCCAAGGCGTTTGAATTGGTAGTAAAAAACCAAATTCGATCTCATATCGATAGCTTTAATTTGCTTAGTATTTTTCAATCGGGTTTTAGAAGATTCCACGGTACTACCACTGCTTTACTGAATGTTTGTGATGATATTCGTCGTAGTATGAGTAAAAGAGAAATGACTTGCCTTACTTTGTTGGATTTTTCGAAAGCGTTCGATTCAATTAATCATCAAATTTTGTTTAATAAGCTTATTTCGAACTTTTATTTTTCTCTCTCTGCTGCTAAATTGATTTTAGACTATATTTCGGGTCGCTTTCAGGCAGCCTTTTTTGACAATTCGTTTTCTGACTTCTTACCTGTCTCTTCTGGCGTTCCTCAGGGGTCGGTTCTTGGTCCTTTACTATTCTCAATGTACATTATTGACGTTGCATGATCGATTCGCCATTCTTCTTTTCATATTTTTGCTGATGATGTACAAATTTATAGGAGTAGTCGCTTAGATAATGATTCCATTAACTTTAATATTTCTCTTATTAATGATGATTTGGTAAAAATTTATAATTGGCCACTATCTAACCAGCTCGCTCTTAATGCTAATAAACCTCAGTCTATTAAAATTTATAAAAAATCTATAGATACTTCCTCTTTTCCTGGAATTTTTCTCGGTGATTCTTAGTTCCATTCTCTAATACAGTTAGAAATTTAGGGTTAATTTTCAATAAAACTCTTACTTGGGGTGACCATTTGTTTGTATAAAGTTGTTGGATTTACTGAGTAAATTTAAAAAGCGCATGTTCCTCTCGCACCTTCTTCCACATTTTCTATTTGGGGACGTTGTTTTGTTTGGTATGCTTCAGGAGAGTATGAATATTCTCCAAAGATGTTTCAATGCTTGTACTCGTTTTGTTTTTAGTATTAGGAAATATGACCACATTTCTCCTTTTTTGAATTTGATTCTGGGTTGTAATTTAGTTGATTTTTATGAACTTCGCGTTTGTCTTTTTATTTGTAAGCTTCTCAGGACTAAGCAACCTCCCCATTTAATTAATAAGTTATTGTTCAGTAGGTCTAATTCTTCAAATTTACGTTTACTTCCCCCTATAAACTTGTTTAGGTCTCTAAATACTTCGTTTTCTGTTAGAGGTATTTCTCTTTGGAATTCGATTTCATTAGATATTAAGAGATCGGCGTCGCTTAGAGCTTTTAAAACGTGTTATTTAGCGAGACAATACATGTTTAGTTATACATGTTTGAATGACAATACATGTTTAGTTCTATTTTTATTATATTATACTTTTTATTATAATATTTTTATATTTATTTAAAATGTTTTTGTAAGTAGTTTGTAAGTATTCAATTCTTACAGTATCCTCCGTAATAAATGAGCTTGAGCTCAACATGGAGCATATTAGCATTGAGTGGATTTGTTTTTTGAAAAAATCTGAGGTTTTTATGCCTAATGGAAGTATTTTTTGTTGTTAATATGCATTGAGAATGCTCCCAAATGTGTTTTTCCTCTACTAAAATTGTTATGTCAATCTATCAATAAATCAACATACACGGGTGATTTGCGAAAAAAAAAATAATCAAAATTTTTGATGGTCGTGAGTCATGGAATTGACGTAGTCAGATTAGTGCCTATCTGGCAAAATCTCACATGACACACGATTTTATCGACATAACATGGAGAAAATCAAAAAAAAAATCTCCTTTCTCTCCAAACCTAAAATCATAATTCATCTATGGCCATGGCCCATCGAATTGGTCTAGTTAGATTGGTGTCTATCTGGCAAAATGTGAAGGAGAAAATCAAAATTACACCCTTATACACTCATCACACCCACCCCAAACCTATAATCAAAATTTACCTATGATCCATCCATTTGTCAAAGTCAGATGGTGTCTATCTTGCAAAATCTTTAAATAACGAGCGATTTTATTGACAAAACATTGAGAAAATGAAAGTGTCACCCCTATAACATTATCAGACCGACCCCAAACCTGTAATAAAAATATACGTATGGTCAAGGGCCTTTGAATTGGTATATTCAGATTGGTTTCTTTTTGGCAAAATCTCGATGACGAACGATTTTACCAACATAACATGAGCAGCGTTTGGCGTCTACACGCCTCTTGGATTTTTCGACGTCATGGCGTCAATAATGCGTAGACCATTGCTTTTGGCGTGTTTAATATAGACAATTGGCGTAGAATATGTAGATAATTGTAGAATATTAGATTGGTTTATGTTTTTACTTGTATATTACATATAATAATATATCTTGAAAGAATGGTCATAGATCCAATTTTGACAGTTAAAATTTAATATAATATTGAATATTATCTACTAGTTTTTGACAAATGGAGGAAATGGAAATCAGTTTAAACCATATTCTAAATTACATGTTAAATTTCCTTAAACTTCCATTTGTTAAACTTCCTAAAAGAAGCACATTAGAAACAGAAAACCTGGTCCTTCTCTTTTGGGCATTATAAATTTTATTGTTGAGTTTGATTTATCATATTAAACTTTATAATTACAAACTGTTTCAATTATTATATACTGTGTGCTTTAATCGATCGGCACTTATGTAAAGCGTGCATTGACAAGTTCAGAACACTCTACAGAATGTCTTAATTGCATTTAGAACGGAAGTTATGCAGATTTCAAATGATTTTCAGTAATAACAATACTCTATAGGAATAACGGCAAAATTGACTCGTAATAAAAACAGTTACATAACTCAGATCGGATCGACACTTATGAAAGTTGTAAATAGGTTGAATCTTCATCCAACATCATAAGAGTTAAACTTCATTAACTAATATCAGGTAGGTAAAATAATACGCATACGATTAATAAATTCTTTTTTGTTCTACGATTTCAGATTTTCCGTATATAGGTCAATGCCCTATTTATTTCATAAAATCCAAATTTAGGTCACACGCCATCAGCTGATTGAAATAAACACTATTTCACATTGTGTATAGGCTCTTTTCTCTGACTAATGGCATACGCAACAGTTCAGCCTTTTCCATCATTTAGAACATTTTTATATAGCACACACACACGTATTAGATTAAATAGATACGGGATTTTAATATGAAAAAATACCCATGTAGAAAATACAGTAATCCTCCCTATAATACGGTAGAATAGTTCCGCGTTATAGGGAAACGCTCATTTTCATTCCACGAGAATGCTCGTATGACCCCGTATAACGCATTATGTACGTGTTACGTGCTATACCATCTGTATGTTTCTCACAGTACAGAAACGTAACGTGGGAAATCCCCGCATTATATGGAGGGCACGTGTTATACGAGGGACATGAAATTGCGTAATATGAACGCGTTACGAGAGTACCGTGTTATAGGGGGGTTATATGTAATTGGATTGTTTAGCATTGTTGTTGCAACTTTTGGCGCAAGAGAAGGTGCAAAATCTACTTAAATATACACGTCCTGCTCTAATTCTCATTGACAGGTACCTATATAATACAATGTAATAATACAATAACTAACAATACAATGTAAATTTTATTTGTGCTTCATTTTTTTTATGTTTTCTAAATCAATTTTGTACGTTCTATGCGACACAAAAATGACAGCTAGATTTGATTTAAATCAAATTTAAATTTTTTGAAAGATTTGATATTTTTCCTATTTGATCTACACTACTCCCACCAAACATTATTGTCAATTATGACATACGCCAAGCTGCGCCATGTTTAAAATTTGTCATTCATGATTTTTTTCTTTTTGTTCTCAGTTGTGTGTTGTGTTTTATGTATAGTTTTAAAGAGTATTTTTTAAAGTGCGGTGTTTAACTTTTTTAACATCGTTTTTTACTTATAAAATGGAAGCCGTACTCAATGAATTGATGGCAACATCTTCGTCGTCGTCATCATCATCAGACGATTTGTTAAATATTGTCTTGCTTTCGTCTTCAGATGATGATTATATAAAGGATATCCGAGCAACCTTATTTAAAGGGAACCGAAACAACGAGTACAAAATTTTGTGGAGGATGTAGTCCACAATTACTCAGAACAGGAGGTAAGTTGGGATAGAGTGTGCCAAAAATATATAAACGTTATGTATTTTCGGTATACAATGCTTAATTCAGGATTCGTCCTAAGCTGATGAAACTAATTCCTCTTTACAGTTTCGAAATAATTTTCGTGTCTCCAGGCGAATGGCAGATTACTTGGCGGAAATGTACAAGGATTCTCCATATTCAAAACCAAATTGATTGGTGGAAGAAAGGGCACCAGTGCATAATCTCAATGTTTAGCCTTTTTATGGTAATAAATAAATATCTAAAAATAAACAATGATTCATTAGTATATTTATAGGTTCGCTGGAGAGCTACAGGGAAGTAGCAAACCTATTCAATATAACCAAATCATCAGCCCACACGCACATAGCAAATTTCATGGAGTTTTTGTACGACATTTCGGCACAACACATAAAATGTCCAAGTTCTGACGAAGAAAAGTCTGAGAAAGCCAGAAAGTTTGCACAGGTATTCCCACTGAATGCTCAAATTATTTAAGAATGTTTATTGATATTTTTACTTTCAGCTTGCAGGATTTTCTAATGTATTAGGTTGTATCGATGGGTGTTACATTTACATAAAGAAGCCAGTCAACAAGGTACGATCTACGTGTGTAAATAGACACGGATTGATTTCACTAACGCTGCAGGGAATTTGTGATGCCAACAAAAAATTTCTTGATGTGTTTATTGGATCACCCACTAAAATACATGATACTTTTAACACTATGCGCCGTTGGTACTTGGCGAAACACATTAACACTTAATAAAACACTTGTTTATTATTTCGCACAATTTTTTTTTTTTTTTTTTTTTGTCCAAAAATGTTTAAAAAATTACTCGATTAATTTCGACTTGCTAGGTCATCATCAGGAGTATCTACTGATTGGTAAAAATAAAAATTTAGTTATATATAGTAGAAATAAGCAAAATAAAATCAAAGAAGAAGGGACAAAAAATAGGCAATAAAAATAAATCTATTGATCGTTCCAACCATCTGTTGTTTACACGGAAAAATTACAAATAAAAAAGGGGAGGGGTGCAATAGCAGGTAAGCGATTAGTTATCGGTTGAGTAACAAAATTCAAGGTATATTGAAGTGCATTTAATTACCCGACGTATTAGTCATATTATTACGAGCGTGAGAATAAAACAGGGCGGGATCTGTAATTGGTGAGAAACGGATTTCTCTCTGTTCGTTAAGGATATCTTGGTTAAGGAATATGGATTTTCGAATTTCGTAAGATTCTAAGGTATCTAAACGTCTGCTTTTAGGTTGTATATGTAATATGTCTAAATTGTTTAAGCTAGCTGTATGATTTTCTAAAGTTAAATGATTATGGAACGTTGATTGATTGCAACCAGATAAATGTTCTTTAGCTCTAACTCCAAAATTGCGCCCAGTCTGTCCAATATATGAGAAACTACAATCATTGCAATTAATCCTATAAACACCAGACTTGGAAAGGCGATCAACTCTAGGTTTATTGTTAAAAACCATTTTCTTTATTGTGTTATTATTATAAAAAGCAAAACTAATATTGGTATAATCGGACACGATGTTGCTAATCCGTTGGCTAGTTTTTCCTATATACTCTAAGCGACGCCAATTTTCCTGCGTTGGATTATCCGGTGGATAAATACCCGTTAGAGCTTTGCGCTTTAGCTTTTTATTTAATAACTTTAATATAGTCTTAGTTAATAACGGATATGCAACTGTTTTGCGAACTCGCTTTTTGGGTTGAGGCGCTTGAGTGTCAATGTCTTCGGAACTATCGAAATCTGTAGGCTCTGGTAAGTCAATATTGAGTGAGTTGGAGGTTGACGACTGTGAGTTTTGGACATTTGGTGGTTGGGAGGTTAATGGTTGATGGGTTTGGATATATTGGAAGTTGGAATTAGGGAAATGTGGGCTGTGGGGATTGTCGGTTGATTGATATATCGAAGAACTGGATGATGATGACCGGGAGGTATAAGGTTGAGGACTTCTTGTACTTGATGATAAATTGGAAGTGGACGGTTGTGGTAAGGGTTTGAAATGGAGCCAGATTTTTTAAATGATTTGTTTGGCCCCAGCTCAAATCTGGCAGAATGGAATCGTCCATTGACATAATTTCATGAACCTCACTTTCGAAAGGCGTTTCCTGATAGACTGCCCGCTGGTGTTGTTGTTATCGATCGCTTGTTTTCTGCGTTTCATGACACATCGATATCTAGTTTCAGTTGTTGTGATGTATACTTTACACCAAATGTTTACTCTAAAATGTCAGCCAAATGTGCCCATAAATGCTTCTTTGTTTTGAATAATTTCATTAGACCAACATTGTTTAAATTTGTTTTATAGGTATCAAGAAGAATTTTTGCATGCGTATCTTCCCATTTAATAATTGTTTGAAAATTAACTAAAAAAAACTACAAATTATGGGATTGGTAAAAATTTGTTAAATAAAATACTTTACATTTTTTACACCCTTCATGATGATTTACCCCCCTTGATCATGATATTAGATTTGCTTTGGCCGAACAGTTTTCGTCTGCGGGTGGCTCGGTGTCTTCGGAACTAATATTTTCTTGTAAATCTGTAATATAAAGGGTGATTTTTTAAGAGTTTATAATTTTCTTTGATATTTAATTGTGTTTATAATATACCTGGGTCATATTGAATAGGTGAAAGTGCACATAAATTATAGAAAGGTGCTACCATCAATATAAAAGATGCCATTTATAAAAAAAATAATTCGAGGTTAGAATTTATTTAATATATTTGTAACTACACGAAATTCTCACTTTGCACATTTTGTAGCAACACCATACCGTGTTCCAACATTACAATATCGCTAGAGTCTTTTATAACAGCATAATCGCTTAAATTTATTTCCATAATTATTTTTTTTTTATAAATAACACAACAAACAACAAAAGATGGTCGCTTAAGAGCTATTACTTACACACTGACAACAAAAACAACAAA